>CM023481.1:38111223-38556339 GCA_013339685.2 Hyalomma asiaticum | reverse complement strand
GATTGGGGGAATAACACACAGAACTAAGCCGCCCAGATGTTGTCTTCTCCCGTGAGCTCTCCTTCTTCCTCTTCAGCTTGTGGCACATACGCAACGTAATAATATTAAAGGCGGACACGCTAAACGAGACTCGCTAAGTCTCGCAGAGTCTTGTGTGCTTGCGCACGAGTCTGGCAGTAGTCCTGCGGAGGGCAGTGCCAAAATACGCGCAGATGGCTCTCGCCTTAACAAAAAATAGCAAATCCCGCGTGCAGTTGGAATCAAGGAAATGCGAAGGATGCATCCGAACGTAAAATGGATCTGCATTGTTGTTTCCCTATACCGATTTTGGTACATTTTGGTAACTCATTTCCACGCTATCACGACAAAAAAATTGCAAGACTCACTCGACTGACCACTTTTCGAAATCAATGACAAGGTCGACCAATCTCCAACAGCGCTCTCTCAAGACTGCGAGGTCGTCTTTTGATTTTTACTTACAGAGTGCCCGTCTGGGGCGAACACCCGATCGTTGGATATCGTTCCGTGTTCATTATGTGCGTGTCAGTCCAATCCGCCGTACTACTATTTTTGCCAAGGCACGCCTCCATATTCTGTAGTAAAGCAAAGCCCTCTCCCATAGCAAACTAGACAAAATGTTTCATAAGCATTCAAGTTCTACCGAGGTGCCCGGCGAGTTGACCAGGGGCGTCCAAGACATAGGCCGTCCGGACGCAATAGGTGGAAAAAAGGACGCGTTCAAACGAGCCATCTCGCTGCATGATTGCATAGTTTGGGAGCATTCCATGAACAGCCATATGCTTTGTCAGGCGAGGAACAAGCTGATATCTGCCGAACTCCACGACCGATGTGCGCCAGCCTGAGGCAATCCCCAACCGCGCCGTCACGTTTGCTCGACTCACCTCCATCCCCTACGTGTTATTATCGCTTCCCCCACGGACAGAAGCCGGCCCCAAGGGCATTGCGGGGGAATGGGGGGGTCACTTTGTAACCGACGACCCTGGGAAAAGGGGGTAAACAGGGGTCCCACCCCTGTGAGTGCAGAAAAGTACTGCGCCTTGGTTGACGTTTCCTGCTATGAAGGTCGCCGGTCGAACAAGAGCAAACATTTCTTTGCTCGAATCCCAAGCTCTCTTGCCCCTACCCGCTGGTATCTCTTCGGGTCGTCACAGAGGCGCCGCCTAACTTTTCTGGTTCTGAAATAAGGGGACGCGCTCATGTGAAAGCCATCAGGGTGTAGAACGTTTCACAAGTGTCGTTCGAATGGGAAAGCCGAAATAACGCGTACATCCATCACTTCCAATGGACGGGAAAATCGGAGTGGTGCCTGCCTAACTACACAGACCGCCTGCGTGGAGCACCCACGTGATTAAGCAAGTACACTACAAAGGCATATACATGTTAGGGTGGTCCCTATGCTGCACGTGAGGTGTGAGTTTGTGCGTAGGCTGCGCAAAAGGTACACTGCATTTGTGACTTTCCTGTCTCCGTCTACCGTTTACGTTTCTCTTTGCAACAATAAATGCCCGCATTGCAGCATCTCACCAGCATTGGTTGCACAGTGCAAGCGCTCAGACTGGCCTCGAACATGATAAGAAAGGGCATTTGGGTGCCTTTTGGCTAAATGAGCCATGCTCCCTCATTTCTAGATGAGCTGGAGCCGTCACTCCCCCCGCTCCGACACTCCTGAAATAGTCTAATTCAAGGTTTTTAACACTAAATGCCACCGATGGTGGTCATCACAAGGGTACTTCAGAAATCAAACAAAACAAGCGTGCATACAACATTCGAAAAGAAGGAACGCTTACACGGGATTCGAACCCAGTTACTCACGCACCGCAAGCGGACATCATATCCATGAAGCACTGCGTCACCGTATTTCAGGGTGCTTATTCGCGGCCTTATGAATCAACCGAATAGATTACTACTCCACCGCTCAACTTAAGAACTTCCAAGTAGATCGGCATGGGTATGTGTTTTTGTTCGGTCAATGTGGAATTTACGAGGCGATCAGATTACCACCGCAAGCCACCATGGTCTGACTTTCTTTCTTCAGATCGTCGTGTTGCTCCGCAGCAACCTTTCAATCCGTGCTCTATTTCGAGATACTCAATGCATAGCAATGCTTCGATCGCTAAATGCAGGGATCGCTTTAGGCAGGAGCGTATACACCGCCCAACACACCCCCAGTTGGATCCTCATAGCCTCCCCCCCCCCCAAAAAAAAACGAATTTCCAGATAAAGAATGGCTTCGTATCCAGCCCTTCAATAAAATTCACATAAGCTTGAAAAATTCATTTTGAGGAAAACAAAATGACTTAAAAGTGCCTGGATCGACATACAACGTTAGATTACCAAAGATAACATGTATTAGAAATTTCATTGACATCCGCGGACAGTGAAAAATCGCCGGAATGTCCCGATAAAGACGGGCGGGGCGCCTTGTTTCCGCCTGGACCGCAGGCATCCCGATTGGGGTGACATTGTCGTATGCGCCCTCCGAGCGACGGAGATGGGCCGGGCTCGTTTGATCTCTGCTTCAGTCGTGTTATAGCTGGATACAACTCAAGACTGCAGTGAAGCCCCTTAATTCCACTTCCTTAAAACCGCCAGCCACTGTACCTACACGAAGCTTCAAATAGTCCCCTCTTTGAAATTTCTATGTTATGAAAAACAAAACAAGTGTGGTAACAATAATGAATACGTGCACAAATGTTTATGTCTTCATTCGTTTATAATACTGGAAAAAGGAAAGGGTCATTTTTTGTTAAGTCGAAAAGAAGCGCTTGCAGCGCGAAAACCCGGTGCGCCACAAGCTCAGCCACTCGAGCTTTTAATATCAGTTCAGTGAAACTTCATGCATAAAACTGGCTTGAAAGCAAAATAAACTGTATCTTGGCTTTTTGAGGATAGAAACGCTGAGACTCGGTACATTTTTGTGCATGCTTCTTGAGCTTACGATGGCTTTACCGTGGAAAGTACACAAAAACAGAAGACGCTCTGCGGGTATTGGAGGCATAAACATGGCTCCATTTTGAAAAGTTCTCATGACGACGGCTTTCTTTGCTTCAGTGATTGGCTGGCGGAGTAACACTGAAGCTCCCGGTCCGTCGGCCCTTGTTGCCAACTGCTGTTTTTTTTTAATTGTGTCCTTCTATAGAAGCCCCCTCTCGTACCAGCGGGTAGAACGTACGATGCGCGGAGGGTTTCTATCAATTTGGACTTAATACGGGACATGACAGCGACGGCGATAACAAAAACCCGTCGACACTCTCCATATAATTGCTAACGCAATAAAATAGACCAGTCGCTGTCAGAACTTATAAATGTTACTCGGGTGCTTCGCAGCGAGTAGATTTGTGCGAATTGCAGAAAAGGCCATATAGCACAACGCACAGAGATTCAGAGGACACGAAAGAGCTCAGCCGTAAGAACAATGACTATAAAAACAAGTCTAAATGTGAGTGGTACGTATGTATTCCACAACTAAATATATACGTTTATTCAAACCGCCGATCATATTTGTGTACAGTCTGGTAACCTATTTCACTCTCTGGTGGCCTGCAGGAAGAAAAAAAAGAAATGTTTGGAGGCCGTTTGAAAATTTCGCAAAGTTACAATGAAACTGAAATTCATTGTTAATTATGCAGACGGCTAAGTGACTCTATACTATAAAAGTGGTTTGCTCTGATATCTTTTTCTGGTCTATAGAACTCTTCACACGTCCTTTCTTTTAAAATCCTTTTCGTTGTTTTTTTTTTTTCATTTCGTAATAAGGGCGGGATGTGGTGCGCAAGAAATATGAGACTCTCGCTCGGTACTCTCCCCGCTAAAATGTCCATTCGCCTCAAGTGCACCAAATGCTATTGTATAGCGCCATCAAGGTGATCCTCACAGTCTTTTTCTTGCAGACTGTACTGGACTGAGTTGTGACTCTTGTGGTACGCCCAAGAACATTCTGTTGTTCTTGTTCACCTGACAATTTGTGGCTCCACTGTAGGAAATTAATTGGCCATGAATTGGGTGCTAAAATATTTCAAATTCTCTTCGTCCTCAAAGCAGTGCGCGTGCAGTTCTTTCTTCTCTTTCGATTAGAGTATTAAGATAGAGTGAAAATAAAATAATATAGGCTGAAAACAAAATTGGTCGTCGGGCTCTGAAACCAGCACGCTACCCGATTCAGCAACTGTCAATTCGTAATACACGGGCCTTAAAGCGTGGTTGATGTGCACGAAGGAGTAGACGCTGCGCAAGTAAAGAATGAAGGAAAGGGAGAAAAGAAAGAAAGAAAATAGTGAGCAAGGACAGATGACTGAACAAAAAAAAATAAAGGAAAGTGAAAAAACAAGGGAAAAAACATAGCAAGAAGGAAAGAATGCTGCCTGTGTCACGCTATCTGCTATGATCTCAGTAAATGACCTGCCCATACAGTTTTGGATTTTGGTATTGAGGCCTTGCTCTCTGCCATGCACATCAATATGTTGTCCCTTATTGGAATACTTATCTAAAACCAAGCATCGTTACCGTCCTGTTCACAGTACTTTCATCATTTCTTTTTAATTTCTTTTTATTCAACAATACTGTCGATATCAGTCGACGTCCTAGCAGGAGGAGCACACAGAATACTTCGAACAGGAATTCATAAAAAAGAATAAAAGTACATTGATGAGTGAAATTAGATTCATACCGCAAAAAAAAAAGATCTAAACACTGCTGTAATACATTACACAGTACTATCTTAAAGAAATAAGTTCGGAAGCGCTAGCCCAATTAGGACGAAAAAACCATGGCAAAAACAATATCGCATCGATGCTGCACAAAGTCGCAACAGACTAATTTGAACACAATGATGTTTTGATGCATATACATTGTCGCACAGCTATAAAAGGCGCGCTATGTACGTGTAGTGCTCTGCGGACGCATTTTAATGAATAACATGACTTGTGCTGATCATACGACTATACATGATATCATATGAACTCTACAGGAAATAAAACACATGTAACACGCACGCTATTATACTGCGAGGTAAACAGCGCATTTTATGGTAGCCTTCCAAAATCTTCAAGAGAATTACATATACGTATTCGATTTGTCTAATTGTTTCCATTCTCTAATTCCAAGCGGGAAATAAAAATATTTGAAGCAGTCTGTATTTGATGAGTATCAGTTAAGTGTGCAGGAGTGATTGCGTCGTGTTGGTCTGGTACTGTCCGTGTCTATCTTAATGCCCCCGTGTAAACATTGGAATAGTAATTTTGGTCTTGTCAGATTAGCTCTATTTCCTATTGTTATTAAGCCCGCTTTTTGCAGCAGTTATGACGGCGAATCGGTACTTTTGGATTTATTAAATAAAAAGCGATTTACCTTTTATTGCACGCTTTCCAGTCGTGTTTTGAGTTTGTCAGCATGTAGGCAACACGCGACTGCATCATAATGAAATATTGCTTGATCTAGGGTGGAGTAGACGAATAGCTTCGTCTCATATATTGGGAGACGTAGTCGATGTCTGAGAAGAAAAAGCCTTCTCAGTGCTGTACACGTGATGCTGCTTGCGTGTGTTTCAAACCTGAGATCGTGTGAAAGTGTTAGTTCCAGTTATAGTGTTACCTGATATGACAGCGCTCAAGGGAAAAAAAATTAGATGGCGTAACCAACTCACTCGATCAAGACGACGACGACAGCGACGAGAAAGCGCCCGCACAAGAATCACCGCATCTCCACTAACGTGAATCATGACGAGTGGCGAGGCACTAGGTATCGTACCGGTAGTGACCGTACGGCACCCGGGCGTTGCCACTGCGAATGTGAAATGAGTGACATAAAGTGTGTATATACATACAAACATGTATTCGTTTGGTTCCTCTTCAATACTGTTCCATTTTAATCCCCTTGCTATAATTCGTATATCGTCTTGAGTCCTGGATTCCCATACACATATATATTTCGACTATAGCAAAGGTTTTGTATATACCGTGACAGCGAGAGTCTGCGACACAGCTAGCTCTAAGGTGCTGCGGTGCTTCCCACAGGAAACGTCAGTACCTGCTGATGGGCTTGATTTACCGTGGCCATGACGACGCCGTTAGACGCCGACAGCCCAGGCGCATTAGCAGAAACTCATGACGATCGTTTCTGACCCAACAACCCTACATATACACAGTCTAGGTGCACCGCCTCCAGGATCGGCCCACCCTGCCGTGCTGTGCCGTGACGGACGGACAACGCGGACGGACAAGGCTAGAGCCTAAGGTGCTTCGCCCCTAAAAAACGTTATACCTAAGCCAATTAGCACCTTGCGTAGGATTCGTTTAGTTCTATCGTCCCTTTGTTTCAGACAGCTGGGTCGCACGTTCAAGTTTACTGCATTATGCACTCGAGGAGAGGAAAACCAACACAAATGCATCATTTTACAGCTACTACTGTTTAATGGCCCCATAACGTTGGGTGTAAGACACTCGTTGCACAACCACTGCTCAATGCGTGTGCTCTAGGAACGTTATAAGCGCTGGCTTGAGCCTGCTTTTTGTTTTTGTTTGTTTGTTTCTCTCATGAATACAAGATGCCTCTATCTCCGTAGCCTCAAACGTTGCGTCGGTGAAACGTAAGTTTCAACCTCATCAAGATATCAGAGCATCGCCGAGGAAATGTGCATGCGGGTCTGTGTGAAAGCTGTTGAACGCTCCGCTATTCCACTATCCTTGCAACACGGTAAAGTGCACGAAAGGGGAATGGGTCAAGGGCTCGTTTATTTATTTATTTATTTATTTATTTATTTATTTATTTATTACATGCTGCCAGTCCCAATTGCGGCTATTGTAGGAGGGCGCACAAATAATGAAACAATGAAAATACACGAGTACACAGAGCAGCTAAGTGCCAGAACAGGCAAAGAGCAATTACACGTTAATATGGATGATTAGAGTAAATAGATCGGAATAATTTTAGAAGTGCACTTCTATTATGAACACACCAGCTCTGCTGCAAAACAAAAAATACATAAATACAT
This sequence comes from Hyalomma asiaticum, assembly GCA_013339685.2. Taxonomy (NCBI): domain Eukaryota; kingdom Metazoa; phylum Arthropoda; class Arachnida; order Ixodida; family Ixodidae; genus Hyalomma; species Hyalomma asiaticum. The sequence goes on along the minus strand of CM023481.1, from coordinate 38,549,330 downwards.
GAACAAATTCAATCGTTAACAGTGCGTATATGTGTTCTTCAAGTAGCTTTAGGAACTTAATTAGATCCCTACAGCTTGTTATCGAGGGTGGTAAAGTATTCCATTCCCTTATCGCCTGTGGCAAAAAAAGAATATTTGAAGCCAGGGGTTTTGAAACGGTACTCCTGTAAGGTTCGTGGATGTTTATACCGTGACTTTTTAGTTTCCTGAGAAAAACATATATACCTTGAACTGTCGACTTTCAACTGTTTATCATAAAGCTCGAACAACAATTCTTGGCGTGCGAGTTTTGCCCGATTCTTTAAAGTGAATATTTCAGACCTTAAAATTAATTTTGTGTGCAAGTCATTTAACCGATACTTGTTGTAAATGAATCTAATTGCTTTTCGATGAACACTTTCTAAATTGCTTAATAAGTTGTTAGTGGCTGGGAAGCTGACCGCGCACGCGTATTCGAGTGCAGGTCGAATGAAGGTTTGATATTCTAGCAGTTTAATTGTAGGTGGGTGCAGATCGGGGTCGCCCTTAAAGGAAGAATAATCCCTTTAGCGCTGACGACGCCACGTAGTTGGTATGCGCCTCCCATCTGACGTCATCAGAGATAACTCATTTGAGACACTTGTGCTGTTACACCAATTGTGTATGGTAAATTTGATATGTTTTTTTTTTGCAGGTTATTCGTAGCGAGGCTGATTTTTTAACGTTTTGAAGACATCTGCCATGTCATGCACCATTCTGATACTTATAATAAGGCGTTGTTAAGAACAATATGATCTGAAGGGAGTTTATTTTAGTATAAGTTATACAATCATCGTCGAAAAGCTTTATGCTGGTTCCAATGGACTGGGTAGCTCGTTTATAAAAATGAGGAATAGAATGGGAGCCAAAACGCTGCCCTGTGGTACTCCTGATCTAACTGTAGTTACTTCCAATTTATGCTCGTTTATTTTTACAAATTGTGTCCGGTTGGTTAGGTACGCGCTTTTCCAATCGAATAATATTTGTTATATATTGGATATTTGTTAGACACAGCTTAATGCAGCCAGCTGACAAAGAAACCACGGAAAGCATAGAGGACATCATTTGTAGTTATTAACTGAGTCGTAGCAATAGTGACATAAATGGAAGGGAAATAAACTGGACGAAAAACTGCCTGCTTTTGGTAGGGGCCGAACCTACAACCTTGGTATTTCGCGTCCGATGTTGTACACCTGAGCTACGACGTTGGTCGTTCGCTTATCCACTTTATTAGGTATTTAAGTGCGCATAATCGTGGTATTGATGGCCAGCGTCACTCGCAAAGCAATATTCTGGACGCCAATGCCGCATAACGTTGAACTGAGATTCGACGCTTGACAGTGCTCGCACTGCCTTCGGTTCCCTTTCCGTGCTGTCACGGCGGCGCGAGCGTCGTGCCGTTCGTCCGTGTGGGCAACGTAGCTGCGCAAGACGTGCGCAAACCCCTCATCGTTTTAGTAACAAGGATCCCTATATATGTACAGGCAGTTTACCCTGTTACTGTGACGCGCAACTTTAGGATAGAAAAAACCGACGGCCCACATATGCATATTTCTTGTTGTCCTGCACAGCTGTTGGTGCTTAGCCGTGCCTCGAATATGAGAGACTACGTCGCGGTTTGGTATAGGTGTTTTGGTGTTCGACTGCAGACCCAAATGACGCGAGCTCACCCCGGCGACGGCAGTCGCATTTGAAGAGACGAAGACTGCAGTGGCCCATGTATTTTCGGAGCCCGAATCTGCGCCGTTCTTACTAGTTGCGTACAGCAGAGCCAAGGCAACGACGTTAACGAGGGCGAGATTGCATCGAAGCGTTAGGAAATTCCATTGTTCAAACATGTAGCTGCGAGCCGCTCCTGGCCCATGGGGGCCCCGCATTTTCCTGCCACTGCACGTCTCTCCATTGGCCGATGCCTTGCGCGGAAGGACACGTTTACCGTGTGTTCGGCCTCCACTTTGGACGAAGACGTCTGTAGCTTCCACACTCCTGCATGGACCTATTGAAACGGAGTATACTTACCCTTCTTTCATCACTTACTCCTACCCTCACAGAACTTTTGCAGTGCTCCCTAGAAGGACTACAAGACACAGCGAATCACAATAGCGCATTATTTATATTTGCGACAGGCGTTCAAGACGCACGTCTTGAAACCGCGGGGCTATGCTCGCCTGCGGCTCCAACGTCAGGATGGGGCTGTCCCCAGCTGCCGACACTATGAAGCTGCTCTGGCGCCGGTGGGTGTGCCCCATGTACGCTAGTATCCCGTATATGAACATCTCCCCGATGTTGTCGGAGTTTTCGCCGTAGCATCGGCAGGTGCCCTCCCGCTGACGCATAATACCCGACGTCAAGGACGGCGTCGAGCCCGTCGTCGTCATCATCTCTTCGTTTTGCTGCTCCCGTCCTCGTCGCCCTCCCCGTCTAGCTCTTCGTCGTTCAAGACGTCCTCGTACTCGCTCCCGCTGGAGCTCGAGCGCTCCTGCTCGACCGCTAGCCAGCCATGCGCTGTGACCACTGCGTCGCTTGGCTGGCCTGAGTGGGGCTGCACCATATTTTCACGGCGTCGTCCGTGTCCACGTCCGGTAGGTACCCGCACGGCGACGTATCGTGGTCGCCCACGATACGTCGCCGCTTTCTTCGCTTTCTTCTTCTGCATCGAGACTGCACCCCTGCTCCGTCTGCCGGCTCGCCCGTGTCGCCGCCAGGGATGTCCACTATCTGCAGATGTAGATGTAGACCAAACTGAATGGCGCGTACCAACTGTGGGGTCCTGGCCAAGAGCCAAGTAGTTAGAAAACGCCCTACAAACGCTTAATATTGTTGAGTAAGTTAAAATGATTTAAAGAAATTGGAGATAGTTAAGGTGACTAAAAAAGGAACGCAGGCGTAGTTTTTGGATCAATGAACAAACTGAAGATTGGAGTAATTGTGGTTGTGAAAATAAGTACAAGAAATAATACAAAAATAAATGACAGTGTCTACAAACTAAATCTTTTCGAACCCTTTATATAATCCTGCAAAGCATTGTCAAGCCTTCTGTTACTATGCCTCAGGACCAAGGCGTTCAAAGAAAGCAAACATGGAACGATTAAGTCTGCTCTGATCAGGCGCAACACATTAAATAATGTGTTGCGCCGGACCAGAGCAGACTTAATCGTCATTCTACACAAACGTTCAAAGTGTCCACAAGAAATAGGAAAATGTCTCGTGGACTCTACAAAAGGAACTGTCTGGTGAACATGCCAGATCACCTCTGTGTAAATAAAAGTTTAGTGTGGTATTGGGCAGTGTAGTCATCGACACTGGGAGACACCATATAAGAGGAGGTGAAAGGCTGTAGGTACATTGGGTTTTCTGAAACGTAACTTCAGTAGTTTACCACAGAAACTTAGGGAGCAGCTCTATTTTACACATGTACGCAGTATACTGGAGTATGCGTGCGTCTGCTGGGACCCTTATACTAAGGAACTTGTAGATAAACTTGAAAAAGTGCAGAATAGAGCATTTCGATTTGTCCTTGGAAATTATGACAGGATGCTTAGTGTGACAGAGAGCAAAAAAAACATTAAACTGGGATCTTCTTGAAAACCGTCGTCGAAACCTCAGATTGAAATTCTTTCATAGCATTTATCATTCGAGAACAGGGATCATCAGGCAATTATATTTTCAACCACCTAACTATGTTTCTCAAAGACGTGATCATCACTTAAAAATACGCGAGATTCCTTTTAGGGGTGACGCTTTTCGATACTCTTTCTTTGTCCGCACTATAAGAGAGTGGAACACTCTGCCACCGGAAATAGTTTGTATTAATTTAAGTGATGATTTTTTCCATGCTTTATGAATATGCCTTTTTTGTGTGTGTTTGATGATATGTACTGTACCCTCCCTGCTGTAATGCCTTATGGCGAAGCAGGTACTCAATAAATAAATAAATAAATAAATAAATAAATAAATAAATAAATAAAACCGGCTTTCCAATCGCTCAGCAATTGACTCTAATGAACCTTTTGTTTCGTCCGGATCCATTATCACAGATTATGCATTTGCAGGTCGCGGAATCATTTTCCTTGCCAGCAGAAATCTGCACAATGTCTTCCCATTATTTGGCTTCGACAGAAAATTGAAATGCTGTACATCGTACTCATTGTTTGCCTTCGACACTGTTCGTCAAAATGTGCCAGCGAAGAATTTGTAATCTTTGCAATATTTGGGCATTGATTAAGTAAAAGCTTTTTCCATGCTGCGTTTTAGCGCCTATAATATTTTGCACAATCGTCATTCCACCAAAGGGAGCATGAATTCTTTTTAGCTGATGGCACCGTTAATTAAATTTTGCATGGCAGGTATTGAGAACCGAGTACATTCCCCGCGCTTTCGATTTAGCACTCGCATCAGACTGCGAGGACAATATTGATATTAGTGAATATTTAAGTTTTTATAATTTATAGGCGTCCGCACATTTGCAACTGCTAACGTGATGAAACATGTGACGTTAAAGGTAATAGGCATATGTGATCCCTATTTGTAGCAGCACCAACGACTATTCAAGCAGAAATACATATGTTTGAGCTTGCAAACGTGAAGTCCGAAGTTGAATCTGTCATGCCACGCACGTTCGTAGGGACTCCTGTATTAAACCGCCTAAGATTACTCTCTTGAGACCAACCCACACTATTCTGTCGCATGCATCCGTCTTTAAACCCCACGCAACATGATGTCAGTTAAAATCCTCTCCTCATAATATATTCTTTCCGCGCGTACTAACTATAATGTCCTACCGCCAAGTGTGTTGCACACCTGCAGTAAAGTACGAATTAACTATCAAAAACATTTGACCAGACTGAAGTGATACGTCTCTAAGTATGACCTCATAATCAAGAGTTAACAGTTTTAGCACTATCTTACACTCTAAAAACTGGAGCCGGTTCTGCAGGAGTGAAACAACCGAGCTACTCTTTAGGGCATCGTTCTACTCTAGCAAAACGTTGGTTGGAGTGAAATGTCCATACCTCTTGCGGCATGAGAGAGTAAAATGCAATTTCACTCATGCTCCACCCACGTGATGCTCGCATTCGCAGCCGCAAACATGGCGGCTGGGGTGGGAGTGGACGATTGAAGAAGACAACAGCCGCTTTGTGAAGTGTTTTTCGATAGAACTATAGCAGCGACGTTCCTGCGACTTCCACGTACAAGCTTTCGCGTACAAACGCGTGCAGTGTACGTTTGATGAACGGTGCCTTCATCGACTACGAGCCTCAACCGACGGGATTAATGGCGAACTGCCTTTCCTGTGTTTTTCCCCGATCGAACGGCCGTACCCGTGCTATGTGAAACCCAACAGCCTACACGCCTCGGATTCTTCGCTTACGTGTGCGAAATCAAAAGGAATACACTTTCAGCGACACAGTAAGCTGTTGGGATCGTCGACGGCTGGTCTCCGAAGCCTCACTGGATATAACTCATACATGTAAAGAAAAAGGCTTCGCTACGAGTTCGGCATCGAGCCGTATGACGGCCATGAGCGCGTCGACGGTGAAAATACCGTGACTACGATCCGTCCCGTTTGCAAGTCTGGTAAGTACAGCATAATACTCTAAACACTTCTTATGGCAGAGACTATATTTCATCTGTGTGCAGAATAACGAAGAACGAGGAGTGCACATTTTGTGATCGCCAGCGGTTGTTCGCCGTACAGACGTGCTCGACGGGCTCGAAAGGCGACGCCGTCGGAATGAAGCGGGTGGTAGCGGAGCACCCGGGTGCCGCTTTTCTTCGCTGGCGTTGATGAAATTCAGCCGCTATTATGTTCGTACTCGCTTACTCAGGTCCATTTTACATCGCAAACCAGCACTGCGAACTCGCGTTTGCCCGTAAAACGAAATGCCAGCTCATGATACGAAGGCGTTAATCTAAAAGAGATTTTATATGTTCCGCGCGTTTAGATTAACAGTTATGTGTAGCGAGCGGCTACCTATGAGCCAACGCTAAATATACACCTGTTCTGTGCATACTTTTTGATTAATTACGCAGAACAGTACTTTACCACTGGCGCTACATAGAAGGTCAAGTATACGGACTATATATACGGGACTTCAGTTTAAGACGTTATATCGCGAGTGTGTTGTGGGCTTTGTGCTTTGCTGTGGTTGTGTTATTGGCGTGTGCGTTCGTGTCATGTCAGCCTGTATGGTCTATGTTCAGTGTGATGTAATTAAATGTCTGCTAATTGTAGAATGGTCGAAAAACGCAGTGGTTGCTTTTTTTGTCTCTGCTACTCCCTCTGGCAGTACTAGCACCCCGTTTGGTGGGGTAGTAGAGCTCTCTTCGAAACATTGTTCGAATCCCCTTCGGAGGCGTCCTACTACTCTGTTTTGGCATGAGTACCTGTACCCTGCAATGGGGTTGATCTACTCAGAAAAAAGGAGTTAAATTTGGGACACGAAAGTACTCCCCCAGAATGAGTGCCCAGCACTCTCTTTGTTTTTAGAGTGTAGCTTTATGGCAAATTCTGGTTGAAATCGTAATGAGCCCACCACCTCTCGAACAATGGTTAGACGAGACAAACGATAATTTTTTAAGTAAGCATTACTATCTGGACTGAGCCAGGTTTTCTGCAAGAACAGTATACCGGCGTTTAACTGAGCAGTACGACACTGTGGATAAGTATCAGCAGCAAATATCGAGCGGCAATTCGACCGCAGTCTACTTTCAAGGAAGCTATCTTGGAGATTGGATGGTAGCGGAGACAACCTCCTCCAGAATGCTTTCCTTGAGAACTTTACTGAACAGTGTCTTTTTCAGTTTTTAGTGAGAGGTCACATGATGGCGCGGTTCAACGGAGATCGGCTGCGTTTTTGAGCCCGTGCGTCTAGCTCGATGTCTGTATAGAGGTTAAGGTCTAGCACGTGTTGTTGAGCAGATGTCCTGACATTGTGTGGGTCCGTAGCTTTGAACAGCCGGAGTATATGTATTGTTACGGACTTCACTATCATTACGGATACGGCTCAGTGTATTTGGTTCTTGTGAAATTGCTAAATTTGTGTGAGACTTGCTGTTTCGTTACTCACTCTACTTCAGCTATGCATTCCGACAATCCAACTACCAGCCTTCCCATTGCTTTAATCATTGGTTTTTCCATTCCTGCATCAAAGCCTGTGCAATAGACGCATCTGTGAACGCCTGACGTCCTGCGCCTCCAGCATACCCGTGTACGCTCTCCGTGACCGTTTCCAAGGCTTCTATTCTGGAGCGTCTTCTTTTGTCAAAGGTTTCGAACACCTGCATTCCTTGTTGCCGAATAAGACACTCTGCATATTCAGGGCAACGGCGTCCTCCACGCAAGCAACATTTCTAATCTTGAACCCTGCATTCGTACAAGTTCATGCGAGTGTTCAACTGGAAGGTATGCACAGAACATCAAATGTTCACTGAGCCGAAGATTGTGTCGCAATTCTTCAGGCCGCTGGAAAAGAAATCGATTTACCCTGAGTTGAAGGACGAGATAGACATAGCCAATAGAGTTCCCTCAGCTTCTGATGCAAAAAACCTGATTGCAAGGTACACTTCGAGGGCTAAAAAAAGCAGAGTTCATTAGTAAGGCACGAAAGGCGCGCCTTCAGACTCAAGACATTGGCTTCCATGGAGCAGAATCGAGGCCCATATATGTCATTGACCATCTGACGCAGGAAAACCAAAAACTGTTTGCGAAAGCTCTGTCGCTGAAAAAAGAAAAAAAAACGTTGGCAGTTCCTGGGGACAGACGACCGCCTATTGAAGGCAAGAAAGAATGCAAACAGCACGGTTTTTCGCATCAGAGACGAGGCTGATCTGAAAATTTTCGCTAACCAAACGTAAAAGCATTTGTCGGTTTTTTTTACTTTGATTACAGAAGTTACATTGATTCAAAAGAACTAGCACCTTCATTGTCAAATTTATACTATTCAGTTACCCATTTTAACGCAAGAAGTTCACAAAACATCTCAATAAATTTCACATACTCTTCGTTTCCCATTCCATTTTCACTGGGATGTGTCACAGAAACATGACTTAGCGATAAAGATAAAAACTTGTTTTCATTTCCGTCGTACACTCCGGAATACTGTCATCGCGTATCATCCAGCAATGGTGGCGCTGCTATTTTCATTTCCCGAGATATTGTTACAAGACACAGAGGACGGCTATTTACAATGTATTTACAGGGAGGCTTTAACCAGGCAACAACCAAGATGGTGGACAGTCCGCGCATCAGCCAGTCCCGTCTTCGTCTCCTTCTTCATCGATGGTATGAGCCATACCCAGATACTATGGTCGCTTCGTAGCATTACCCCCGGTGGTAGAAGCGCCGTCTCGGCGCACTTTAAACTCGGTCGTCAGACGGGAGGTAGTAAGGCTTCAGTCTGGTCACGTGAACTATGTCGGTGGGACGAGCTGCAGTAGACGGAGTCGGGGAGACGGCAATCAGGTGAGCGTGTAACTGCAGCTTGGTCAGGAATGGTTGCGGCAACAACAGTCGTGATGTCGTGGTCCGTCGCAGCTGCAAGCTGGGCAAGCGACATCCGTTGAGGCAACACTTGGGGGGTGAGGCCAAAATTTAGGAGCGGGAGGAACACACAGTTGTCTGCTATTGTGGCGACGGTATGTGGCACAGTAACATGGCGGGTCAGGCGGACGTCAGTTATAGGGGTCACGATGTAGTCGCCGTCAGGAACTGGTGGGTTCGACGACAAGCACACGTACGTGACGGCCCGAGGCGGTAAACGAACAAAAGTAGTGGAGCTTAGGCGGCTGATAGACGTTTCAGGAATATCTGAGAGCAGAGGAAGATCGAGGTGAAGTACTCCCGAAGAGCAGTCAATTAAAGCTGAGTGCTCGGAAAGGAAGTCAAGGCCAAGTATAAGGTCATGTGGGCAGCGAGCAAGAACAGCGAAAATTACGACAGTGTGACGATCGGCAATGCTTACACGGGCAGAGCACATTCCTATGACGTGAACACCACCTCCATCGGCAACACGTATTGTCGGCGTCGTAGACGGCGTCATAATCTTCTTCAGACGGCGGCGTAAAGAGGCACTCATAATAGATATGTGCGCACCAGTATCGATAAGGGCTGTTACAGGAACATTGTCGACGTTTACTTTCAGAAGGCTGTGGTGCGTCGGGAGCGTCAGTAGAGGGTTTTCGAGCGACGGTGGTAATGCAGCTTCACCTCTATAAGCTGCACTATCTAGTTTTCCGGCTGCGAGCGTCCAGAGAAGGTCGGAGAGCAAAAGCGTCGAGGCTGCGGAGAGCGGGATTGGCGGCGTTGCGGCGACGGGGAACGGGAGAAGCGGCGAACATCGTTGGCATCGGCGGTAAAAGGCTCGTGGGAGGTCGACGATGAGTAAGTAGGTGAAGTAGGCGCTGACTGTCTGGCTGGAGGAGAGCGCATGTAGGTAGGGAAGGTCTGTCGTGGAGGGTAGGTCCAACGGCGACGGCAGTAACGAGAAATGTGTCCGGCTTGATGGCAGGAAAAGCATATGGGCTGATCGTCGGGCGTTCTCCATTCCGCGAGGTTACGGCGGGGCGAAGTGGAGGTAAAGGATCGACGAGCGGGCCCCGTAAAATAAGGGCGAGTATCTGGACGAGACACTGGACACGCTAGTGGAAGACCAAGGTTAGCAAACTCCTGCCTGACGACAGCTTGAATGAGAGACACCGAGGGCTGCGAGGGGTCGCTTGAGTGCGTTGCAAAAACAGGTGGCGGAACGGGTGCAGGACAGGCTGCTTCGAGCTCGCGACGAACAATGCGCGTGACGTTGTCATATGTAGGCGGCTGGCGAATCGCATCACACGATGAAGTTGCGGCCGTGTTGGGAAGCCGGGCGAACTTCTGCGTTATACGGCGGCTCTTGACTTGTTCAAACCGCCGGCATTCTTTGATGATGGCTTCGATCGTGTCAACATGTGTGTAGACGAGCAAGTTAAAGGCGTCGTCTGCGATGCCTTTGAGCACATGGGAAACCTTGTCGGATTCGGGCATGTTTTCGTCAACCAAGCGGCAAAGTGCGAGAACGTCTTGAATGTACGCGACGTAGGATTCGGTGGATGTCTGTGCACGAGTCGCAAGTTGATTACGTGCCGCGGTCTGCCGGCCAGTGGTATCACCGAAAAGGTCGCGAATCTGTTCTTTAAACGACTCCCAGCTGGTTATGTCAGCTTCGTGCGTCTCGAACCACACCCGTGGCGGGCCATCGAGGTAGAAAAACACGTTGGCCAGCATAATGGTGGGATCCCACCTGTAGTTGGCGCTGATGCGTTCATAAAGGTTGAGCCACTTGTCGACATCAACCCCATCCTGGCCGGAAAAGACGCCGGGGTCACGGGCAGGAGGTAGGACTACGTAGGTGGACGACGCGGAGACCGCGGAAGGGCCTGGTGGTGAAGAGGATGTGCCTTCACCGTGTGACATGGTCAGACCCGTGATGAGGCGGCCGTTGCGGAGCTCCGTTTTGGGGACAGGGAACAACCAGCACTTCCACCACAAAGATGTTACGAGAAAGACACAGAGGACGGCTATTTACAATGTATTTACAGGGAGGCTTTAACCAGGCAACAACCAAGATGGTGGACAGTCCGCGCATCAGCCAGTCCCGTCTTCGTCTCCTTCTTCATCGATGGTATGAGCCATACCCAGATACTATGGTCGCTTCGTAGCAATATTTACTATATGCATAGATTAGACCTAAACCCTCACCTGCCAGACTGTGAAACTTTGCAGATTGAAACAATAATTCATCGTTTGATGTCGGTGAAAAAAGCATTATTTATGGCTGCATCTATCGGTCACCAAGTTCTAGCGGGAAAACATTTTTCCATGCCCACAACATACTGCATATTGTTCAAATGAAAACAAGAATATCGTCCAAATGGGAAATACTAATATGAATATTCTGGATTTGTGTAGTTGTTATAGCAGAAAGTACGTCAACATATTCAATGGGTAGGGCGACCAATTGCTGCTTCAACTACCCACTAGAAATGCTACTAATTCGAGCACTCTCAATGATCATGCGCTAACAAACATGCTTCATCCCCCTGAGGCTTTTGTTGTTAGAAGCAATGTAATAGATCATTTTCCAATCGTACTGCGCTTTCAACGTATTTATTAAGCCTCTGTAACTGTGTGAAACAAAATCAATATTTGATAAGTATCACTAGAAAAAGTTAATCACCAGATCACAATGGTCGCTCGTTACATCGCAGAATGATGCTGAGGTCTCTTACAATAAACTCGTTGACTAATCAAGGGCTCTATATTCTCATCTACAACGGTGCTTAAATGCGGCGAACATTTCGCTTCTTTTTCAAATCCCTGAATTATTGTTGTTTGTTGTTTTGTGGGGTTTTACGTCCCAAAACCAGTTCTGATTATGAGAGACGCCGTAGTGGAGGGCTCCGGAAGTTTTGACCACTTGGGGTTCTTTAACGTGCACTGACATCGCACAGCACACGGGCCTCAACATTTCGCCTCCATCGAAATGCAGCCGCCGCGGCCGGGATTCGATCCCGCGACCCTCGGATCAGCAGCCGAGTACCTTAGCCACTAGACCACCGTGGCGGGGCAATCCCTGAATTATAACAGGATTATTGAAAAGCATGCGTAAAGAAGAAAGCCTATACCGCGAGTTTTACATTCGGCTGTTTAACCAATCACTTAAGGTTCGCTACAAGAAGTTTTCCACTTTGCGATCACATCTGCTTAAAGAATCGAAGAAAACATCTATGAAAATTTCTGAATAAAAAACGTTTCCGAATAAAAACCCTACTAGGAAAAGCGTAAGAGTAATTCAAGAAAAGGAGCGTTAACTTACTAACCTTGCAGAAATTGCACTCGCGTTCAGCAAATTTTTTGCTTCCATTCCCGACATTCCAGGCGTCAACGACACCCTCATATAACGCCTGATGTCGCAATCATTTTATGTCTTATCAACTGAACCAAGCGAACTCCGTGATGCGATCATGAGTCTTAAGAACTGTACTCGTGGTTTAGATCAGATATACTGCCATCATATCAAGGTCATCGTCAACAACATAAGCGAAGCGTTCTGTCACATTGTCAATTTAATTTTTAAACGTCAGTGCTTCCTAATGTCATGAAGAGATCAAAAATAATTCCAGTGTACAATAAAGGAGACGCCACCTTATTAGCAAACTACAGGCCTATATCTCTTTGCCGTGCTTTAGTAAGGTTGTTGAAAAACTGATTGAAAAACGGCTTTCTATTTACTTGGATAACTTTAAACTATAAATGCCAAGACAATTTGGTTTTCGTCGCGGATATTCCACCGACGTAGCTTTAATCGCACTGACCGACAATATCAAAACACAAATGGACCGGACCAGATACGTGGGATCTATTTTTATCGATCACTCAAAAACATTTGATTCCCTAAATCACAGCATTCTCTTTTTTAAACTCGATGCTTACGGTATAACAAATTCATCGCTGGAGCTTCTACGCAGTTATCTACACGATCGACAGCAACAGGTTTGCAGTTCAGGAGTACTGTCTCACACACACACACTTAATTAATACCGGTGTTCCACAGGGGTCCATACTCTATCCGCTGCTGTTCCTCATATATATAAATGAGTTTCCGGACTGCCTCACTTCTACTGCGTGCCTTCTATACGCGGATGATACAAGTGTTTTCACTTCTGATAACGACATAAATGCACTGACAGGCAGACTGAACAATGAACTAAAAAAATCAATTATTGTAAAAAAAATAAGTTGCTGCCGAACACACAAAAGACAAAAAATATGGTTTTTAATCCGCACAGCAAACCTCGATATATTTTTCCAGTGTACGTAGCATCCCACCCCATACCAGCATCCAAGGAATGTTCAATTTTAGGTATGCAACTTGATTCATTTTTGAAATCTAACATTCACACCAACTTCTTAAAAAAGAAAGTCGCATACGGCTTCAGAGTATAAGGCGAAACACTACTTTCAAAGGTACACTCTTTTGACACTATACTATGCCTTCATCTTCAGTCTGTTAAATTATTGTATAGCATTATGGGGCCTCACATATCACTGTCATATAGCCCCTCTGCAACACATTAAAAAAATGCTGTTCGCATTATTACTTCGGCTCCTTATAACGCTCATGTTAGCTCCATTTTCATCGAGTTCAATCTCCTCGCGATAAATAAGCTTACCTCCTACACTCACGGCATCGTCATCTATCGCTTTCCTAAGAATCCACAATAACTTTGTCAGCGGTCGAAACAGCCTTACCAATCCAAATAGAGCACTCTTAAGAATAACATTTTGCTTCCGAAATCACGAACCAATTAAGGCAAACTAACTGTTGGCTTTGCAAGCAACAAACTTTAGAATGAACTATCCGTTCAATTAAAGTGGTCACCTACACAATTATTATACCGTCGATCATTAAAAGCTTATATCGTTTCTTTAAAAAAGTTACTGATTATTTATTTAAAAATATTATTTTTTTCATTATTTCCGTTTTTTTTTCTTTTCTATCCTGTCTGAGTATTTTTTTCCGCCTTCATGTTATGCAATGAAACATTTGGCTACTACATGCTTCTTTATCATTGTGAGCGATATATATCTTTTCTGTATACTATTCTTTTTAACCATTGTATATTTAGTTTTGTTCTGTAATAATTAACAAGTGTTCGCGCTGCAGTTTTTTAACTGTGGACCTCTTTCTGTATACGTTCTTCTGTTGTATTATTCCTTGAGAAATAATAAACTTCAACTTGACCATTCATATGACCCTCACATTTACAACAGCGGCAATCTTATTTGCACCCTCAAGCACATGCCGGGATTGTGAGAAGTTCGGGCATTGTACGGGGCGTAACGGCAACGTATTAATGCCAAAAACTAGGGGTCGCGCTTTATTGAAGACTCTGTGGGGGCACGCTTATTGTCCACAGCACGATTGAATTGGTACACAGCCACGTACTCCAGCCTTAGAGAGAGTCTCCAATGTCTCGGGGGAACTCAGTTGCTTGTCTACAGGTCTCACGATACCCTTCGTGCAAGCAAGATGCGGTGGTATGTAAGCACTCACCGGGATCGAAGCAAACAACGCGCATTTCAAAAGATCGGTAACAAGCCTGGTCTGGCGATCTACAAACTATCCCACCTCGACCAAACTGGCGCATGTCCGTGATGCTCCGGTAGTTTGGAGTAACTCCGTGCAGCTGGTCTTGGATTGCCTTGGGGTTGTTGAGCTTGATGAACCCGCGACGAAAAAACATGAGTGCGACAGGAACGTTTGCAACAAAGCTGCGGAGAAGTCAAGAGGTAAAGCATCATTGTGCAGATCGGCCGCCCAAGGGGAATGACTATGCCGAGGAGAATTTCTGGACGTCACTGCTAAACCAGGCTCAGCCAAACCATACAAACAATCTGGTTCAGTCTAAACTGCCAGAGAAATAAGTGTAGAAACTAGAATAGATAACCAAAACTACCCGGCACTTACCCAATCAACCGCCCAGCTAAACTCGCAAAACTCGCCGATCGAACTGAGCTAGCTTGCTATTGAACTTCTTCTTCTCCTCTGCCCACGCGCCCACGCAGGCTTCACTCCGCGCAGGCTTCCTTCGTTCTCCTCTTCTTCTGAAGAAGACTCCGCCGACGTCCAACTGATAACGCTTCCGTTGTTGATCGCCCTACCAAGCACCTCTCCACTCTGTTACGTTCACAGTAGTGCTTTAGAGTTTATTTACGGAAGGCGTAGTTGGGGGAAGAACACACAGAACTAAGCCGCCAGATGTCGTCTTCGTCCCTCGTGAGCTCTCTTTCTTCCTCTTCAGTTTGTGGCATATACGCAGCGTAATAATATGAAAGGCGGACACGCTAAACGAGACTCGCTGAGTCTCGCAGAGGTTCGCGTGCTTGCGTACGAGTCTCGCAGTAGTGTTGTGGAGCGCTGCGCCAAAATACACACAGATGGCTTTAGCCTTAATAAAAAATGGCCGATCCTACGCGTTGTGGAAATCAAGGAAATGCGAAGTAAAAAACCTGTAAAAATACTGAACCACTACTGCGGATGTAACAGAATGTGAAGTTCTTGGTAGGACGATCAACAACGGAAGCGTTATCAATTGGACTTCGCCGGAGAATTCTTCGGAAGAGGCTTTAGACCTGGATATTCCATATGGTATGCACACGTAGATTTAGAGGGACGAATTAAGCTTGCTCGTCAAAGGCGACAATATGCAGCACTAGTAACTCTAGATTTAGCTAAGGCATACGACAGTGTCGAGCATGTCATCCTTCTCAATTCATTAAAAAGCTTGAATTTCCCGCGCTATATTATTAACTGGTTGTATGAGTTTTTAAATAATAGAAAGTTTTATTGTTCCCAGCGTGGATTATCCTCACTGAAATATAATCAGTCCAGAGGAGTCCCTCAATGTTCTGTTTTATCTCCTGTATTATTTAACGTTCTGTTAAGCTCAGTACCATTAGACAATAACACTCAAGTGTATATATATGCAGACGACATTGCGTTCTTCGCTTCTGCTGGTGATTTTCACTCGTTGCATGCAATCTTACAAGCTTATTTAGGAAGACTAGAGTTATGGTTTACTCAAATTAGCATGACTTTAAATGTTAGTAAACGTTCTGTTATTGTTTTGCCTTTGAATGATCCAGTAAGCATTTCCCTTCAGTATCGCCAGGAAATAATCCCTCAAACAGAGTGCGTGAAGTATTTAGGCGCGTTTTATGATCATAAACTGAGTTGGCGCCACCATATTGAGCACATTAAATGTAATGCTACTTGCGCTGTTGGGCTGATACGCAGACTTGGCCAGCACCCCTCTGGGTTACGCAGAGACACTCTTCTTATGATATACCGTATGTATGTTCGTCCGATTCTAGAATTTGGTTGCATTTTATACTCTGGTGGTCCGGCATACAAGATTAATCCTTTGGTTCTTTTAGAGCGAGAGGCTCTTCGGAGTTCTCTCAAGGTACCAAAATTTATTGCACATCATGTTCTGTACCAAGAAGCCCGAATACCCACGTTAGCTTGCAGATTCCGTATCCTCACTGTCAAAACATATTTACAAATTTATGCGTCTTCACAGAGGCGATCACACTTCGTGTTCTGCACTGAAGCGTTAACATTTTTTGATGAGCCTTGGTCTCGCATATACAGACCTCCAGTTTTGTTTGTGCAGAATCAACTAGAGGCTTTAGATGTTAACATTCGCGATATCGTCTCAACGGATAAACCATTGGTCAATGCTAAAATTGAATTGGATAATATATTCTCTTCTAATGCCAAACTCCTACCTTCCAGATATTTAATAGGCTTATTAGAGGATCATTTATGTCAATTGGGAATTGATAATATAATTGCGACGGATGCATCCATGCGTGAGGAGAAAGCGGGAAGACTTCCTCCTGGTCATATAGCTTGCGCCTCCCGGATTATACACCTATATTTGAAGCAGAACTCTTATCCATTCTTTTAGCCATTCCCAAACTTCCTGTACAAAATTCGGCAGTTGTTATAGTGACTGATTCGCTTTCGGTATGCACATCCCTCGCTTCAGCTTCTCCTTCCAAGTCTTCTGTTCTAAACACATTCACATCATTAATTCCTCCCCACGTGCGTGAAGTGCGATTGGTGGGGGTGCCGGGCCATCGTGGCATATTTATAAACGAGATGGCTGATGTTCACGCGCGGTGGTCCCTAGATGGGCCGGTAATGTCCGTGGTGCCTACTACTGCCTTTGTTACTTTGTCGAGATTCCGTACGTACTCCTTACTTCAAGATTCTTTAAAAATGAAGTTACCAATTGAAGAATATGGGCATCTTTCTTTTGTTTGGGATAATAAGTGGTGTCCCTCTCGTAAACTGGAAGTGGCAATAACAAAATTTCGCTGTCGTATCCCTCCATTGAAGTTTTATTTACACAGGTCTGGTCTAGTGCCATCTCCGCTATGCTGTTATTGTCGAGAGCCTGAAAACATTGATCACTTTTTAATTACCTGTCAGCGTTATAGTAGTCAGAGGAAAAGGCATTTCGAAATTTTATTCAGGAATTCAAACATTCCCCCGAATTCTCAGAACATTCTTTCCTTTGGAGTGTCCTCACTAGGTTATAGCAACAGGAACGTCTGCTTAGCCATGTGCAATTTCCTTCGTGACGCAAAAGGAATTCATTGTTAATCATCATTCCATCCAAATCTTCGTACCTCGAAATTGCTCCTACTAGTTGATTAAACCTCAAATTATTTTATTACGGTTCATTTCTATTATAAATAGTCTATCATTCTCTAACATTTCATTATTACATACGTTACCGATTCTTTATTCTTCCTTTGTTTTAGCTCAATTTTTTTCCCTCTTTATATTAACCGCCGGCTTCATGGCCAATCCCCGTAGTGGGCAAGAGCCAAACTTCAAGGAAAAAAGAAAGAAAGAAAGAAGCTCTGGAATATTGCCACAGGGATGTATTCAATGCTGTGTGCAATTACATACAAATGACAAACCGTATACGATTTTGACAATTCCGGTTAAAAAAAAAGTCAATTGTAAAGACAGTCTACTCTTCTCGTGAGTACTGCAAAACATACTTAAGTTATTCTTCGGTACATGTCTTGGTGACTCATCTGTCAGGTTTGAATGGTTAACATGCACAATTCCACTAATTAAATTCCCTCTAAATCATCCTTTTTTTTCTCTCTCTCTATCGGTTCCTTCCAATAATTTAAAATCAAAACGTAATCACCTCTTGGCCAATCCCCCCTGGTGGGTAAGTGCCGTAATTCTTCAGGAACATCATCATCATCATCATCAGAGGAGGAGAAGAGAAAGTTGAATAGCAAGCTGGGACTGTTCGATCGGCGCCTCCTTTTCGAGTTTAGCCAGGCGGTTGATTGGGTAAGCGCCGGGCAGTTTTGGTTATCTATCCTAGTTCCTACACTTATTCCTTTGGCCGTTTAAACTGAAACAGATAGTTTTTATGGTTTGGTTAAGCCTGGTTTAGAAGTGATGTCCAGAAATTCTCCTGGGCACCGTCGTTCCCCGTGGCTGGCCTGTGTGCACAATGATGCTTTACCTCTTCACTTTTTCTCCGCAGTTGTGGGGCCCCCATTCTTATCACGCTGGTGTTTTTGGAGGCCATTTCATCAAGCTCATGATCACCAAGACAATCGAAGACCAGCAGCACTCCAAACTACCAGAGCATCACAGACGTGCGCCAGTTTGGCCGAGGTGGGATAGTTTGTAGATTGCCAGACCAGGCTTGTTACTGATCTTTTGAAATGCGCGCTGTTTGCTTCGATCCCGATGAGTGCTCACATATCAGCGCATCTTGCTTGCACGAAGAGTACCGTAAGACCTGTAGACGTGCAACTGAGTTCCCCCGATACATTGGAGAATCTCTCTAAGGATAGAGTACTTGGCTGTGTACCAATTCAATCGCGTTGTGGACAATATGCGTGCCCCCACAGAGTCGTTAATGAAAGCGCGATCCCTAGTTTTTGGAATTAATACATTGCCGTTACGCCCCCTACAATGCCGGAACTTCTTGCAATTATGTCAGAGTGCTTGAGGGTGCAAATAAGATTGGCGCTGTTATAAATGTCAGGTTCATATGAATGGTCAAGTTCAAGTTCAAGTTTATTTTTCTCAAGGAGTAGTACAACAGAAGAAAGTATACACAAAGAGGTCCGACAGTTAAAAAAACTCCAGCAAGGCTTCATGTTAATAATTACAGAAGAAAACTAATTATACAGTGTTTGAAAACAATAATATACAGGAAAGTTACATATTGCTTACAATGATAAAGAAGCATGTAGTAGCACAATGTTTCATTGCATAAAATAAACGACGGAAGAAAATGCTCTGAAAGGAATAGGAAAGTAAAACAAACACAAAAAATGGAAATATTGAAAGAGAAATAAAAATGGTTAAACATAACGAATCGGCAACGTTTATAAATAAATGTTATAAGCTTTTAATGATCGATGGTATGATAACTTTGTAGGTGAATATTTTAATTGAACAGTTAGTTCATACTATAGTCTGATGCTTGCAAAGCCAACTTTTAGTTCACCGTAATTGGTTCGTGATTTTGGAAGTAGTATGTTATTCTTAATAGAGAACTTAGTATTATTCGGATTGGCAAGACTGTTTCGACCGATGACAGAGTAATTGCGTTCTTAAGAAAGCGATAGGTGACGATGCCGTGAGTGTATAGGAGATAAGCTTATTTATTGTGAGGAGATATAACTCGGTGAAAATAGAGGTAATATGGGCTTTATAAGGAGCCGAAGTAGTAATGCGAACAGCATTAATTTGGTAGCATTGCAGAGGGGCTATATGAAAGTGATATGTGAGGCCCCATGAGGCTACACAACAATTTACATGACTGAAGATAAAAGCATAGTGTACTGTCAGAGGGGTGTGCCTTTGAAAGTAGTGTTTCGCCTTTAGGAGGACTCTGAAGCCGTATGCGATTTTCTTTTTTAAGAACTGGATGTGAATTTTAAATTTCAAAAATGAATCAATTTGAATACCTAACAGTAAACATTCGTTGGATGCTGGCATGGGGTGGGATGCTACATACACTGGAAAAATATTATATCGAGGTTTCCTGTGCGAAATAAAAACCATACTTTTCGTCTTTTGTGTGTTCGGCAGCAACCTTTTTTT
The DNA here is from genome assembly GCA_013339685.2 of Hyalomma asiaticum. Classification (NCBI taxonomy): domain Eukaryota; kingdom Metazoa; phylum Arthropoda; class Arachnida; order Ixodida; family Ixodidae; genus Hyalomma; species Hyalomma asiaticum. The sequence continues at coordinate 38,529,609 of CM023481.1, read as the reverse complement.
TTTTGACACCAATAATTCATTAGTTCATTGTTCAGTCTGTCAGCCTGTGCATTTATGTCGTTATCAGAATTTAAAACAGTAGTATCACCGCGTAGAGAAGGCGTGTAGTAGAAGTGAGGCAGTTCGGAAAATCATTTCTATATATGAGGAACAACAGCGGACCGAGTATGGACCCCTGTGGAGCACCGGTATTTATTATGTGTGTGTCAGACAGTACTCCCGAAATGCGAACCTGTTGCTGTCCATTGTGTAGATAACTCCGTAGGGGCTCCAGCGATGGATCTATTATGCCGTAAGCATCGAGTTTAGAAAAGAGAATGCTCTGGTTTGGGGAATCAAATGCATTAGAGTAATCGATAAAAATAAATCTCTCGTATCTGCCCCGGTCAATTTCTGTTTTGATATTGCCAATGAGTGCGATTAAAGCTAAGTCGGTAGAATATCCGCGAAGAAACCCCGATTGTCTTTGCATAATAGTATATACTTTTCCGAGTATTTAGATAGCCGTCTTTCTATCACTTTTTCAACGGCATTACTAAAGCACAGCAAATAGATATAGGCATGTAGTTTGCTAATAAGGTGGCGTCTCCGTTTTAATTACTGGAATTATTTTTGATCTCTTCAAGCCATTAGGAAACACGGATGTTTTAAAAATTAATCTTGCAATGTGACAGAACGCTTCGCTTATGTTGTCAACGATGACCTTGATATGATGGCAGCATATAGGATCTCAACCACGAGTACAGTTCTTCAGATTCATGAACGCATCACGGACTTCGGTTGGTTCAGTTGGGAAGAGTTAAAATGATTGCGACGTCAGGCGTCATACGAGGGTGTCGTTGACGCCTGCAATGTCGGGAATGGAAGGAAAAAATTTGCTGAACGCGCGTGCAATTTCTGTGGGGTTAGTATGTGAACGGTCTTTTTCTTGAATGTTGTTACGCTTTTCCTAATAGGGTTTTAATCAGAAACGGATTAAGTATCTATAAAGAATTCATGCTCCCCTTGATGAAATGACGATTGTGCAAAATATTATAGGTGGTCGAAATTTTCGGAGCCCTCCACTACGGCGTCTCTCATAATCAGAACTGGTTTTGGGATGTTAAACCCCACAAATCAATCAAATCAAAATATTATAAGCGCTAAAAGGCAGCATGGAAAAAGCTTTTACTTAATCAATGCCCAAATATTGGAAAGGTGAGAAATTCTTCGCTGGCATATTTTGACGAACAGTGTCGAAGGCAAACGATGAATGCGATATTCGGCATTTCATTTTTCTGTCCTTGTCGAACAGTAAGCGGGCATTGTGCTTATCTCTGCGCGCTAAGAAAATGATTCCGCGACCTGTAAACGCATAATCTGGGATAATGCCTCTGGGCGAAATACAACGGTCAAGAGGCAATCGCTGAGGGATTGGAACGCCGGTTATCTTCCCAACTTTCGCCTCCTCCTATATGGTCACTCCCAGTGTCGATGATTTCACTGAAGTCCCTGCGTCTTAGTTATCAAAGGTTAGCTAGTCTTCCATCTGCGGCTTCTTGCTCATATGAAGTAACATCGGAGATGTTGAAGGTGCTAAACAAGGAGCATCAAGGGTGTTTGTTGACAATGATCAACCACTCCTTACCATGCCTCACTGAAGGCAAGCTGATTCCGTTGCTACAGCGTATACAACGTGATTTTTTATCAACGAGCTTCGACCTCTGAACTTGCCAAAGTATATGCAGGCCTACTGCAGAATTGTTAAAGGATAGAACATTTCATTGCTTCCAAAACGTCATTGCTTCGACTATGTGCGCCGAAACGAGAGCAGTTCCGCAAGGAGCGGTGCTTTCTCATGATGAGTTCGACCCCAAGAGATGAGGAGGTGCATATTTACGTGTACGCGGACGATTTTGCGTTTCGTTTTTTCATCGGCTAGGGACATTCACAGTCTGCAAAGTGCTTGATATATATTTCACAGCTCTAGAAAGACGGCTCGCTGCTGCACATCTCTCGTTAAATTTCATTAAATGCTCTGTATTCGCATGTCCATTGAAGGACCCCATATACATTTGGCTCAATTATCACCTGGATAATATTCCACAAGTAGACACGGTCTAAGATCTCGGCGTCATATGCAACGGTGCCCTACCTTGAAAGGCACATATCGCGTGTATCGCAGCAAGTGGTGTTTGACCAGTGGGGCTACTCAGGAAGTCGAGCAACAGTGGATCGGGTATGCGTAGAGAATCGTTGCTATCTATCTGCAGGATGTACGTTCGCGCGTTTCTAAAATATCGGAGCTGATTATATTCTGGTGCCCCAGCCCATAAGCTTCAGCTCCTGGGTGTGCTGAACTGACAGGCCTTGAGGTTATGCTTAGGCCTACCTAAGTTTGTGGCAAACAAAGTATTCTACCTGAAAGCCAGATTCCCTTCGCTCGTCATCACTCGGTTTCGATTAGAAGTAGTTAAGTCGTTTCTAAGGCTGTACCAACGTCCTGTGACGCGTTCGGAAACAGTTTTATTCCCCGGCCTGAGAGGTTATTTTGGACTGTACTGGCCGAGATATCATACGCCGCAAATTTGGTTTATACAGCGCCTCCTGGGCCATCTGAATGTGCAAATTCACAAAGTTAAGTCTCTGGTCTGTAAAAATTCCGTTGAAAAGAATTTTGATGACAGTTTTCCAAAAAACGCAAACTCTTTTCATCTCGCATCCTAAGCGCTATATATTAAATGATTACTTCTTACACGTGCCAATCGATACATTTATAGCAGCTGACGTTACACAGAGTGAACATAAGTGTGGGATTGGTATATTCTCTCCTGTTCTAGATACACAGAGTGAACATAAGTGTGGGATTGGTATATTCTCTCCTGTTCTAGATTCTCTGCGGCATGCCTGATTTCATGCCTATTTTTCTGGCGGAATTCTAGGCACTGACTCTGGCTCTCTGCAAATTGCCCAAATCAAGTTTTGCTGTGATAGTGACTGATTCGCTACCTGTGTTCCATCCCATAAAATCTCGTTAGATTGGTGTGGCCTTCGGGTCATAAGGGCTTATATCTTAACGAAATGGCAGATGATTTAGCAAATGCGTCTGTGAACGACCCAATTATCCAAATTTTGTGAGCATTAAAACTAATAATTGGCTCTGTATTGAGGAGGCAAATGATGCTACTTTAATTTAGTCCTGAGGAACTAGGGAAGAGCTTAGAATTTAAGCACCTGATTAACTCCTGGGATAGCCAAATATGTCAAACAAGACCAATTGAAGTAGCAATCATTGGACTACGTTGCCGAATACCATACTAAACTTTTATTTACACAGAGGTGATCTGGCATCTTCACCAGACTGTTTCTTTTGTGGAGTCCACGAGACATTTTGCTATTTCTTCTAGACACATTGAACGTTTGTGTAAAGTGACTATAGATAATGTGTTACGCCTGATCAGAGCAGACCTAATTGTTCCATTTTTTTCTTTCATTGAAAGACTTGATGCTGGGGAATAGTGACAGAAGGGTCGGCAATGCTTTGCAGGATTATATAGAGGGTTCGAAAAGATTTTGTTTATAGACACACTGTCATTTATTTTTTGTATTATTGGCATAATTATTTTCACAACCACAATTACTCTAAGCTCCAGCTCATTCATTCCTTCAAAAATTACACCTGCTTTCTTTTTTAATTCACCATAAGAATGTTTAACCTTTTTTAACTTGCTCGATATAATTAAGCGTTTGTAGGGCGTTTTGTAACTACCTGGCTCTTGGCCAGGACCCCACAGTTGGTACGCGCCATTGCGTTTTTTCTGCATCTACATCTACAGATGGTGGTCATCGCTGGCGGCGACACGGGCGAGCCGGCAGACGGAGCAGGGGGTGCAGTCTGGATGCAGAAGAAGAAAGCGAATGCGGCGGGCGACCACGATGCGTCGCCATGCGGGTACCTACCAGACGTGGACACGGACGACGCCGTGAAAATATGGTGCAGCCGCAGTCAGGCCAGCCAAGCGACGCAAAGTGGTCCCAGCGCATGGCTGGCTAGCGGTCGAGCAGGAGCGCTCAGAGCTCCAGCGGGAGCGAGTACGAGGACGATCCTGGACGACGAAGACCTAGACGAGGAGGGCGACGAGGACGGGAGCAGCGAAACCGAAGAGATGATGACGACGAACGGCTCGACGTCGTCCTTACCGTCGGCATGCTGCGTCAGCGGGAGGGCACCCGCCGGTGCTGCGCCGAAAACCCCGAGAACATCGGGGAGATGTTCATCTACGGGATACTAGCGTACATGGGGCACACCCACCGGCGCCAGCGCAGCTTTACTGTCGGCAGCTGGGTACAGCCCCATCCTGACGTTGGTGCTGCAGGCCAGCATAGCCCCGCGGTTTCAAGACGTGCGTGTTGAACGCCTGTCGCAAATATAAATAATGCGCTATTGTGATTCGCTGTGTGTTGTGGTTCTCCTTGGGAGCACTGAAAAGGTTCTGTGAGGGTAGGAGTAAGTGATGAAAGAGCAGTAAGTACAATCTGTTTCAATAGGTCCATGGAGGAGTGTGGAAGCTACAGACGTCTTCGTCCGAAGAGGAGGCCGAACACACGGTAAACCTGTCCTTCCGCGCATGGCGTCGGCCAATGGTAAGACGTGCAGAGGTAGGAAGATGTGGGGCTCCCATTGGCAGAAGCGACTCGCAGCTACACGTTTGAACAATGGCATTTCCTCTCGCTTCGGTGGAATCTCGCCCTCGTTAACGTCGTAGCCTTAGCTTTGCTGTACACGACTAATCAGAACGGCACAGAAAGGGCTCCGGAAATAGATGGGCCACTGCAATTTTCGCCTCCTGAAATGCGAGCGCTGTGACCGGGGTCATTTGGGTCTGCCAAATAAATTAATGTCCCCTATGCCTTCCTTGGTATTTTTTTCTCAGCGGGCTGCGTTAGGCTGTAGTCTGACAAATGAGGAAACCCTTGACCCATTCTCCTTTTCGTGCACTTTAACGTGTTACATGAATAGTGCAATCGTGGAGCGTTCAACAGCTTCCCACAGACCCTCATGCACATTTCCTCGGCGAGGCTCTGATGTCTTGATGAGGTTAAAACTTACGTGTCACCGACGCAACGTTTGAGCCTACAGAGATAGAGGCATCTAGTATTCATGAGAGAAACAAAACAAAAAAGCAGGCTCAAGCCAGCGCTTATAACGTTCCAATAGCACACGCATTGAGGAGTGGTTGTGCAACGAGTGTCTTACCCTCAACGTTATGGGACCATTAAACAGTAGTAGCTGTAATATGGCATATTTGTTTTCATTTTCCTATCCTCGAGTGCATAATGCTTTCAACTTGAACGTGTGATCCAGCTGTCTCAAACAAAGGGACGATAGAACTAAACGAATTCTACGCAATGTGCTAATTGGCTTAGGTATAACAGTTTTTTTTGTGCGCGCGCTTTCTCGTCGCTGTCGTCATCGTCTTGATCGAGCGTGCTGGACACGCCATCTCAATTTTTCTTTGAGCATTGTGACATAATGTAACACTATAACTGGAACTAACACTTTCACACGATCTCACGTTTGGAACATACACAAGCAGCATCACGTCAACAGCACTGACAAGGCTTTTTTATTCTCAGACATCGACTACGTCTCGCGCCATATAAGACGAAGCTATTCGCCTACTCCAACCTAGTTCAAGCAGTACTTGAATATGGTACAGTCGCCCGATGCCGACCTGCCTAAGAAGCTCAGAACACGACTGGAAAGCGTGCAACGAAAGGTTAGTCGCTTTGTATTTATTGAATACAAAAGTACAGATTCACCGTCATCAATGCAGTAAAAAGCGGGCTTAATAACATAGAGAAATGGAGCTCATCTGGCAAGACAAAAATTACTATTCCAATGTTTCCACGGGGACAGTAAGATAGACACCACCAGGTTCATCTCATTAAGCAGTACCAGACGAACACAACGCAATCACTCCTGGACACTCAACTAATACTCATCAAATACAGACTGCTTCAAATATTTATATTTCCCGCTAGCAATTAGAGAATGGAAACAGACAAATCGAATACTTATAGTAATTCTCTCGAAGATTTTGCAACGCTACCATAAAATGCGCTGTTTACCTCGCAGTATAATAGCCTGTGTGTTACACGTGTGTTATTTCCTGTAATGTTCATATAATATCATGTCAGGTCCTATGATCAGCGCAAGTGACGTTACTCATTAAAATGCGTCCGCAGAGCACTAGATGTACATAGTACGCCTTTTCTAGATGTGCGACAATGTTTATGCATGAATACTTCATTGTATTCAAATTAGTCTGCTGCGGCTTTGTGCGGCATCGATGCGATATTGTTTTTGCTATGGTTCTTTTAGTCCTTCTCGGGCTTACGCTTCCGAACTTATTTCTTTAAGATAGTACTGTGTAATGTATTACAGCAGTGTTTAATTTTTTTTCCGCTATGAGTCTAATTTCACTCATCAATGTACTTTTATTCTTTTTTATAAAGTGCTGTACTTAGTATTCTGTGTGTTCCTCCTGCTAGGACGTCGAGTGATATCGGCAGTATTGTTGAACAAAGAGAAATTAGGAAGGAATGATTGAAGAGCTGTGAACACGTCGGTAACGATGCTTGGTTTTAGATAAGCATTCCAATAAGGGACAAAATATTGTTGTACATGGCCGAGAGCAAGGCCTCATTACGAAAATCAGAAAATAGGTGTGCAGGTCAATTACTGCGATCATAGCAGATAGCCTACGACATACGCAAGCATTTTTTCTTCCTTCTTTTTTTTCTTTGTTCCTTCACTTTCCTTTGTTTCTTTCAGTTTCTGCGTGTGTCACTGGCTCACTATTTCCTTCCTTTCTTCTCTCTGTTTCCTTCACTCCTCAGTAGAACAATCGAAGGGCTTCATGGGCCCCATATATGTTCACATCTTCGTCGTTTACCGAGCGTCCACCTAATAGAGTGAACGTGTTACGAGGCCTTGCGCTGCGCCACGCCATGGTGGTCTAGTGGCTATGGTACTCGGCTGCTGATCCGAAGATCGCGGGATCGAATCCCTGCTGCGGCGGCTGCATTTTGATGGAGGCGAAATGTTGAGGCCCGTGTGCTGTGCGATGTCAGTGCACGTTAAAGAACACCAGGTGGTCGAAATTCACGGAGCCCTCCACTACGGCGTCTCTCATAATAAAAGGTGGTTTTGGGACGTTAAACCCCACAAAACAACAACAGGCCTTGCGCTGCGTCTACGCTTCATGCATATAAACCACGCTTTATGGCCTGCTTATGAAGAATTGGCAGTGGCTGAATCGGGTAGCGTACTGGTTTCGCAGCCCGACGATTAATTTTTATTTTCAGCCTATCTTGTTTTCACTGTATCTTACTACTCTAATGTTATTTTGTTTTCACTGTATCTTAGTCCTCTAACCTTCTTTTCTTTTCACCGTATCTTCCTACTCTAATCTTATTTTATTGTCATTCTGTCTTACTACTGTACTCTTTTTTTTTATTTTCGCTGCATCTTAGTACTCTAATCTTATTTTATTTTCACTGTATCTTAGTGCTCTAACCTTACTTTATTTTCACTGTATCTGACTACTCTAATCGAAAGAGAAGAAAGAACAGCACGGGCACTGCTTTCACTACGAGGAGAACTTAAAAATTTTTAGCTCACAATTCACGGCCAATCCCGTACATTGGATGTGAACCACGAATTGCCAGGTGCAAAAGAACAAGATAATGTTTTTGGGCGTACCACAAAGCAGAGTTTCCTACTAAAATACTAGAGGTAAAACTGGCGCTGCGATCATGAGGATGCCATGGGAATGATGGGTATGACATGGATTTGTCTAATCTTCGTGCCTGTGGCCTCAAACTCCCTGGTTGATTTCTTTATTCTTGTTTTTTAGCGTCAGTGACGCGACTGACATTACTACACTTTTTCATTACGCGACGAAGGCAGCGGCTGTAGTGTGCGTTTTACCGCTAGAGATCATCAGACTGTCGCAGAACACTGAGTCACTTATACAAGTCAAGCATCTTGGCAATCATCAAAGTCTTTAGTGTAAGAGAACACTAATAAAGCAGAGCTGGCAGAACGCCGTGAAGTAGTAGTACATCCTTTTTCGGGGCTTCTCGGTTGTGAATGCAAAGCATGACGAATTATATTAGCATCATTAGGTATGTATGTATTGACCCGGGTACAGTAATAGGATAATTTCTGATAAATAATTACGAATCAGTCTTCAAATGTGTACGCTTGTACAATATTTCGTCTCCTAACTGCAACCGTGACATACGACTCAAGCCGTAGTGTAGGGCTTGGAGTTAATGCCTACCATCTGGTGTTCCCTGAGGCGCACCTAGTGTAAGCACAAGATTGCGTTTTGCTTATGTCTGAACACGCTTGCGTGGCTATTGATTGCGTCAAGTATAGATTCCTTGCACTTCCCTGAAACAATGCGGCCGAAAATTTGACGTGGTCGTCAACGAGCTACTGCCATCACAAAAAGAAGACTTTTCAGAAGCACGAAGGTATGTACATGTGCTTAAAACAAGATCAGTTTGAAGAAGGTCCGTCACAGCACACACAAAAAAAGCTTCCCAGCTGCGCACATTTCTCAGATACATCGATTTGACAGACACGTGGCGAACAGCGCTGCGACAGAGGAGACGCTCAGGTATACAGCAGGTACAGGTAGGATTGCCAGCTTGAACAGAAATGCAGTTGTATTATGCAGGCCATTATTGCAGCAATGTAATCAATCAAATTTGTCGATGTCCCTTGCTAATGCGTCGCTACAGAATGTCGCAGAAACGGCGCCTGGTCGCCTAATAAAAGCTTGCGCAAACTTTGACATTGGCCTGTTCTTCTTCTCGACTGTATTCGCAGAACGGCCATATATATAATTGATCGAAAGGCATACGCAGGCGAATGACAAAAAAAGCGCTCGTTTATTCGTAGAGAAGACAGAGCATACAATAAATTAAGGATGATATTCCACTCGTAAAATAATTAAAATTTGCCTGAAGGCATTCATGGTGAATGTTCTGTGAGATACGTATGTAGTGTATTAAACAGCGCGTGACTGCTTGTCCAGACATGGTATCTTAACAAGGGATATAGCGAATTGTGACTAAGTTGGTTAAGCACATGAGCGATTGTTTTTGTCTATGTAAAATAAAACATCGGCCATCTATTGCTCTCGTCAGAAGAGTCACAAACGTATAAGGTGCGCGCACACTTGGGAGGGAGTCCGTGCGTAGCCGTCGATCTTTTTTTTTTTGTATGGACAGTGGGCTGGAACCCCGAATAAGAAAGATAACGTAGGATGCACATTACTTACGCCAAATTTCCCTTTGCATTACATGCACAGATGCTATATTGGCTTCTCTCTACATAGCGTCCTCGAGAGCGACAAGGAAGACTCCACGACCGTCGGCTCACACGCAATCTGGACATAAGCACACGTCGATGTGCGTGGTTGTCAGTGTGAAGCTACGACACAGGTTCTTGCAATCCAGGAAATCAGGTATTCCCTGATGCTTCCTCTTCGCCAGGCGTGAGAATACGTTACCCCTACGTAGGAAAAAAAAAGAAGCGAACGAGAATCTTTATTAACGCTAACACAACATTGCTATATCAGCCTGCTCAGAACTGGCTACTGAGGTCGGGATGAAGTGGAAAAAGAATATACTCTCTACACATGCACTAGCGAAGGTCTCAGTGCTGTTTATTTCGGCTAGGAACTATACGACAGGAATACCCGAGGAAAAGATAAAAATGTCAGGTTATCAGCACGATAGTAACAGTAGTTTGAATATGTCATCTGACACGCGCAAAAATATGCGTAGAATTGTCGTCGTATTCAGATGCGTAGCATTCGTTGCCTAATAGCTATAACCAATTTTGGTTTGTTTACTTGCGACGTCACTGAATTCAAACAAATGTTCTGTTCTATTTTGAGTACAGAACTCCCGAGGTTGAGTTCTATCAGCACGGCTACTCTGTGTTTCGCAGCGAAATAAAATATTTTAAACATGTTACACTAAAATAAATAGACAAAAAAACCACCGGTGATGTCGCGCGAAGAAGCTAGCGGACGCCCATAGGCACCAAGGCGGCTGTCTGCCCTTGTACTTGTTGCATTACTCACTTTATTGTACACCGCATGTATTTTTTTTTTCGTATATCATGATTAGTCTGTGCAGTTGCTGATTCTGTGCGTTCCGCTCTATACACCCCTTGTATAAATGAGGGAAAGAAGCACCGTCAAGCCGCGATTAAGCAGCCTTTTTCTCTTCTCCTCAGCCATGCATTATTATACGCATGTCTGAAATAAAGACTCAGACTCCAATACTATACGTAGTGAGGTCCAAGCAAGAACTGAAATCCTGGGGAACACTGAGGCTTGATGCGGTGAACATATGCCTCAAAACTATGAAAACGAAAAGACAATATTGCTAGAGCCAGCGCCTCATCAAGTGAAGTAGATTTCGTCAGTGTACGCTGCGCGGTGACAAAGACCCGCAGGCCCACTTGTCCAATTGTTGGCTCTAGCGAAAAAGTCCTTGCTTTACGTCATTGTCCAGCACACATTCATCATTTGCAGCGAGAGCGCTTGGTCACCAAGGCTATTTCCACTCCTCTAAACTTGCTTCGCTTGTTGACGTGACCCTCTCTCCGTCCGCGCCTGTTTAAAGTTCTGAAATTAGTAGTTGACAGTCTTACGTGCTGAAACCAGGATATATGAGTGAAGCCTTGGTAGAGGGCTCCGGAAATTTCGACCACCCGCGGTTCTTTAGCGCGCACTGGCGGCGCACAGCACATGGGCCTATAGTTTACTCGCCTTTATTGAAAACGCGACCGCAGCGGCCGAGAACGAAGCAGCATCTATAGGTTGCCACGAGCACTGCACCACCGCGGACAGACTATAAGCCTCTGGAGATTACTGCACAGTGTGGCAGACCACGTAGAAACACGTACCGCTTCTGTTAACCCGTTTTGTAACCGCAGGTAGGCCGCCACGTCTTGATGGCTAGCAGGCGACCTCACGAAAACTTGCCGCCGATCGACATCAACAGTTCGGGACAACTTGTACTGATGATAAAAAGTGGAAGAAGAAATGCAGGGATGAAAAGAAAGGGCACAGGGTGTGTTTCTCAATGCGACGTTTATTATCAGTATCAACAACAAACTAGCCCAATCAGTCACCGTAGAGCCGAAACGGCATGTGCGCGATTATGTGCGTTACCGGGACGGGCGACGCGGTACGCGACGAAATTGGCCGTCGTGCGATGGGTCGCTTGGTGTATCTCTCGGTTTTTGGAAATCTAGAAATGGTCACTCGTCGCCCGCAAGTCGTACGAACGACAGGCAGTCGCGAGCAGCCGGTCGGTAAAAGTTGCACGTAAGTCACGCACTGCCGATTTTCACACAAGCGCGCTTGCAAGCAAATGTGAGCAATTACCGGACTCCAAAAGAAAAAAAACTATAGTGCAATACATCGAAACCTACTTAATATCACTTTGCACGGCTCAAAAGTCGACCATGAATTATTACTGAGAGCATCCACCCAGTTTTGGCACACAGCACCTGGAAACACCGGGGAGCCGTCGCTTGCACGGGGTTTGATTTTTCAATCGACGATCAGTATGACTGGCACATCGGTCGCGTCGCTCGTCGTGATCCCTCATAAAATCGCGTACATGCGGTTTCTGTTCAATACAACTTAGAAAGCTGCCGGAATTCCACATCAAAGCGGGAGCACAAAAGCTTGCAACTGTAAGCGTGCACTCGGTAGACCGACGCCATGAGGAGGCCGGTCAGTGACCCTGACTTCCGACAACATTACTGCCGACAAGAAAGCAAAGGCACCCCGCGGCCGCACTTCGGTCCCGTGGGCTCTCCAGCCTTCTTAAGAGTCGCATTCTACTATTCGCGATTCCATCTAAATGCTCGCTACCTAGCGGACGCTCCTGGAACCAGCCGATCCAAGGTCGACCTCGAAACGCGGCATGCTCTCGCATTACCGCGGGCTGTAAAACAGCTCTATAGTTCCTTAATCGACCCTATGCCGCTTCGAAGCAGCCCGAAAAAGAAAGAATCCTAGTCGAAATACTTTTGTTGCGTGCCTCAGTGCGTGTCATTCCGATGCAAAGACAGCAACACGTCGTTTCATCGGTTCCCCAAAGAAGCAGACGACGCTTCGCGCAGGGCAACATGGATTATAGGAACTTACGCATCGGCAAGAAGGTGACGGGAACTATGCTAGTTTGGTCAAGGCACTTCACTCGCGACGATTTCTTCCTCCCCGGTGAGTACACAGATTGTGTGTGCGCGCGTTTATTATCATGCGCGCTTTTCGAAGAGCCGGGGTGTAGTTTAGCTTAGGCAAGCGCGTGAACAAAATAGCGACATCGTTTATACGTGTATATCTGGTAACGTTTTCTGAGCGTGCCTATCCTCAACTTGAACCGCGGTAACATTATTGCTGACGTACTTTTTCCCGCATGCATTGTAGTAAGTAGATATAAAGCGAGCGCTTGCCTTCGTCCCATGCGCGCGCTGCGCCTCGTAATTTGTTTGGTGGTTATATGGAGGTAATGTGTCATCGTTTAAGGTAGCGCGTTTGCATTTTGAGTTCATCTGGTGGCAATACAGGGTTTATTGCGCTCTTTCCAACTTTTGAGCCCTCAACCTGTTCACCGCGCCTCTCAGTTTGTCTTCCGGCACCGCGCATAGAACTGCACTCTCTTAACACGTAAGTGACGAATTTGTACTCAATGGAGCAACGCCGCGCACAAGTGCTTGCATCTTTCGGAGAGGCCTGCTACGCATGAACACGTACCTGCTTTCTTCAACTTCAGGCTCACAGGAAAGGCTCTTTATCCTTAAGAAAATCTGATGCGGGTCTCCGAACAAGTGCGAAGTTTGAACGCACAGCGCAATCGGTCGCGTCGCTCGTCGCGATCCCTCACAAAATCGCGTGCATGCGGTTTCTGTTTAATACAACTTAGAACGCTGCCGCACTTCCACATCAAAGCGGGCGCACGCAAGCTTGCAACTGTAAGCGTGCACTCTGTAGACCAACGCCATGAATAAGCCGGTCGGTGACCCTGACTTCCGAGAACATTACTGCGGACAAGAAAGTAAAGGCACCCCGCAGCCGCACTTCGGTCACGTGGGCTCTCCAGCCTTCTTAAGAGTCTCATCCTGCTATAGACGACATTGCGGGCTGCTACGAAATACGAAGCATTTTTCCTGCGGCACTCATGCTGGACTTTTACGTCCAGAAACAACTATATGAATATGAACGACGCCAGATGGGAGGGCTCCGGCAATTTCGACCACATGTGGTTCTTTAATGTGCACGCACATAGCACAGTAGACGGGCTTCATTCAACATTTTGTCTCCATAGAGATGCAGCCGCCGCGCGGAAATGGCTACTGTACCGGCAGCTTATCCCTGCTGGCGCATTTCCTGTTATTGGTATTTTAACCGTGTCCGTGGTTTACCCGTGTCACTGGGGGGCCCGTTAACATACGTTACCGCTTCGCGGTGCCCCTTCGGCGCTCTCACTATTTTGCTCGTGTCACTGCTGCCAGAGCCAGGAGAGTCAGCGACGGGCGCTAGCGCGGCCGCCGCTGACACCAACGCGACTCTGTTTTAAAGGAACATTACGACTCCTTCGGAGCAGTTGTGTTAGTGAAAATAGTTCTTGCGAAAAATGAGAACATCGTAAGAAGGAATTTCTAGACGATCGCGATTCGAACCATGGTCCTCCAAACCCCGAGCAAGCGCGACGCGTTAACCCACTACGCCAGCCAACCTTGCTGTTCTTCAGTGAAAAAAATGTCGAGGGGCCGGTGAGGCCGTGAGCGCCGTGCCGCCGACAAGTCACATGGTCACGGGCACCCAACGGGCGGGAACTGAGGGCAACTACTATGCCGGTCTGTTTTGCCGGCTACCGACAATATAGACACTTCCCCGCCGCGGCCGGGATATAGTACAGGCGCGAGCAAAAGTACACGGACCACAGTATGGCGTGGCTCACAGGCCCATCGCGACATTTCCGTCACGTCAGCTGCGATCGACAGCAGCGCTACGTACAAAAGGCATCCCTCCTTAAATATAGGGCCTGTCTGTTTTTCTAGCTGTGAACTAGTATTTTTCACCTTTCTCTTTCTAACGTTAAGCTCTCTTCGGTATCCGAATCAACGGCTTTAATAACGATAGCGCTTCGCGAAACTGGTATCTCTTCATCGGCCCACCGGTCGATGCACGCCGTGACGGCTGTGATACCGCTATCAAGGCTAATATGTATGTGGCCTTTTTACCGCCGATGAGCGCTGTGCATGGAAACAGCAAACTAACAACGTGGTGCACGGCATTGAAAAATTTACATGCTAGCGAGTAGCGAGTAGACTTAATTTTCGGCGGAGCTCTCCGGTAGGCCGTTAGGCGGCGTTCCGCTAGATGAAGCGGAACGCCAGTTCGGCACACGCTCGCGTGGTCCGTATACTTTTGCTCGCGCCCGTACATACCTCCATTCTAGGTGGAAGGGCTCCAGCACAACTCTTTCGCAAATTAGAGCGGTTTGTGTTTCTATAAAGAGGAAGGTTGGGTGCTACGAGGATTTTTCTCCACTACAATAACCTTACGCCTGCACACCCCAAGGTCGCTTTTCTTTAGAGAAGCTCGTCTTGGCGTGTGACGTAAAAAATAAAGCCGAAGTGTGTCTTACCTCAACACATGCAGATTTCAGGAAGCGTACGCTTTCTTCGTTAACATAGCCCGGCTCTTCTATAGGGAACGTTGTAAGCTAAGGTAGCGCAAAGCATGGCGGCGAGGGTTTCGTAATGGCCGACCAGCCTTTCTGCAGGCTCTCCTTGAAGCGCAGAGCGCAAAGCGAAAAGCATGCGTGTTTCCATGATTCTTCCCAAAGTGGCCACACCCAAGAACTGAAACCCTGGCCAGACGGATAAGCACACAACCATGCGTTCGTTGGGCACCCGTGCTTCCGGATCTGTGGTCAGAATGCAGGTGTAGAGCCCGTACTTGTCCTCGAAAGTTGTCGTAACCGCCGACATGCGGCAGCCTGAATAACTAAGGTGGGACGCGAAACGCTCATGAAGAGTGAAGTCGCTGGATGTAAAAATGTGGCCTCTGCGTCGATACAGCCTCCACGGAATAGGTGCTGTGCTGCGAGTAATCAACCAACAGTACAGCCAGGCTATCCTATTCAGGCTCTCTTCATCGTTGTCGTAGAACCTGGCGTAAAGCGGGAGGCTCTTGTGGCTCGCTGCCTTGCACCTGCCGAAGCCACTCCCGGTTGGCACTGCTCATAAGATGCTGTTGTGGCATCGGTAGTGTGACGGATGAGGCTGTACAGCGGGCTCAGGCTCAAGAGCGTCATTGGGCAGGCTGAGGCCATACAAAGACGGCAGTGTGTGTCCAAATGATGGACGCCAAGAGAAGAGTGCCGACAGGGAAGACCGCAGCTCGTCTATGAAGGAAGAAGCGCGCTAGCTGGAGCGGCGTAGAGGCTGTCGTCGCCGCTGGTTGACCAAGAATCAATGCCAGTGGTTCTACAGGCACGTCGCTTGCAGTCGCACTCGCGTTCCAAGAGTAGACACCATCAAAGGGGCGTTTTCAGCCTATGTGTGGGCTTCGATTTATCACGCGTAACGGTAGGTTATCATCCGCTCGTGGTCGTCTCAATCAGAGGCAATAGGGAGTAATAGTTGAGCGGCTCAGCGGGCTAGCGGGCCCAGCGATGGAGCGGAGGGGACAGCGGACCGCATGATGAAGAGAAGAGTAATAGCTGAGCGACGCCCCGCTTCTTTCAGCGGAACTTACCGCTGCGCCACCTGTTGAACAATGTTGGAGTTACTGTCGATCGAGCAGAGGTTTTTATCTGTCGAATAAATTGAAGTTACCGCAAAAAGTATATCGCAAAAGTAATTCTTCATTAGATCACAGGTGTTATGTGGAAACACATCTTCGTTTTTGCTGCATGACATGACGACATGCCGCCGCCGCTTGTGTTGGGGGCTGCCATCTTGCAAAACGCTCGCGCGCTGGCCCGCTGGATACGCTCCGCTGAAGAGACGAAATGAGCGGGCGAGCGGCGCGCTCCGTGAACACGCTGGATGTCCCAGCGGGCCGCGCATGCGCAGTTGGCGTCTCCGCTCGTTCGCTGGGCCCGCTGGCCCGCTGAGCCGCTCACCTATTACTCTCTAATATGCAGTAATAGCTAAGCGGCTCAGCGGATCCAGCGAACGAGCGGAGACGCAAGCTGCGCATATGCTGCACGTTGGGACAGCCAGCGTCTTTACGGAGCGAGCCGCTGGCCCAGTCATTAAGGCTCCTCACAGAAGCGTGCGCAGCGGACGTGCGCACATGCGTTTTGCAAGATGGCAACCCCCAGCACAAGCAGCGGCGGCATGCCGTCATGTCATGTAACAAAAACAATGTGTTTCCACGTAACACCTGCGATTTAATGGAAAATGCCTTTTGAAATATCCGTTGCGCAGTAACTTCAATTTTATTCGGCAGGTGAAGCCTCTGCTCGATGTACAGTAACTTCAACCTGGTGGCGCAGCAATGCGGTCCGCTATAAAGTCCCTGAAAAACAAGCGGAGCAAGGGCAGCGGACTTAAGTCCCTGAAAAAGTTTTTAAATGCGAAGCATTAGCGAACTTCGGCGACTTTGAGCGTATCTATCTAGCCGCCTACGATTTTGTGCTCTCTAGGGCGTTTCGCTAATGGGATGTTTACGAAAATTGGTATGCCACAACATGACTACATGACGAACATAAATGGCAGGTCATAACATGAAAATCATGAAATGCATGTCGGCATGATTTACTTGCCACGGTCTCCTGGCCGTTTCGCTAATGGGATGTATTCGAAAATTGGTATGGCACAACACGACTGCCTGGTGAATATAAATGGCAGGTCATAACATTAAAATCAGGATGTGCATGTCATGAGTGGCATGATTTACATGCCACAGTCTTGGTGATCTCCTGGCCGTTTCGCTAACGCAATGTATGCGAAAACTGGTATGGCACAACATGACTGCCTGACGAACATAAATGGCAGGTCCTAACATGAAAATCATGATATGCATGTCATGAGTGGCATGATTTACATGCCACGGTCTTGGTGCTCTCCTGGCCGTTCTGCTACTGGGATTTATGGGAAAATTGGTATGGCACAACATGACTGCCTGACGAATATAAATGGCAGGTCATAACATGAAAATCATAATATGCATGTCATGAGTTGTATGATTTTCATGCCACGGTCTTGGTGCTGTCCTGGCCGTTTCGCATGCGATGTATGCAAAAATTCATATGGCACAACATGACTGCCTGACGAACATAAATGGCAGGTCATAACATGGAAAACATGACATGCATCTCATGAGCGACATGATTTGCATGCCACGGTGTTGGTGCTCTCCTGGCCGTTTCGTTCATGGGATGTATACAAAAATTGGTATGCCACAATATGACTGCACGGCGAACATAAATGATAGGTCATAACATGGACATCGTGACATGCATGTCATGAGCGACATGATTTGCATGACACATGTTTCATTAACGGGACGTATACGGAAATTGGCATGCCACAACATGACTGCATGACAAACATAAATGACAGGTCATAACACAAAAATCATGACATGCATGTCATGAGTGACATGACTTACATGCGACGGTTTTGGTGCTCTCCTGGTGGTTTCGTTAATGGGATGTATACGAAAATTGGTATGCCGCAACATGCCTGCATGTAGAACATGACTTACAGGTCACGACATGAAAATCATGATATGCATGTCATGAGCAACATGATTTACATGCCACGCGTTTCGTTACCCGGATGTACACGAAAATTGGCATGCAACAACATGACTGCATCAAGAACGTAAATGACAGGTCATAACATGACAATCATGACATGCATGTCATGAGCGGCATGATTTACATGCCACGGTCTTGGTGCTCTCTGGCCGTTTCGTACGGGACGTATACGGAAATTGGCATGCCACAACATGACTGCATGACAAACATAAATGACAGGTCATAACACAAAAATCATGACATGCATGTCATGAGTGACATGACTTACATGCGACGGTTTTGGTGCTCTCCTGGTGGTTTCGTTAATGGGATGTATACGAAAATTGGTATGCCGCAACATGCCTGCATGTAGAACATGACTTACAGGTCACGACATGAAAATCATGATATGCATGTCATGAGCAACATGATTTACATGCCACGCGTTTCGTTACCCGGATGTACACGAAAATCGGCATGCAACAACATGACTGCATCAAGAACGTAACTGACAGGTCATAACATGACAATCATGACATGCATGTCATGAGCGGCATGATTTCCATGCCACGGTCTTGGTGCTCTCTTGGCCGTTTCGTTAGTGGGATGTATAGGAATATTTGTATGCAGGAACACGACTGCATGACGAACATAAATGACAGGTCATAGCATGAAAAGCATGACATGCATGTCATGTGCGGCATGATTTACATGCCACGTGTTTCTGTTTCGTTAATGGGATATATACCAAATTGCTATGGCACAACACGACTGCATGACGAACGTAAAGGACAGGTCACAACGTTAGAATCATGACACGCGTGTCATGAGCAGCATGGTTTACATGCCACAGTCTTAGTGCTCTTGCGGCCGTTTCGTTAATGGGATATATACGAACATTGCTATGGCACAACACGTCTGCATGACTATCATAAATGACAGGTCATAACATGAAAATCATGATATGCATGTCATGACTTTCATGTTATATATCATGGCCGGCATGATTTACATGCCACGGTCCTGGCGCTATACTGCCTTTTCGTTAGTGGGATGCATACGAAAATTGGTTTGGCATAGCATGACTGCATGACGATCATAAATGACAGGTCATAACATGAAAATCGTGACATGCATGTCATGAGCGGCATGATCTACATGTCACTCGTTTCTTAATGGGATGTATACCATAATTGTTATGGCAAAACACGACTGCATGACGAACGTAAATGACAAGTCATAACATTACAATCATGACATGCGTGTATGAGCGGCATGGTTTACATGCCACAGTCATGGTGCGCTTGCGGCCGTTTCGTTAACTTGATATGTACCGAACTCGGTATAGCGAGACAGCATTACAAATCCATTTTAGGTTCCTGATGCGTGATTGGCATTTCCTTGATTCCACTGCACGTAGGATCTGCCAATTTTTTTTCAGATACTTCATTCCGTTGTCATTAATCCGCTGTAGGGAAGGGGAAGACATCGAGGTTTCCTACTCCGCTGTAGAGTGATTCGATGTTCTCCTCGCCAGCCTCTGTGGAGGACATCGAGACACTTCGCTACAGGACGTCTCGATGCACACTGCTGTGTACAGGGCGGTTGGTGATACGTCCGGCAAATCCGCCATATTGTGTCGGAGCACGCAGAGGTGCGCTATGTGGTAGACACATCAAATGTAACGTCGGTGTCTACTGATGCTGATAATTCGTGTTACTTTCGCCGCTTTACACGTGCGTTTGTTGTTCATTTACACCTCATTAGAATAGTGGCGGCGCTGTTATGAAATGGGGGGCCTAGCGGAAGACACGGGTAGGGTGGCTAGAATGGGGAGGTGTTAGTACCGGCGGCGCTTGCCTACGGCCGCGCGTGACCCCTCCTCGCACCGATGCCACCAGGGGGAATGTGGCGCTGCCGGTTCCAGCGGGGTAGCTGCGGCTGCGCCGGTAGCACCGGCCTCGCCTACGCTACCGCCGATGTGAACTGGTCGGTCTCGTCGCCAGTTTTGAACTGTTTGACGGCGAGATGTACTCGAGAGCGAAAAAGAAAACTGAACGTTGGTGCTCCTTGCCTGGTTGCGACACAGAAAAACACCGGAAAAAGCTTCTCTCTTCCGTGCCCCTGCCTGCAAAGAAGCGTTTGATTTGAGGGTCGCGGGATCGAATCCCGGCTGCGGCGGCTGCATTTCGATGGAGGTGGAATGTTGAGGCCCGTGTACTATGCGATGTCAGTGCAGGTTAAAACACCCCAGGTGCTTGAAATGGCCCTCTACATCGACGTCTCTCATAATTATATTAGCGTGGTTTCGGGACGTAAAACGCCAGAAATCAATCAATCAATCAAGCGTTTTCCAAATGGGCTCGGGCAGTCCCAAAGGCTGACAAGGTGTTGCAGGAGAACTTGGCAATTTGTTGCAGCGGTTGCTCATTCGAGGAAATATATACTGGAGACCACAGTAACTGATGTCATAGCTGACAGAAGATGGAGCGAGAGGGCAATAGGTATTAAAAGATAAGGACAGTGAGAGAGAGATATATTATTCGTAGAAAATATGCGCGCAAAGGTCTCGTTCGTTTTATATGTGGCCATCTCGGGCGTTGTCGACCGAGCGAACACTGAAACCTTGCGTATTATAGACCAATGTTCCCGACAGTTTTCCTTTTTTTTCCCATTTGTGAATGAACGACGTCAAAACCATATTTATTGTTTCACTGTTTGCAGTCATAGTAATTAAACTGCTTGTATCAGTACGAAATGACATGCCTCGTCGTTACAAAAGGTACGGCTGTGTGCCCACTGTCAAGAACTGCTGAAGTGGCTAATGTGGCATTTGAGGCATGCGCCTTTTCCGCACGATATAAAATCAGTACTTAATTAGAAGGCAAGATGGCGTACTCTTATACAGGACAAGTAAATGCCGTTCCTGAGCCGCAAAAGGTATAACAGGTACCGCATAAAAAGTAGAAAAGTGAATATTATAAATATAAACGTCCAAATATAGAAAACACCGCCAGGAGTATATTTACCGCTCTGGGAAGAGCGAGTGGGAGATTTACGATAAAATTTAACATTGGAACCGACACCGTAAAAAAAAAGCCTCCTTTTAGTAAATAACTACGAGAACACTATGGGGACATGATCAAAGACGAGAGCATCATTAAGTGGACCGACTTTAACAAATGACACATGTGTACAACATTTTTCAGCTGAGTGTTTTCCCAAGAAAGCTACATTTAAGCTGCTTTGAGAAGTGCTACGCTGTGAAAAGTCTTACTGAGAGGCTTCATCAAATAAATGGCATATATGCAGTTTTCCCTAGTATGTGCACCACTGATTCTGTTGAGTGCAAGTGCTTTAATGGACATCACCGAAGAACAAAACTGTGCGGTCAGACTACGTTGGTACACTCGCTAACGAAAAAAAGAACACACACACATTTACGGTTCTAAACTGGAAGTAGCTTTTAGTGTGCGAGGAGCGCGTCGCAGTGCGTCGTCTGCTCCGTTCCCCGCGCTCATGCCTACAGCGCCCCTTGCGGCATCGGTGCGCTTTGGGGTCACGTTTGCGCCGCCGTTGCTCACACCTCCCCATTCTAGCCACCCTAACACGGGGTCCGTTGGTATCTAACCGCTGCCACCACTGTTGCGAAGGACGGATGGGGTACAGGGACTTTGGTAGCCCCACCGCTTCCACGAGACGCGTGAGTGAGGAGCCAGGAGGGACGACAGGTCGAAGAAGACTGAGAAAAGACTTTATACAGTAATGCACATAATCCACGGCCGTGTCTCCGTGAAGAGCTCTTGACACGGCCGGGTCTCCGTGAGCAGCCGCCGGTGCACCCAGATGCACCCGATTTTCTACACTCGTTGGGTCGCTTCCTCCTCGCTCTTTCCCACGAAGCGGCTGGAGTGCGGTGCCGGTCCGTGCCTGCAGTCATGCTGGGGGGGTCCTCCCAACGTACCTTGTTTTTGTTTTTTTGTTGCATAAATATTTGTTGCAACTAAAAAAACACCCTGTATAGCCTGAACGTTGCTGTTAGGACTTATATCGCGTAGAAATTTGGCTCTTCTGTGTGCGGTAGTGTATGCTGTCGTTTCTGGTTCGAACATGACATGTTTCTATCTAAGCTGTAACCTAAACATTTCATTTCTATGTGCAAAGTATTCACAGGGCTAATCACATGAAGTAATTAGCGATAGTAATTGGTGTAATCCGATGTAGTTAGTCAGCTCCAATCAGTGTCACCGGACAATTTCTTATCGTGCTCATTCTTATTTGATCTTAATCTTTTACAATACAGTCGACTTGATATGCAAACGGAAACAGCAAATCTAAACCAAATTATAAGCCCGATAAAAGATTGCCATAGGAGTAAAGTTACTAACTTTGGTTACTACCCTTACGCATAGGAAGTAACTGCAGGTAGTAAATAACAAGGTAGTAACGTCACTAGCTTATCGTTTACTGGCTGCAGTTACTACATAGGTCGTGAATGTTGTGACAAGCATTTACTACCGCAAAGCTAGTAATTAGCACTACCTTTTTATGTTTAGAGCGTTTGAAATATATTAACGCGCGGGAACAGCGGTTACAATAAGGCAGGGTTCGCAGAACACCGTCAAAAAAGTAGTAAATCTTTTTCGGGGCTTCTCTGTTGCGCAATCAAGCCCATGAGGGCAGCCGTAGTGTGGGGATTGTAATTAATTCCTATCATATGGTGCTGTTTAGGGGGCACCTAGTCTAAGCACAGGATAGTCTTCTGTTATATGCCTCCATCTAAACCAGACTTGTGCGGCGTTACTAAAAAATATAACCGATTACAGTTAGTTCTCTATAAAAAACATTACTGAGTGATAATTTTAGCCTGAAACAGAGTAATTCGAAGAATCTATCGCATTCCTACATTAGCTTTCATAATGTTTTTTATTAGATTAGCATACATATCCACATAACATTGCTAAATAAGGACGCCGCCGGGAAATCGAGTGGGAACAATGGGTACCCTCACGTACCGACAGTCACCCTTTCTTTTTTTAACCTGAACACGTGAGCGACGACCGCCGAGTTGATAAGCGCCGCACGAAGTGCAGCGACGAAATGAACAAGAATACGCGCGTGCGCGCAGTGAACAATCCGGTTTCAGCCCCCCTCCGACAGGCTGTTATGCGAAACGGACCCAACCCACTTGCTCTATAGCAGCGTCCAGAAAAGAAGAAAGGATGGCCGTAACGGTGCTCAAAAGAAGCGGCGATGATGTCTGGTACCTGGATCACCCACGCACAAGACGACTATCCAGGACCGTTCACTGCGCGCACGCGCGTATTCTCATTCATGACATCGCTGCGCTCCGCTTTCGGCGCTGATAAACTCAGTGGTCGAAGCTCGCGAGTTCGGCTTAACAAAATGAGCGGAGTATGTACCTCACATTTTGATTTGATTTGTGGGGTTTAACATCCCAAAACCAGCTCTGATTATGACAGACGCCGTAGTGGAGGTCTCCGGAAATTTCGACCACCTGTGGTTCTTTAACGTGCCCTGACATCGCACAGCACACGGGCCTCAACATTTCGCCTCCGTCTAAATGCAGCCGCCGCGGCCGAGATTCGTTCCCGCAACCCTCGCATCAGCAGCCGAGTACCATAGCCACTAGACCACCATGGCGGGGCCGGGCGACAGCTCCATCTTGGCCTGCCTCTGTTGCGGTGCCCCGAAGTTTTAGACAATCGCTGGTCGTGGCCTGTGCAGGCTCAGAGCAACCCTCATTACATTTTCCAGCCGACGAGCATGAAGTGTTCCCAGTATCTGTGTAAAGGTCTGCGCTGCTGAGGTCGACGGTGTGATCTGCAAGAACAGAAATGTTGTTACACAAAATGCAAAAAACTTCCTTCAGCAAGAATGCATGTATAGAGCGCTGCTATCTGGTACTCAGTCACATAAGAAAATAAGAATTGTCTGAAAACCAGCACCTGCTGTTTTTTTCTTTGTGGTAATCTCATGTGCTTACAGCTGAAGATAATTGACATACTAGCACAAGGTACGCATTCGGCCATTTATAAAGAGGCCGTGGCCAACCAGAATAGCTTTGTTAAAACCTCCTTAGTAGTGCCCTTTGCAGGATTTCTTGCACACAAGAAAAGGCAGAGCCCACAGATTTCCTCATTCACTTCGCTGCCATTGTGGTTTACATAATGCGTGCACAATAAAGGCCTAGAAAAGGGGACACGCAGTGCTAACAGCACAATGAACAATGAAGTGTACAGCGCTTAGTGTGATATGGAACTTTGTCAAGTTGCTGTGCCGAACACTGCAAGCGAGCCCAAGCCTAGAAAAGGGGACACGCAGTGCACACGCTGTCGCACACTCTGCAGAGAAAGTCGAATTGGAGTTGTCTTTGGAAGTAGTTTGCACAAGCAAAAGGGAGACACTGGTATGTGCTCGCCGCCACTCGTCGCCTCAGCACTTGGCATGTGGCACTCGGAACGATAATCCATTCCCACTCCACCCTATGCTTGTGAGTATGCTTCTCCTAAGCAAAAAAAATATTCTGCAACGCAAACTAGCTTGCCAGCTAGATCGTGAATCGGCATTGAATGCCCGGACCGGTGGCATTCTGTGTAGAAGCGTTGTATGTCTCGAGACGCCCCCCCTATCCACCCACAAGCTCTGCAAAACTATAAAACTTCGAAATGGGCGCTGAAACGCGAGCTGTGTTAATTCGCGTCGGGGACTGACCGTCGTCACTGTGTCATTATCGACGCGATGTCCTCCACGCGTACATCCGGTGCCGAAGGCAGCGGTCGCTACTCTCGTATGAATTATTCCCGCGTTCTGAAAAGTGTGGAATCGCAGCCTCGATCTGTTTGCAAATCGTCCATCGGTTCTAGCGGTGGCCCACCTCCTGCGATAAAGAACGCTTGAACACAAAGCCAAACTCTATAAGCGCACAATGTTACCTGTATATAGCCATAGAATCCCGGCTTTCGCTTGCTTTTTTTTTCCTTTTTCCATGGCTGCTTAAAGGGCCCCTAAACTACCAAGAGGTCGACATTTAGTGGTGGTGTTGCTTTTGTGCCGGTGTCCGCAACAAACACGTAGCCGCAAGAATTTTTTCGAAACGGTGCCGAAATAGTCGAGTTACACGCGTTTGATTATTAAAACGCGGCGCTGGCTTGTTTCGCTCTCTCCTGCGCCCATCGGCCGCTTGCCGGTGCCACCTCCTCGCCGAGTGCTCCTCCGAATGTCACGTGACATACACCGCCGATGACGCGCATCCGGTTGACGCGCCTCAGCCGGGCTCCCGCTTTCGCGCAAGTGTTCTGTTGGCTCTGTGCCAACGCTCTCTGTTAGCGCTATCCGTCGTGTTCTGACAGTTGCTGCAGTTTCTAGCCGGCTGTACCTCACTTGCGCTTGCGTAGCGTAGCGCACTTGCGAATTCACACGCGAACACCACACGAACGACACACGACGAGGAAAACAAACAGGCAGGGAGTGCGTGCATTTGCTAGCAGACTAACCGGAAGTCGACGTTCTCCTTCGACCAATAAGCGGAGCTCGGACTCTTCTGACGTCACCAAAAACCACAACGTCGTCGCGGCTAACTTTGGTATGCCGGAACTGGCCGGAGAGGCACACGGGATTGTTTTTCGAGTTTGTGGCGCGGCCGCGGCGCGTACGCTGCCGCATTTGATATCGTTCATCGTGACGGCATTTTCAACTTGATGCGCGTGTTAACTTGAAATGTTCAAAAAAATGTCGGGGCTGGTTTAGGGGCCCTTTAAGGCTGCCACACAGCTTACGAAGATGGGCTACTTTTCGCGCGGCCGCACATTTCCCGCGCTGTTGAAAACAGCCGCCAACGATTCCGGTGCTTTGGACTTTCTATTGAGCGGCACTGCGTAAACGTTCCTATTTTCGATCGACGATTTGCACTTCTGCACAAGCTCAGTCAGCAGCTCCTTTCCATCGTCACTAAAAATTGTTTACTAAGCATTTTTACGAAGAAACGTCTGAACGGCTGTCGATACCTGTCAAATTGTCGCACAAGGACGCCGCAAGTGTTGCTAGAGCACCCTTTTTTGTCTGCTGCAACGCGAAAAAGTTAAACAATCTGAAAAGCCTGTGCACTGATCTTCGTAAGTAGGAGCGCTCACGCTAATATTGATGGTATACATATGCATTAAATTCATTATGATTAAATTCATCACCTGCGTGAAATAGTAAAGTTAATCACCTCCACTGCGCTTCTGATGTTAGTAAAAGTGCTGACACTCACAATATTAGGAAAAAAGTAAGTTTAAAGTATTAACTACAGGTTAATAAGCTGTCATAGCAGCATTCACTTCACTGTTTCCGCAAATTGGTTTCCACATATTGTAGGAAACAACCATGTCATGCAGCTTCTATTAACAAAAAGGGCATACAGCCGGCCTCATTAAATAATTAACACTTGCTAATTAGTTGATGCAATTATTATGCTAAATGCACAATACCGTGATATGCCTGACCAGAATACACATGGAGACATCAACGAACGATATACGAGTTATGAGAACCGGTAGACATGCACAGAATACAGGCTTCTACATGAGACCTAGTCTAGCAGCAACCTCAATATGGCCCTATTTTAGTGTAGCACGCGTTGTACCAGTGTGCAGTCATGAATAACAAGAAAAATCAGATGTTGAATTCAGATTCTTATGGCTTAATCTTTGCATATATGCGTGCCGTGACGTCGCACAAAACTGCCATTAAAACATGATGAATTATAATTGTAGCTACAAGCTATACGGTGCTTGTTAATGAAGTGCAGCCATCTGCGAAGCATCTGGCAACCTAGGAGTGGCGCACTAGTTACCTAGTTAAAATCACCAAAAAACGTCTCAAACACTAGCTTCCTCCCGTTTAGTAAAATATTACTAAGAAGGCAGTAAAGGGCTTTTGAAGTTAGTAGATGCGCGCCTTTATTACCTAATTACTCAGTATCTTTAAGACTGTAGAGCTGTAAAATAAACGACTACGTAGCTGCACTTCGACAATATTTGCGCGTGTGTAGCGATGTTTAACGGACCAAAAATGCGGGGTAGAGCTACTTTTAGCCGCACAGTGTCTTACGAATGAAGCGGTTAGTGCGGCCAGATAGTGCTCCAGGATTCACTTCTGCAATCTTGTGTTCAAGGTGCACATACTTTAAGCATAGGAGGGTTTTGCAATATACCTTTAGCTTAACGCATTCTTCTGGCTATTCAGTGCGGCACGTATCGAACTTGTGCTCCTTACGTCTAAAAACATGACGCTGGAGTTCTTACGCGCCACAACCGCGATATCACATAAGAAACGTTGTGGTGGGGGCTTCGGAAATTTATACCACCTGTTGTTCTTTAACGTGCACCGATATTGCACAGCACACGCGGGCCTCAACATTTCGCCTTCATCGAAATGCAGCCGCCGCGGCCGGGACTCTATCCAGCGAACTTCTGATCAGCAGCCGATTGCCGTAGCCACTAACTGACTTGGCGGGGCCTAAGCACATGGGTGTATTCACATCTCACCCCCATCGAAACGTAACCGCAGCTACCATCGTCAAAGAGGGAGACTCTCTACAAGGAAAGTTTATTGTACATGAGCCTCAAGTAAGTTGACCTTTGACGAGTTCCGTTACCCGTCGCGGTGGTCTAGTGCGGGGTTCTCAAAGTCACCTCAGATAGCGGGCCTCAGTCACGCAACCCAGGCAGCACGCAAAGTAGGGCCGATATTGGTTTTATGGCGGCAAAATTCGGCCCATCCACGGCCTAACGTTGCCGACAGCGAGCCAGTATCGGCTAAGCCGCCGTCAATGACTGACAACGTCGGGCTACTATAGCCGCTGCCCCGCCGATATCGGCAGGCCGTCGACTGTAATCGGCAACATGGGGCCGCATATGCCGCGTCCCTGCCGACATCGGCTGAGGCGATGGCTTTCAACGGCAACTATGGCGCCCATTTTGCCTTTCTACAGACAATCTGGGCTGGCCGACGCCATTTGTCGGCAACACTGTGCCAAGTATGCCACCTTAGAGCCCCCGTCGGCTGAGCCGATAACTTTCTCCGGTAAATATGGCGCCGATTTTGCCGCTCATCAGCATCGCCTGAGGAATGGCGAATTTGGCGCGATATTTGCCTAGAAAGATTATTTCACAGGAAACATTGGGTCATTTCTGCCGTCCTGGAGGCAACGTCGAATACGCCGCAGCCTTTCATGGTTGATATCGGCCGGGCCTCTTTGGAAGCCTGCTGTATATAACAATTGAGATCCGATCGAGACAAGCATGACCGAAATTCACTTGAGAGATTCGACGTAAGAATCAGATGTTGAGCTTCATATATTCATGTATACGCGTTTCAGTGCCGGAACATAGCGCACGTGCGTTTTGAGCAGCATATATGACATTTTCGCGCGCTTAGTTTTTTATAAACAGGGGCACACAAAAAACATGCACATAAACTATTGATATATACATCTATAGGCTGTTTTGCGGGAACTTTGCGAAACAGGCTGGCGCAACAGTTAAGATTAGCCAGAAGGATCGACAAGCATGGTGGAAAATTATCCGACAGCGCATGTCAGAAAATTTAAATTCATAGAAATTGAACTAGTTCGTGCATACATCGATGGGCATAACCACCACTCATATGTTCAAGATAAACAGTTGCAAGCGGTGCTATACTATTGACATTTAGCGACCTATGGATGGAAAGGGCATATGGAGGTAACAGCGCAACAGCGAGTGGACAAAAAAGGTCTAGCGCAGACTTTATGGTGCGCTGAAGCGGAGATAAACTCGCCACCGTCGTTATACTACTGACATTTAGCAACCTATGCGAAGGAACGGTATACGGAGCTAACAGCGCGACAGCGAGGGTACAATACTGATCTAGTGCTAACTCTATATTCAGAGGACCATGAAATACATAGATCCCTTTGTATTGCAAATTCAAATGAAGTGCTCTTGTCAAGACCACGACATTTGCAAAAAAAGCAAAAACGAAAAATACGAAGCAGTCATATGGCAAGCATTTTTCATCTCAAAGGTGGCAAACAAATGCACACACCTATAATTGATATAGAGAGAGCTTTTCTGGTGAGTTCTACTAGAGTGTATGTGATCACACAGTGTTCTTGTGCAGGCGATCTGCGTATTTTATGGTATATAAAAACAGCACTGAAAAAAAATCAGTTGAAAATCAAAGCTCCCTTCTGTTCCCTAGTTTCTTCATATGGTTGTGCAGGGTTACAGCATAAACCAACCGTCCTAAGTCAAGCTGTTGTTGACCACGTGCCCCTGCACTACATTTCATCAATGCGTTCGCGAAACTAGTGCATTCCTTTCAAAAGCAGCTCCAGTACAGCGCAACGCGTGTATCGCAGCTCGCATAAGCTCAGCAACAGAAAATAATTGTCTAGTCGGGTAAACTTATACCTCCCTTTTCCACCTCCATGCTCTCTACTACCACGCAGATACAATAGGCAAATAATTCCTTAATATGTCCACGACATTGCGCATAATTCCTGCTTTTTTATTTTTATTTTTGCTTTTTTTGTGTAACGTCCGTTAATGCGTTCTTTCCATACATATCGAATTCGCTTACACATCGGCCATCGGTTACGTTGTACTAGTTAGATGAGCAGAATATGTCGAGCTTGACTGCATGCTCTGTGCAGTGTGTCGGATTTATCACGTTCGTATGAGACTATGGCGTTGATATAAGCAAACATGTGCGTATTCTGATATTTAACAACTAATTTATTTATAACCAATAAGGGCAAAAGAAGGGCGCGTAGAGACAGAGTCATCGTAGTATTTCTTATGCGGAAAGGCAGCACGTGCATGTCTTTCCTGCGCTGCAGAAAATGGCAGAAATTCAAGCAGAATGGCGGCGCCGTGCGTCCTCGCTACGTTTGTTGCGTGCAGTGCAGCATTTCGCTCGCGTTTTTAGCTAGAGTGGGTGGTTCAGCCTCTGCGAAATCCTGTGTTACAAGTAGCTGGCAAGAGAACACATGCGTACCAGCATACGCCACAGGCTGCACCGAGCTGCACTTAACAAATGCAGTCCCGGCTGGTGTCCCCGCCATTGTGCAAAAATGTTTGCCCCGCAGAATTGCTGTCTTCCACGTTTTGAGACAACTGCAAAGAAAAAGAAAGCAAGAAAAACGAGCGTGCTCTGCCGAGAAGCAACCTATCACGTGCTAAGCCAGCAGCAACTAAACATAAAAAAAAGTGTGTGGGGAGGGGGGCGCGCGTCCCCTTCTGAACTGACCATCATTGTCACGGCCCCTCCATGCACATCCATTGTGCTCATCTGCAGTTTGCAAAGAATGTGGTTCTGAACCTGCTTTTGCTGGCGTTTGCTGCCTTCGGAGGGGGAAACCACGGGGAACTTTCCGCGCTCTCTCATCGCGGCTGCATTGCTACCAACGTGCAAGGTGTACGAACGAGTTTCAACGGCTGCACGCAGTCTGTCTACGCGTTTACGTTTTTCATGTACCGCATTTATCGATCATTCAAGTTGTTTGCGCGATTCCTTGGCGAGTGTATCTCCTAAGACAATGCCCATCCCAACTGTGACATCGGTTGTATATGAACACAAGTCTGTGCCTTTTGGTGAGACTACAGTGTCGTCGCCGAATTTGTATTGCGGACTCACAGCTGTAGAGTGCAGAGCGGATGCCAAAATTCGGTAAGTCGCTGGCCAGTTTTCAAAATGGGACGTGGCACATTTTGTTGTGATGTTAAAGCACCGGTTAGACTTTATATATTATTTGTGTCGTGAGGTGCGTAGGCTCTTTATTTTCGAATAAAGAGCCTACGCACGTTGTCCCAAAGCAGTTTTACTTCATGTAGTTAATCCTGTGCTTGTATCAAACACCCATTGTGTGGTGACTTGCAGTTCTCGTAACTTTTATTTTTTCTTGTCCGTATTTTTAAAGGTAACGTGATACCGAACACGCGCTCCTTGGTGTAGGACACGTGCGGCAGTTCGGCACGCGATGGAATTTTTAAAGTAGCCTTGAAAAGATGTTCCTTCTGTATTATCTGCTTATAATGCACCTTGCAACTATCATTTAAGGACATTTTTTGCCTAAAGACCCCATCCCTGGTGTGTGTTGTGTTAGCTCACGTCTACATGTTTTCCTTTCCGATGTATGCCAAAAATATTAAATTTATTATAATGCAAAATGCACCTATTTCAAGTAATGTGCCGCTTTTAAACTTGCTTTGCAACAGAACCTTTACTCACGTTTTTTTCCCCTTGGGTATCTAAAGCGACGCGAAGCCAAGATCTGGGGATTGAATATTGAACATAAATTCATTATATAGTTAAAAGGAGAACTTTCTTTTGTTATTTTCTAAAGTAGTGCCCGATTATGAGATGTTTCTGACATTTCTTGAATTTCTGCGTTTGTTCATCAATCGCACATAATTTGCATACAATGATAGTATTGTGCTGATGTGCTCCAAAGCTGTGCTAACTTTTCGCGCCTTTTCCCGCAGGTTACATCCTTGCCGAAACTTTTCCACTACGACGGTGCAACACGAGAATAGCATATTATCAATTCAAAGTCCAGAAAATAAATGAAATAGTGCTTTTCTCTATAAACCTCTCTTGTTGTGTTATTTGGTTTGTTTAGAGCGCATTAATAGAAAGTACAGAGGATCCACTTAGCCCCACTTATTACTGTGTTAATAGAGCTTTCGCGTATGCATGAGAGGCACATTTACACAAACTACTGTTCGTCCATTTCATATGCCTTCGAAAATGCCTTCATAGCCCTTAGAAAATGTGAAAACACAAAAATAAAAATTTTTGCAATCCAAACGGTGCGATACACGTGGGGTAAACACTAGAAACACCATAATGGCTGTGAACGGTCGCGCAGGGGGTTTCCCCATGTCGGCGGGGCCGACAACACGACAAAAAAGCCTGAATGCGCGCAACGTCGGCCAATGCTACCTAGCCAAATTCGACCCATTCTGGCTGGCCAAATTTCGCCCACTCTGGCTGGCCAAATTTCGCCCACTCTGGCTGGCCAAATTTCGCCCACTCTGGCTGGCCAAGTTCGACCCATGGTGGCTTCGCCACAGTGGAGCCATTCTGGCTGGCCGTCATCGGGCAGATGTGGGTGAAAGTAGCGCGAGGGCGATTTGCCGATTTAGGCCCGATATCGCTGCCGACTTTGGCAGACGTCACGCCTACATCAGTCCTGTGTTGGTGTGCTGCCTGGGAACTTCGCCCTTGGGGGGGGGGGGTTGCAGAGGAGGGCAACATTATCTGCCAACAATATATCGGATAATGTTGCCAGTTGAAGGATGGACATTTCAACATATTTCACCTGTAAGGGTCATATCTGGAGGGGTCTTATCTCGAGAGAGACTTCTGCAGATGCTGCAATATACCCATTCAGTCTGTAAAAGCAAACCTTCCAGTAGGCGCAAGACAATACTTACGTATAAACTCATTAAAATGAATAAGAATACACTCACTCTTTGCGCTGGCACCAATCCCGAGCTGTGAGGCACGGGACCAGTCACCGGAAAGGATCCCAAGGACCGACGTAAGAATCCCTCAGAAATGATCCCACGAAAGCTTGGACAATCAGGATTTGGTCCCCTTCAGCGCACTAGCAAAACGCCAGCAGTGGCTCAAAAACCGAGTCAGAGCCAAAGGTGATGAAACATAACAAATGTATTCTCATCAAACCGGCAGTTACACAAAACGTGCAAAAACGCGGCTCTTCACAATGCAAACACAAATGGGTTACAACTTTACCCGAAGCCAACTCCAAACGTACAAGCTCATGCACTGCATTAAAGAATAAAACACAAAAGAGTCCGATTCACTAAAGTCACTCGCGATGCTTTCTCAACTTGAAGCTTGCGGGCTGGGCTCATCGGCTGGCTCGCGAAGCAGCGCCTTTCTTCTTCGCGCAGAGTCGCATACGACTACAGCTGTAACGAGTGCTACGCCTGCTCACCGCCCGTGGTCAACTCTTTATATTGCCTTGGAGAGCCGTTCAGGAATGTTCGGTGCGGCCCGGGTGATACAAGCATGCGCAAGCTTTACGAGCCTTCTTGCCCTTTCTCGGTGTTTCGCCACTTGGACGGCGCCTCTTTCTCCCTCTCACGGAGCGAGGAGCGTCGGTCTGCACTATCCGCCTCCCCTCTCTCTCCTTCCTGCCTTTTGCCTCTCCGTCCGCCTCGTTCTTCCTGTGATCGCACATTATTCGCGCAACATACTAGAAAAATAAGTCATGCACCAACTCGCCCAGCAAGAAGTTCTTCTACGATACCCTCCGTCTGCCTCGCTCGCCGCGATAACATTCTTTCTACAAAATTCTCCCTTTTTGAACATTCAGCCAGTTGCGGCGTGACCTTGGACGCCTCTTCCGTGCGCGCCGCTTTTTCTTGCTTTTTTGTCTTTCTTTTCAGCTCGACTCCGGGTTTCTCGACCGAAATGAGCAGTATTTTGTGGCACAAGCGCCATTCTATGTTTTGTATTAGACAGCCACTGCTACAGCAGGACCATGACCACATCTCCATGTGCAGTAGTTTATGGAAGAAAGAGAACTACAACAAAAAAATGGCAGATCACACGTGCAGTGGGAATCAAAGAAATGCGAAGCACGTATCAGGAACGTAAAATAGATCTGCATTATTGTCTCGCTATACCGATTTTGGTATATATGAAGTTACCGAAACGGCTGCAAAGAGCACCAAGACTGTGGCATGTAAACCATGCCGCTCATCACATGCATGTCATGATTGTACTGTTAGCACCTGTCAATTACGTTCGTCATGCAGTCGCGTTGTGCCATACCAATTTAGGTATATGTCCCATAACCGAACGCGTGGCATGTAAATCATGCCGCTCATGGCAGGCATATAGCGATTTTCATGTTGTGACCGGTCATTTATGTTCGTCATGCCGTCATGCTGTGCCATACCAGTTTTCCTATTCATCCCACTAACGAAACGGCCAGGAGAGCACCAAGACCGTGGCATGTAAATCATGCCGCTCATGTCATGCATATCATGATTTTCATGTTACTATCGGTCATTATGTTCGTCGTGCAGTCATGTTATGCCATACCAATTTTCATATTCATCCCAACAACGAAACGGCCAGGAGAGCACCAAGACCGTGGTATGTAAATCATGCCGCTCATGACATGCATATCATGATTTTCATGTTATGACTTGTCATTTATGATCGTGAGGCAGTCATGTTGTTCCATATCAATTTTTGTATGCACCCCATTAACGAAACAAACAGGGGAGCACCAAGGCCGTGGCATGTAAATCATACCGCTCATGACATGCATGACATGATTTTCATGTTATGACCTGTCATTTATGTTCGTCATGAAGCCATGTTCCGGCATACCAATTTTTGTACACATCCCATTAACGAAGCAGCCAGGAGAGCACAAAGACCGTGATATGTAAATCATGCCACTCATGACATGCATATCATGATTTTCACGTTGTGATCTGTCATTTATGTTCGTCGTGAAGTCATGTTGTGGCATACCACATTTCGTATAAATCTCTAACGAAACGGCCAGGAGAGCAAAAAGTCGTAGGCGGTTAGATTAGATAGATTAGATGGATAGATTAGATAGATAGATTAGATAGATAGATACGTGCAAAGTCGCCGAAGTTCGCTAAGAAATGCTTCGCATTTAAAACAGTTTCACCGAAAGGGCGAAGTAGTGAATTCGACAGCAACAAATTGTAATGCTATGCAAAGTGAAGCTGGCATGTAACTCTTTTGGATACGATCTCACTTAACTTAAAAAAAAGGCTGGTGTAAGAGAATACGGCTCCTTCAGGGACACTTTTCGCAAGTGGGTTCTCGTTGAGAGCGCAACATGTAGAAGGGTTTAAGAGCCGCCCGCTGAAAGTTGCCGAGATAGCGCGCGCGAAGTCCACCGTTGCTGCTTGAGCAGGAACCCTCCCCCCCCTCGCGTCTTTCCATGCTCGTTAAAGAGAGGGGGGCGTTTGCTCTACGATCATTAAACATGTTCCGGCGCAAAAAGAAACGTGCAAGAGAAGAGAGCAAAGGAAAGACACAGACGAGCGCCAGCTACCAACTCTTTATTGACGATCAGGTACAAAGCTAGGTGAGCTTTCCGACATGCGCAGCAAAACAAAACAGTGCGACATCAAGCATGCTATCCTGGCATGTGTTCATCTAAAAAGCGTGTTTCAGTGGTGTACAGCGATATTGAGGGTTCACTGACAAAAACAGGCCCTTTATTTCTTGTATGCAATGCCTCTAGAAGTTCCCTTGCGGTCTGAAGCACGCTTTTAGATAAACGCATGCCACGATAGGCTTGATGTCGCATTGTTTTGCTTTGCTGCGCATGTCGGAAAGCTCACCTAGCTTTGTACCTGATCAATAAACAATTGGTAGTTGGCGCTCGCCTGTATCTTTCCTTTGCTCTTTTCTCTTCCTCGTTTGTTTTTGCGCCGGAACATGTTTAATGAGCTAGGTGACCAACTAGCCCAAAAACAAGTGCTTCTTGGTTTCCTCTACGCTTCGACTGCAGGCGTCCTGATCGGGGTGATGTTATCGCATGCTCCCTCCGAGCGACGAAGATGGGCCGGGCTCTGCTTCAGCCGTGTTCGTCGCCCCCACTTGCGTGCACATACTAGCGGGTAGAACGTGCGATGCGCGGAGGTGTTAATTTGGGATTTATGCGGGATATGACGGAGACAGCGACGGCAAAAATCCGTCGAGACTGTCCATAAAATTGGTATCACAATAAAATGAGTGCATTTATTTTAATTCACAGCTTGTCCATACAATAAAATTGCGGCCACATCCATCTATACTTTTAACCGGCAATCAGCACTGAATGAGACAATCTAGTATGTAATTGGTTTTTGGCTTTGTAAACTACGACGGGTATTACTAGGACAAACACAATATTCGTCTTAACCTATATAATATGCCCAAATAGACGCACGCGGAAGTCTAAAACCGTCGGCTTGCACAGTCGTGCCAAAAGCATCTGTCAGTGACGAAGACACTGTGGAACACTCGTTCGTTGTCAAAGCCGTTCTTCTAGTCCATGAACGCGAATGGGTGCTTTCCCTTCTCACCGTCGGGTGGACCATCGGGTTACCTGGATGGAAAAAAGAAATCGGCGAACGTGGTCCTTTAGTAAGACCGTAGGGTTACATTAGATGTGTTAAGCGATCAACTCAGATCCTTACGAGTCAGAATGCCATCAACTAAAAGGGCAAATGGCAAATGAGTCTGGTGAAATTAATCTTTTAAGGGTACATTAAAACGTTGCTGTAATGAATACAAGTAGTATATATAAGCATCAGAATATATATATATATATATATATATATATATATATATATATATATATATATATATATATATATGGGATGCCAGGTCTGTCGAAGCACGAATCCCACATAACATAATGGGTTTATTCAACAAGCAACTGCCGCGGACAAGCATACCGAGGCTACGCTCGTCCGGGTGGCGACAGTTAAGAAGAAGAGAGATTCCGATGTGGGCAGCCTGCTTATGTAGCCACCGTTGGTGACGCCCACCTCCAGTGACGCTGCGATAGCATTGCATTTTATCCGACACGCGGTGCTGCGTGTAGCCTGGTTCCGTTGGGCTGGTTGACACGGCTGCGCGGAAATAGGCGCAGATTGTGTCGCCATATATATATATATATATATATATATATATATATATATATATATATATATATATATATATATATATATATATATCGACCCCCCCTCTCAGACCTCGTGTCGATACGGT
This sequence comes from Hyalomma asiaticum, assembly GCA_013339685.2. Taxonomy (NCBI): domain Eukaryota; kingdom Metazoa; phylum Arthropoda; class Arachnida; order Ixodida; family Ixodidae; genus Hyalomma; species Hyalomma asiaticum. The sequence goes on along the minus strand of CM023481.1, from coordinate 38,492,925 downwards.
CCGTGTCGTGAAGGAGCGAATGCATAATGCTTCAGTCCCAGTCTGTCCAGGCAACGCTGAAGCCTGCTGGCGGCAGCGTATTGCTTAGCGAATGAAACGATATTCGGAGTGTGTGGCGGCCGATATTTGCCACGCAACCCGTCGGCGTTTGTGAATACTAGGTGGTGCATTGTGGTGTACGCTGAGATTCATGTGGTTGAGGCACGGAGGCGGCATCCACGGGATAGTCGTTCCGTCTGCGTTAAGCGATGGCGTAGCAGAAGGTGGCTTTCACACCGCACTTTCGCGGTGGCAAGAGAGCGCACGCGTTAGGCAGAACTTGAGTGGGTCTTTTATCGTGATGTGCAAGTATGGATCATGGTTTCGAGCAAGGCCAAGGTTCCTGAGGAACACTGCGTAATGAGTAAAAATAGACGCATGAACCGGTTTCTTGTAGTGCCTGACATGGTTATCTGCGCCTATACTTGGTTTTCTTGCGCACGCACAAGACGCTTGGCCGGATGCATCCTTCAAGCGTAACCAACAAACTCGCACTCAGCATGTACCAAATTGCATGAGCTCGCTTTCGCAAACGCTCACCACATGCGCCCTCCGCCACGCACTCCGAGTACTGCGTTTCATTTGCTGATCGCAGTGCTTTTGTAAGAGAGCCGTAAGGAATGCATGGAGTCTGCTGTAGGCTACACCAAGATAAGCTTCTCGCTTTCTATACGCAGGAAGCACTAGTCGTATAGTTTCACACTTGCAATGTTGACGAAAGGGATCTTGCAAAGCCGTTTCACAACTTAGCAGTTTTAAGTAAAGGAAAACTTAGAAGCTTCCAAGAGTGGCTGGTGGAAGGGCGCCTATTTTGACCACCGCCTTTCCTTCCGCATCCGCCAGTTCCAAGAGCACCTTTCATATAGAAACCCGCTGGGCGTGGCCAAGGTGCTCAACCAAAACAAGATGCTCCTTACCTGACCACATAGTCGACATGCATCTCCATACGTATCTTTCAGAGTTCGATGAATATACCCTTACAAAAATGACATATGTGGCTATATCAGGAATTTGGCACGTGTGGCTATATATGGCACGTGTCCGTATGTGGCCGCATTTGCCCCAATCGTGATAAGGCATATATGGCAATTAAAGACCAACACGACGAATGCCATGTAAAATTATGATACGTATTGGGCAAATACGGCCCCGTATGGACACGTGCTATATAGCCAGATATGCATATATGGCCATATATGGCCACACAAAGATGGCACAAAAATTCAAAGACCAGCACTCACACCAAAAGGGTCAAGCTGACCCCGAAACGTTCGGTTTTTTGCGTTTCAAGTAAAAAAATAGAAACGAAGCAGGGGCCTACGCTGGTGTCATCTCGTTTCAACACTAAATTATTTTTCTTAACCAGACAGACTTGTGGTAGCTGCTAACGTTTAATATGTGCTTTGCTTGCTGGCAAAAAAAAAGAAAAAAAGAACGTAAACAGCAACAACAGCTCATCTTACTACCAGCACAGAGCAGTGAATTGCTATCGCACATAAGCTGGCACAATCTCATGAGTTAATTGCGCAGCGTTCATATTTCTCTAATTCCCGCAGATTCCCTTTTCGTAACCATCTGCCACAAAAAAGCCCTTGTGGATATTATGTTTAAAGCTTTGTGCAGGCTCATCTTTTCCCCAGCATTTGCTCTGTGGCTCGCACGCTCATAAAATACACGGCTAGCTACTTCCTTTGTGTGTGCGCGTAAATGTATGAACACATGCCTGTAGCCGTCAAGCGTGGCAAGCGCACTTGTTTCGAAGATGTGAAATAATTCTTCCTTCTCAAAGAGTTTGACCAGGCCGAATTATAGTAATAGTAGCAGTAGCAGTAATACTGCATGTGAGGCAAAAGAAAAAAAAAACGCGCATCGAAGACTTCGCGGATGTCAGTTTTCCTCAGCAATGGTAAAATCAAGGTCCTTCAAAACGACCTTCCAAACCATGCCGAAAGGCACGCCGCGCTGGCACATGCTGCGTGCACAAAATTCCTGAACCAGTACTACTAGTTTACAAGGAGGAGCATATCCCTTACAAAAAATTTTTGTAAGGGATATGCTATATGTCAAGAATGGCAGCGCGAAAATGTTTTTTGATGCCCAAAACTTTGCTGAAGCTGCCATGCAACCGACACATGACGAAGCACGCGCAGCCGCTGAGCGCGTGCGAGCTGTGCGAGGAGCCCTGGGCGGCGCAAGAACGCGCTAGCACGCGCACAAAGCGGGCGCACTCACATGAGGCAAGGGCGAGATCAGAGAGGGAAGCGACCGCAAATCGTACCAGCTGCCTAAACGGCGCTTTTCGGAGGCGTGCTGCAGCGCCCCCTCTCCCAGCTTGGGAGGCCTATACAGATAAGCTGACTGCTGCGCGTACACTGGGTGTTTACGGATCTGTGGTGATAATGCAAGTGTAGTGAAGGTCTGCGGCGTCGTTCTTTTGCTCGCTCCATGCGGCAACCGGGATACTTATGTGCCGGCCATGAGCATTTCGGAAAGACAAGTCGCCAAAAGCCGACGGGCGGCCCTTGTATCGATACAGCTTCCACGGAATAGGCGCCATGCTGTACGGGATCGACCAAAAGTACAACCAGGCTATCGTATTGAAGTTCTCTTCGTCGTTGTCGTGGAAACTAGCATAAAGGGGCAGCTCGTGTAGCATGGAGCCTTGCAGCTTCCGAAGCCATGCCTGGTTGGGTCCACTGAAAGAGCGTAGTTCTGGCGCCGCAGCGTATCGGATGCGGTTGCACAGCGGGCTTAGGTTCGCGAACACCACTGGAAAGTCTGGGGCTATAGGCAGACGACGGTAGAGTGGTGTGTGTCCAAAGAATATACGGCACTGACAGAAAGGCACCGATGAGGAGGGCTGCTGCTCGGCCCCGAAAAAGGAAGTGCGCTAGCTTGAGGCGAAAATAATATTACGCAGAGGCTGCTGGTCCAGGAAGAATGAATTCTATAACATGCGAGAGAACTATGCGTTGTTCCGCTGGTTCCGGGAGCATGTCACTTGCAGTCGCACCTGCGTGAAGGCCTGCATGGCCTGCATTCCAAGAAAAGCGATCATGAAAGAGGCGCTGCCTTCGCCAGCTTCAGTGTTGATTTATCGCGGATCAGGGATTGGTTATCATCCGCTTGATGTCGTGCAAGGTCAGAGGCACAGACAGAAACGCTGACGGAATATACCGGGTACTGGAAAAATATTCCTGCAGCACAGGGTGGTTTCAGCCGTTGCTGTACGTGGTGATAGCGAATATGTGCCAGAGTATCGCATGCGTTGGCAGCGTGCGCAGAATTCATCCGCTTGTCGGATATTGTCGTTGGAGGTGACACGCCTGCATATAACGTAACGCTGATGCATTTCCTGAAGAATGCGTGCGCATAAGTCCAAAAGAAAATTCACAGCCTTCCACAATTCTGCGAAGATGGATGACGACCAGAGGAGCTGTAGCGGTTGTATATTTGAAGATTGCTGCACCATCACGGGTTGGTCTTACACAATCTGCTGTTTCGGCTTACGTACGACGCACTACAAGGCCTGCAGCATTTTGCACCTTACGCAGCTGTTCACTAGCTCCGGCAACGGCCCACCCGCAGTTCTTGCTTACGTATGTGGTGGTTGGAATGCAGACACGAAAGGCGCAGGTTTATTCCCGAAAGCCGCAGTCACTTTTTCTGATGGATGTTTAAATGACAGAGGGCCGTGCACTGTGCGTTGTCAGGCAACGTGAAAGAACCCCTGGTGGTAAAAATTTTCGGAGCCCTTCGCTACAGCGTCACTCGTAATCATATCGTAGTTTTAACAAACGTAGCAGTGTCGCAAGGCTTAATTCCCGGCCCACTTCTTTTCATAATATATATGAATGATCTGCCAAGTTGGCTAACTACATCAGAATGCTTGCTGTAAGCTGATGACAGAATTATTAACACCGATAGACGCCTACACTCTGACACAAATTAAATACCCACCCGGCAAGTTTGACGACTTTATGTTTTCGTAAGATATTGATAATTATCTCGTGGAAACAAGGTTTGTTTTCTTTCACTTTCACCAACGTGTACATAGTTTTATCCCGCCAGTATTTCTAAATCAATTAGCGATTGATTCAGAAGAGGCTACGTTTTTAGGGATCCAACTGTACCGCCACTTGAAATTTCCCTCGCATGTTGCTTACCCGGGAAAAAAAGCATGCATATTTTCCCAGCACTGCATTAGTTTATGCCACGCCCATATTCCCATATTAATTACTGGATCACATCTTGGGGTAATACCTACTGCAGCCACCTTCTCTTCCTTCAAACCGAACAGAATCAATTCATTAGCATACTAACCCGTAGTCGCTGTCGAAGTGCTGCGAAAGCACTCCATGCCAGCGGCATCCTATCGGTTCAAAACACCTTCAAATAGAAGGTATGCATACTGTTAAGGAAATGAACCATAAGCTTCTGTGTTAATACAAACCTGACAAGGTTCGCACACAATTTTATTTTACCTTCAGTTCATACCAACTATGGCAAACGAACGGCCAATAATTCACCGGAATCCGCCTCTGGAATGCCATGCCACAGACAATCACGTCCTATAAACCATTCGTGATCGATAGATGTTGGACGCAAAGCAGCCACAATAATGCGCTCGCATTCATGCTTTCTGCCACAGTCGCACTCAAGAGAAGCTTCGGCAACAATACCTAGCGTACAGTTCTGGTCGCGCTACTTGTTCGGCCCCGAAGACGTAAGACCAGCACAAAGAAGTTCCAGATACATTTTCTTAATTAGGTTTATTTGACTATGGCTACTCCGAATTGCATTTTCAGACACATTTCATAAAATTACAACAAAGAGCAGCATTGGCTGCGACCTGCGCTCTTGCTGTCTCCGGCGCCAACTCCCTGCGGGCTACCCCTAAGCTCCCAAGATCAGCGACAAAGATAACGAAAAAGAAAAATCAGAAGTCCCCGTTAGTCACAGCCAATCACTTAAAACACATTCAAACACACCTACCTAATAGCGGCCACACAAGCCCAATGGCGGAAACAGCCTCCTTCGAGACTGACTTCAGCGGCTGCCCCTTTTTGACGACTTACGGCTTTAACAAAGTAAGAGCATATAGAGAACTACGCAGATAGCCGTTAGCCTTCCAAAGTGTGGTTCTGCCGCCAGGAAAGCCCCCCTCTTCCCCTCTCGTAAGCGCATTGCGGTCTGAAGTTCCCCCAGTTCAAGGACGACCCCACTGACACCCAGCACTCCGGGAAAAGGAGTTCTGTGAAAAGAAAAAAAAAAGAAAAACAGGGCTCTGCCCGCTGAGCAAGCAGCTACATGACAGAGACCTATGCGACTACGCGACATTATCAATGGGAGCGGACCTTGGCGAGATACGTCGCTAGCATCGCCATCAGTCGTGTAGGAGGGTGGATAAGAGCAATCGTGATGGAGACACACCGCGATGGCTCGTCAGCTTTTAAATCGGAGATGCGTGGGCTCATAAAAAGGAAAATACATTCCCAGTGTTTTCATAAAGGACTGTGCAACGTCATTCTTGTTTGGGTTCGACCGCCAGTTATAGGGGCTCAAGAATAATAAAAAGAAAAGATGAGGCCATTTCATGCAAGCGAAAATTTCCGGCGACTCGTGCGCATAGCCAAGATATCGTATTTCAGCCGAGGTACACAACGCTACCTTAGCCCAGGCTAAACGCTTTTTATCAAAGTTCACATTGCCTAAATTTTCTCTTACTAACATTAAAGAGTTTTGAAAAAGATTATCAACCCTAAACAGCGTAAACATATTCGCATCTTGAAGACGACACTGGTAAAGCTATTCGTGATATCGCCGCAGCGGACATACTAAATTTCATGATTCATTTTGTTCTATACAAAGAAGTTTATGGTGACATTCATTATCATTGCCCACTGATTAATTATCCCATAGTGTCCGACATAAGAATTTCACCCGTTGGTACTGTGAGAATTGACTCACTAATGTAAAAGGGACGCTGAAGTGCAAAAGTGAAGTTGTTAGAATCATAACCTACACCTCGAGAACTCCATTCTTGTTAATTTCCTCATTTTATGTTCAATATTAAAAGAGAAAAATAACGTCAAATTTTTACTTTTGAACTTCGCGCCGCAACTTCGGCCTTATGAAGTCAGAAGCCCAATTCCTCCTGCCCTTTTTTCTTTTTTTTTTTCGTATGCTGTCCAAGTTCGCTCCACCAACTGTTGTCAAACTCCCTGTGTTAGGTCTGGCTTCCTTGGAACACAATGCAGGTCTTTCTTAGCGAGGAATAGTTATGTACGCCTTAAAAGACGCCGTCAAAGAACTGTGACGCCTCGTGTATTCACACTGGAACTTCAAATTGGCGTCGCCACCCGTATTTTCTTTTCGCGCGTTTTCTAGCTTTTCGAGGGTCGTCTCCTCGCAAGACTGGTGCTTCCGGTATTATGAACGGCTAACCTACTAATGCAAAAAAGAAATTCTTTTCCCCTTTAGTGTCCCTTCGACGTCATCTGCTGGCCCCGACGGTATCAACTCGAAAGTATCAAGAAATCTCAAATGCATAACCAGTGCTATCTTATATAAATTATTTTTCAGCACTCACTGTCACGCCTATATAGCCATGGGAAGTTGCGTAAGAAACATCGCTCCGGTACCTAGGATATACACTTCGCTGTAGCTGCCGCCCTTCTCTCTAACCAGCGTCTGCTCGAAAATCACGGAATGTGTCTTTTACACCAATACCATCAACACTGTGAACTCCGCGAGCTTCTTAAATCCAAGTCAACATAGGTTTTAAAAATTTTTATGCTGGGAAACTAAACTCATACTCTATCTCCACGATATTCATGGGAACATTCATCAAAACATACCCGTTTTCGACGCTTTCGACGAAGTCCCACATAAGCGCTTCCTGTTAAAATTTTCACAACTTAACCTACATCCCCTTGCCCTAGAGATGGAACAAGGACTTCCTTACTAACCGACAATTTAGGCATGAAAATATATTTGAAACAAGTTTATCTGCTGTTGTGTCCGGCGTGCCACAAATCGCTGTGTTCGGTCCGCTCTTTTTTCCTCACATTAACGACTTGCCTAGAAATATTTCTTCAAATGTTTGCCTGTTTGCTCATAAGTATGTCATTTATCGCCAGATCATTTACGTAAGCGATAACCCTGCACTCCAAGACGATTTACTAAGACGAGATGATCGGTGAAGTGACAGGATAATTCTTGTGAATACTAACAAAATTGCGCTTGAACAGGCATGGACGACAGAATTTGGAATCATTTTTTAATCTGCCATGATTTACAAAATCTTGGAAAAATAGAAAGTGCCTTGTCTGTGCGCATGGCACTCACTGTGGCGATTGAGTGTCGTGTTAGTACTTATATACGTGCTTAATTTCCAAACAAATCGAATTGTTGAAAGTTAGCGCTCGTACTGTGTTCCGTTCTGTCGTCCGTGTCCGTTCAAGCGCTGTCTATATATCTTTATGCCACACCAACAAGGCCGAACATCAGCATTAAAAAAACGTCATCGGTTTCGATTCATCGGGGAATGACTACAGAACAGGCAAATACTTCGGTAACGGAAACATCACCTCTTTACAACCTTATACGCTATGTGCCTATAGGCATAGATAGAAGCAACTTTATAATCCGGCAAAGCCCGGCCTCAGGCCTCCGATCACGGGTCTTCGAGGCCTTTCTTTAGTCTCTGCAATGACCGCACTTGGGCAATGCACGTATCCAAGATTGTTAACGACGCTAGCTGTACTTTAGGTAACTTGATCGAAATTTAGTGCCCGCCTATCCTCCTATGAAATTACTAGCTTAAAAACCATTATTACGACGCAATTAGAATATGCTTGCTCTATCTGGGAATCCCCTCAACGCGATCTAATCTATCGAATTGGAACAATAGAAAACGTGTCTTTAGTTCGTTTGTTCTGATTACTCCTAGACTATTAGCGGAACTAGACCAAACCAAAAGGACAACTTTAACAACATATACCTATACCAGTTACGTAAAGGTGGGGTGTAAAAAAAATACGTAAAAAGCTGCGATATCCATAAAAGGCCCCTCCCGCATCACTAAGTATAACGGGATACCCATTGGCGTAACAAACCTGAAAGGAAAAGCAGCGCTACCGGGACTTCAGATATGCCGGAAAATCACTGGCACCGTAACATCACCAGCGCACGACGCCAGTGACACCACGGGACTACTGGCCACGTGACTTCGCGCCATCAATGTAGAAACGACAGATCTTTTATGCCTCCCTTCGTTGCCTTTGGCCGCTCGCTTGCAAAAATAAGAAAAGAAACTTCGCTACACTTAGTGTTTTAAAGGCTTAACTCGAAAGGCAAGGGAGTGGCAGCAACTTGACCAGGGTTAGCTGTTGGGCCGCGGAAAAGGCAATATGCCCCCTCACCTTTGTCGCCGTTAATTCAAAAGGCATAACGCGCCCGCACTAAACTCGACTACTACACGGCCACAGTTAATTGAGCAACATGTAATGCCCTCGCGTTTTACAAATTACTCGGTTTGCTTAGACGCTTAAACGGTTGTCTTCGCTGCCTCAACACGCTTCGTCCCTGAAGGACCGTGTTAAGGCGTATGTAACTCGTTGGTCAACACATTTCTTCCCTTCGCGCACTTGGACTAGAGAAAGTTTCACGGGGCTTGTCGTGATGCCACTTCGGCTTTTGCTTTTTCACGTTCACACACATGACGCCTTATTTTCTTGTGCTGCCAAGGTAAGATACTGGGACGAGCGAAGGCGCGGATATTGTTATGGCCGTCGTAGCCGACAGCACTGTTTATTGCACCACGAGCCGCTGTTCACTTTAGGGGAGGCTCAGCAATGCCCCCATCAAGCCATGCCCATAAATTCCTACATGGTGTATACGGCGAGACCATTAATCAAGTTCAGCCGCTCGCCTCGTACCTGCGAAAGCCCTGGTCGTCTGGTTTTAAATATTTCTTCTTGACGAAAGGGACACACTACACACCACTTTCTTGAAAGGGTTTTCTCTAAAGGAAAAAAAAAAGACTTCCGGCAGCCGGTGGTCATGAGAGCACATTTCCTGTAAGAAGCATGCTCTTCGTGCATGAGGTGTCAAGTAAAACAAAAATGTTTATTCTTACCTGAATACGGAGTCAGATTCCATTCGTCCACTTAATAGTCAGAGTTCGGCGACTGTAGGCTTTCTTTCGTCATCTTCCTGGCTGCTCAAGCATAATATGTACTCAACAGTTAGGGAAAGCAGCGGAACGCATGGATGCGTAGTTTTTGTACGTGCCCACAAAATGCTCCGGTGGAATGCCGCCAAGCACGCCGCTCAGACCAAAATTCATGCGTGCTTTCATAAATGTTCCCATGATGGACACACCCAAGAATGCCTTCCCAGGCCAGACGCATAAACACACGCCTGTGCATCTGTCAGGGTCTATATCCGGGTCACTGGTTAAGATGCAGGTGTGGATAACACTCTCGGTGCTGTTTATGGCGTGCGTCATACGGCAGCCGGCATAATCAATGAACGACATGAAGCGATTGTGAAGACTGAAGTCGCTGCACGCGGGCTCGGGTTCGTTAAGGCGATACAAATACCACGGGAAACCACGCCGGCTCAACGGAGCTGACCACGCAAGCATCCAGGCCATACGTTTGAGACACTCCTCTTCGGCAGTGCCATCAAAGGGGTACGCAGCTACGCAGACGGGAATTTGCGAGCTGGGCTGTAGAGTCCGTGATTTGCAGCCGCGGAAGCCACGGCTGATTGACATCGTTGAGAGAACAGAGTTCCGATGCCGAAAGGTCGCAGAGCAAGCTGTACAGTGTTCTCAGATCGGTGACTGGTCATCGTGAACGCAGGCGACGAGCAGTTGACAGTACAAGAATTGTGGTCGACGTATAGCTTGGCGAGGGCTGTTCGCGTATCAGAGTGAGCGCGCTAGCCGGAGGTGAACATGAAGCCATGCAGAGGGCGTTGTCGGTACTGGTCCACCAAGGATTACTGCACTAACAAAGAATTAGAGTTGTCTCAGTTTACCATGACTGTGCATGTCACCAGCAGCTTCGAGGAATGCAAATGCACAGTGATATGTGGCATGTTTACTGCGTCATCCACCGTGGCTTCAAATCGCGGATAAATGCCGGTTTCCACCAACCAAGGCGTTCATCAAGAGCTAGAAGAAAGGAGGAAGCGCTGAATGGAAATACGGGCTATTGAAAAAAAATACGCTTCGGACTTATCTTGCAGTACATGTTTAGCAGACACCATGCGATAGTTAATCCGGCCCAAGATATTGGTGTAGTGGCACTGTATCACGGCTGAATACGCCTGGCCGATGACATGCGTTGGTAATCATATACTGACCCGCGTGCGTCTTTTTTTAAGGCTACTGGGTTTGACGGGCTAAAATTGTTGCACATGATATGGCTCAGCACTAACCACAGTTGAATGTATCGAAACCTTCTCGAGTTTTGCGACGGTTGTAATTACATTGGCTGCTTGCCTTTAAATGTCGCGTAAATTCGCGAAAGTATTCGAGAACAAAGGATTAACAGTAGAATGTACGAGGACGCATGCTAAATGGTGACGTAATCAAAGGTACAGACGCATATGCAAAAAAAAAACGAGCAGCAAATTTTGGAGCTTTACTGCCCACGGTCGCCATTCGTGTTTTAATGCGCGAGCTTTGTTTGTATGAGCACAGTTTTCCCAAGAAAGAGCTCAATCCTTAACGCTCGAACATCTGCACTTTTTGCCACCACAGCCACGTCGCATCTGGCAGAGGAGCTTCAGTTTTATACACAAGACACACCTAAGCAGCCGTGATCCAAGCGCAAACCATGAATAAAACAACCACACCGAAGCGGTTCCTTAGAAGGCCGGTGGTAAGAAGGGTCACCAGAACATGGAACAAATCAACAAAAAACCAAGACCAGGGAGTCCATGCTGATTTAGACAGCTACAATGACATACCAGGTGTCATTGTCTGCGATCGTACTGCAGTAGCCTAGGGTGCCATCTGCATTCCGCGGACATTCCTTGATATTCCAGAAAGCTGGCTGGAAAGATACGACAGGGTAGCCACCTTGAACCTGTGGCACTCCGAATTGAAGTTGCATCATGCCTCTTTCTACCTAGAAGTCGACACGAGGAGCTCTTTCGAGAATCGAAAGTCGACACTTCCAATCTGGAATCTCTCTCGTGCCTAGCACCACAATACTGGACGCCTTCACGAGCGTCTTTCACAAGGTAAGTGCCGTGGCTTCGATGTAGAGGCGTGTGCGGCTTCCGGAGGAAAGTATACTACATGACAATCTACGCGGAGCAAATAGTACGCTTGCGTCACCACGTTGACTCCAGTGTGTCTTCGAATATAAAGCACTGGATTATCTGATGCTGTCTGAGTGTGACACTCTCTGGATGTAAAGATCAGTCTATGCAAAGCGATGCGGTCTGAATTTATACTGGAGTGGCACGACTTTCAAGCGACATCTTCTGGGTAGTAGCAACAAAAAATTGGCTTAAGACCTAAACGAATCAGCAAGGTAGCTGTTTAGATATGGGGAAACAATTTTTATCTGGTAAAGCCGGCTAAATTCTGGAATAGCCGGAGTAGCAGAACAGCTGCGATCAAGGAATATTAAAAGGACTGACCTCTCTATATATGAATTACAGAATGCCGAAAGAATTCAGTTGCTTGAATTGCACCTAAAGGTGTTGAAAGATTGTTTTGTGGACCTGCCTACCATGAAGTGCAAAGAACCTTTTTTCCTATTCAAAGCCTGTCTGAATCGTTTTGCTGAAGCAAAGCACAAGATCGAAGGCTACGTTGGTGCGGGTGAATAAACTTTCAGTGCGCTATATATATATATATATATATATAATATATATATATATATATATATATATATATATATATATATAGATATGCGAATGAAAATCGATGGATCCGGTGTAATATGTTTGAGGAAGAGGGTAACAAACGTTCGAAACACAACTTTTACTAACGCTTCTGCAGGGGGGCCTGCCATGGTCAGAGTAACGTCAGAGTACTCTGGCGAAGGCAGGCCCACCTGCCGAAGCGTTAGTAAAAGTTGCGTTTCGAACGTTTGTTACCCTCGTCCTCAAACATATATATATATATATATATATATATATATATATATATATATATATATATATATATATATATATATATATATATATATATATATCCCTCGTTAACTCGAAGCCGTCAAATCCCTGCAATATTTCGAGATAAGCTCGAGATAAGCGGTATTTCGAGTTAAGCAAAACGCCGAAAATGTTTGCCCAGGTCCCTGTAAAAGAAAAGCCAGTGCTGCCAGGAAAAGCTCCTCTGCTCGAGAGAGCTACCCTAGAAAAGGCACAAGAATTCGCAGGGGAAAAAGAATTTATTGCCGACGATAAAAAATCGCGTGATGCTCGCCTGTTTCCCGTTCGCGTTCTGTGCGAGAAAGGTGTTCTCCAGTTGCTCCCACAGTTGCTTGACAGGGCGGATAGGAAACGGCTGTGTCGGCGGGAATTTCAAATTCGCCCTTCACGACCGCGTTCGGCACGTATAGTAAGAGCTAAGCGTTCGCACGGAGCCCTCGTTTCCTGTTGGGAGTGTACCTTTCCTTCTGCCCTCACGGTCAAGATTCGAGATATCCGCTGCCCCTCCGAAAAACGTTTCGAGATAAGAGGGGCTAAATACATAGCGCTATGGGAGGTTAATGCACGACGAAAAAAAGTTTCGACTTAACCGAGATTTCGAGATATGCGAGTTCGAGTTAACAAGGATTTACTGTACATATATATATATATATATATATATATATATATATATATATTATGCAAAAATAGCTTGGGTTGCCGCCAGTTTATAACAGAATTGACGGTGCGCCTCTTAGAGAACGACGGTGTATTACATATTATTACGTAATAAATGGTCGTTCTCTAAGAGGCGCATGGTCAATTCTGTTATACATACGCATATATATATATATATATATATATATATATATCGAGAGAGAGAGAGAGAGTATTTAGCGTCGCAGCAGCTGGGTACACGATTGAAGATTTGTGGCCATTGTGTACAAGAACAGAGCGTGAGACCAAGCAGACATTGAAGGGGCCCATAGATAAAGAAACAGCAAAGAAAAAATCAGTCGTCGCCTTCACTTCTTACGCCCATTGATTTTCCCACGTCGATGCAAGGACGTTGCACATAAGCTGACATGCTGTTTAGCGCCCGCAACAAGTTGTAAAGAATACATTTAGGTGTGCGTAGAGAAGTGGAAAAAAAAGTAAGCTCGCGTGCTTTCTGCAAACTCAGACACACCACAAGGTTCACAGTCTGCTAAGTACCTGTTCCTTTAACTTGCGGTGTCAGGTGCGTTGTTGCGACAGGGTGCAGTACGCTAACAAACGCCTAAGACAACTGCACAGTTGAGTAGAAAGAACAGAGACTTCAAATTTGCCAAGATGTTGCCAGCAGTGTAATTCCGCCCCAAAGTTCTTAATTTCACACCCGTTAATCAATTAGCACGACAAGCACACTTGTGTATGCTACGCTATTCCATGATTTCACATTGTTGCGATTAGATTTCCTGTAACCGTTTTTGAACTCTGGCGGACAGTTTCGTTCTGTTATTTTTGACATTTTCGTATTGTTGCTGTAAACAAAAGCACTGGCGCGGAGAACCCCAGAAAGAGTATCGCGGTGCCTAGCAACGTAATGAATATATTTTTAATACGGCTCCTTTGAAAGCCCACTTTCGGTTTCGATTTTGAGGGGGCGGTTCCCCAGTGACGTGTCAACACAGTCTGACGTACGTCTAAGTCACGTGGGAATTCATGATAGGGTCCCCTCAACCCTGCCGGCTGTGGTCAGTTTCACGTGGGGCACGCAAACAACGATGATTTCACGGTCATCTTGCGACTCTGACAGCGATTTCGGCGATTTTTAAGAGACTGTGTTCATACGACATCGTAGTGTTCATTGTGCTAGGGCTGGCTTGCAGATTTTCGGCATGGTGCCGAAATAGCGGAGTTACAAGCGTTTCATCATTAAAACGCGGTGCTTGCTTTTTTCTCTCTCTCCTGCGCCACGCATCGGTCGCTTGCAGTTGCCGGTGCCACCTCCTCGCCGAGCGCTCCTCCGAGTGACACGTGACATACATCGTCAATGACGCGCAGCCCAAACGGTCCACTTTAGGTTGACGCGCCTCCGCACTCGCGCAAGTGTTTTGTTGTTTCTGTGCTAATGCTCTGTGCTAGCACTCCTCGCCGTGTTCTGCTCGCTGCTACAGTTGTTAGTTTTCTAGTCCACACAAACGACACACGACGTGGAAGAACAGATGGACAAACGGGCTAGCAGACTAACCGGAAGTGAAAATTTTCTTTCGACCAATCAGTGGAGCTCGGCCTCTGATGACGTCACCGAAAACCACGTTGCTGTCGCTTGCTGTCGTCGCGGCTCGAGAATGCCCGGAGAGGCGCACGGGATTGTTTTTCGAGTTTGTGGTGCGGCCGCGGCGCGTAGTACTGCCGCATTTAGCATCGTTCATCGTGACGGCATTCTCAACTTGATGCGCGTGTTAACTTGAAATGTTCAAAAAAATATCGGGGGTGGTTTAGGGGACCTTTAACAATGCAAGGCTAGAAAGCGAAAAATGTATATTTGCGCAGCCGCAAAATAGTGTCACTGCTTAGTCACTTAGTCATCCTGCCGAGAGCTGTACCAGAGTCCTTCAATGCTTTTCTGGTCACGAAACTGCCGCCTCACTGGCGCTGCACTGGTCCAAAAGCGAAGAGGCAAAAATCGACGCACTAATGCGCACGAGTACAAAGCGAGTTATAGGGTTGCCTATCAGCACCAGCACCGAAAAGCTCATACAACTGGGCATGCATAACTCCCTCCCGGAGGTGATCGAGGCGCAGAAAATGGCTCAGGTAGTGCGCCTATCGTCCTCGCAGGCCGGTAGACGTATCCTGGAGTCCATTGGCTGCGGTCTTACAGATTCGCGAACGTAAAGTGACTCTACCGTCTTCTATCAGAGGTACATTTGCCGTAGCTCCACTTCCCAGGAATGTCCACCCGCAGTACAATGTAGGACGCCGCATAGCTCGGGCCCGTTCCTTATTGAAGTCAGTTGCAGACAGCCCGGACCTCGCTACGTTTGTCCATGCAGCACAGTACGGGTGTTCTGATCGCTTTGCAGTGGTCTCAGTCGACCATAGTGGCAAGCTCCTATGTGCTGCGTCGGTTAGAAACGTTTCGGCAACGATTGCTGAGCAACTTGCCATTGCTGTAGCAATGAAGGACGTATCGCGTCCAAATGTCTTCACGGACTCGCGGTCCGCTGCCAGAGCTTTCGCCTCGGGCTCGATCTCGCGGGAGGCAGCAGCTATCCTCGGCAGCGAGGAGGCTGCCGGGTTTCACACCATAACACGGTTCCCGGCCCACATGGGGGCCAACGTACACCCCGATGTCCCCAACGCCAATGAGTTTGCCCATGACCGTGCGCGAGGTTTCACTCACCGCGGCGGTCCCGGCGAATTCGCGGGCGGGGATGCCGGCAGGTACAGAGACCCGCTCCTCACTTTTCACGAGATCGTGACTCATTATCATCTCTCTCGGAGGGTCTTTCCACTTCCTCACCCTAAACTCACTCGTCCGCAGTCTTCGGCCTTCAGGATGCTCCAAACGGGGTCTTTCCCTTCGCGAGGCAGGTTTAGTAACTTCTCGCCCAACGTTGAACCGCATTGTCCGAACTGCGGAGAGGCTTACTGCTCACTAGCTCACATGCTCTGGCAGTGTCCTGCGTTACGTGACACAGAGTTCAGCAAAGAAGAGGACTGGGAGGAAGCCCTGAGAAGCGGCGACCTTTCGGTTCAACTTCGGGCTGTCCAGAGAGCCTGCGAGAGGGCGGAGGGCCACGGTCTTCCTGTCGCTGCGTGGGAGCGGCCCGCAACTGCTACAAGATCCCCCTAAAAGGGGACGTCCAACTGCAGTTTCTCAGGACAAAAAATAAAGTTCTGTGCCTGCCTGCCTGCCGCCTCAGCTTCATATGGAGCCAGCACTTGCCGCTAGGGGCGCAGCTGTGCACGTGAGGGCATGCTGTCGCCCGCTACCGCTGCGGTAGTGTGTTGGTCTGCCTCGATTTCCAAGCTTTCTAAACATCCGCAACAATCTTTTCACTTTCCCGCATTTACTTCGGACATTCAGCGTGCGTCGGTGACTACGCCAACGCGCCGTCTGCCTTAAAATGAGCACCCGGGAGAAAAGAAAATAACAGCTCTGGACATGCAGCTCGCGGCGGTCGCAGTCGAAAATGACACAAAAATTCGGGGTTTGCCGCACCAGAACCATGATATGATTTTGAAACACGCCGTAGTGGGCGACTCTTGATTAACTTTTAACACCTGGGGTCCTTTTATATGCACGTAAATCAAAGCACATGCCTGTTCTCTTGTGTTTCGCCTCGTCGAAATGCAGCTGTCGTGGCCGGGGGAGCGTCGCTCGTTCGTCTCAACACTGCAACTGGTCCAGCTTTTCAAAATTTGTCTGAAATTGGACGCTGCACATTTGCAATAATGCGCCTGATGTGCCGCTTGTAAACAGATGCGAACGTACGTGTTGTTACACGTCCATTCGCCCGCAAGTGAGCGAAATCTCTCGACTGCGCTGAGTTGCGCATAAGGCCAGATGGTTCGCACAGTACGGCTGCTCAATTTCTATTAAAATGTGAAGAGTATCAAACTCCTGGTGGTATTTTATTCGACCGAAAACCCAAACAATTAAACCATTACTGCAAGAACTGCTTCCGTAGAATCCCTTCTTTTTATGGCGAAAAAAAAAGCAAACAGCTCCTCCGTGCGCTTAAAATTTCTCGACAAAACGATTACATTCCAGTACGAGCCTTAGGTACAATATATGTAATACGAACCTCATAGCAGTCTTCGGTGTGGCGTTTTGCCCCGCCACGGTGGTCTAGCGGTTAAGGCACTCGACTGCAGATCCGAAGGTCGCGCGATCTAATCCCGGGCGCGGCGGCTGCATTTTGATTGAGGCGAAATGTTGAGGCCCGTGTACTTAGAGTTAGGTGCACGTTAAAGAACTGCAGGTGGTCAAAATTGCCCCGTAGCCGCCCACTACGGGGTGTCTCTCATAATCACAGCTGGTTTTGGGACGTAAAACGCCATCAGTCAATCCGTGCGGCGTTTAGTTTACGATCATGGCGAACGTGAAAAGTAAGGTCCAACACAGTTGACAGTGTATTGTAATTAGCCCACTGTTTTATAAGCAGTCTCGTATAGAAGAGGCAGTAAACCAGAGACTTACGCCGCTCGTGGTTTCGACAAAAACACGACAACAGAAGTTATTTTGGTTCTTTTCGTGCGCAACTATTTACGAGGGGGGGGGGGGGGGCTAAGATATTCCAATTATCGATGTCAGCCTTCAGCGTTGGCTTGTCGCGCTCCAGGGACACGGCGTCGCCGTTGATATTAAAATCATACGAAGTGACAATGTCCTAGGCGTCGAAATGGTTTACACACACACGTGTATATTTCGACTGAAAGTTGAAGTCGCCACTTTCCTGCCGCGATATGGCCCGCTTCCATTTCTCGCACTGGTCCTTCGCTGATGGTAATGAAAACAACGACACCTTTTAGGTCGTTCGTTTGTAGCCGGAACGGCAACCCGGCACGCAACACGTGTTGGGCATCGTCGTATTACAACATTTAGCTAACTCGAACACATACACGCACCTTATCCACCAGACTGTCTCGCACTGCGCAAGCGTTTCAGTACGCGAGCAGCCCGAACGATGCCCTCTGTGGCGCAGTGGCGCCGCGTTGCGGCAGTTTTGGGCAGCGTATGAAGCTCTCCCATAGAGTGACGACGGAGTTTCGTGACCAGAAACCATTGAAGGACTCTGGCTGTACTCTTGACATGCAGAAGCAGCGAAGTAACGTTTCAAGGTTGTTTTTCGAAACCTTTCAGTAGCCAGTAAACGCTCGTTCTGTTTTCTTACAAGTGTCCTTGGTGTTGTGCGCTTTACGTTAAAACGAACGCTATTTCCTCCTTCTCTGTTCTCATAGAAAGTGTGATGCGAGAATTCAAGTGTTTTGCCTTATACCGTACTTGGATGATGTCGTAGCATTTTCGGCATCCGTTGTCATTGCACCTTACCTGCTTCAGCGTTTCCACGAAGCGGGGTTCATCGCGAGGGCCCGCAAATGCCTGCGTGTACTACGTGCAGACCTGGGTCGCATAGTACACCAAGGGCACTTCCGACCATCTGGTGTCGATGTGAGAGTAGTCAGAAATTTTGCGCAGCCCCATACTAAAGAGAATATGCCGTCGTTTTGGTGAACATAGGGGGGTGCTACATGTCAGCTCTGTGTTCCCCAATATTCGCTTACTATTTCTTAACAGCGCAGATGACGTGAGTAGACAGGCGAGAGGACACAGAGTCCTCTGTGTCTGCTCTCCTGCCCGCTGGTGGTGGTGTTGGCGTCGCTACAGGGCAGACCTGGCCGGCTATTGCTCCGCCCGAGGCTCCGAGCATCTCCGTTCATGTCGTCTGCGTCGGCTATGTGTCACACAAGCCTGTTTCGTGCAGAAAAGTTGAAAGAAGGGAAAACGCCTACTTATTGCGAACCATCCGCGTATCTTCGCCTCTATTTCATCGTGTCTATTACGCTGCTGAGAATTCAGAGCTTGTCAGCTCTCCCAATGATACAACAGATAGGTACAAGTACAGATGCTTCAACTGAAAAAAAAAGAAAAGGAAACGTAAGTAGCATCTTCCATATTGGAAAATGCACACACGAGCCAGCCTGTACTACAGGCACCCGAATACTCGAATCCATTCGCGGTACAGTGCGATGCAAGCGACCGCGGCGCAGGCCTGGTGCTGTGCCATAGATGCGATGCAGGTGAGGAACATCCTGTGCTATAGAATAACCGTAAACTGATGGTGCGCCAGGACTCTTCAAAGAGAGAATTCACCTGTCTGACATGGTTGATGTGTAACCTTGCATGCTTTCTGTTGGCTCGGAGTTCATCATTGAGATGGGTCATCGTCCTCTCACGTTGTTGCAAACGACATTTCGAGATATGAGCCTTTCGAAAAAAATAGTAAATAATCGTAAAAAAATCCTGCTGGAGTTGAAACTATCTTATCTGTCTAAAAGAATGATCTCGAGCTGGCCCAGGAAAATATCCCGAATATCAGTGCCACGCATGAACGTGCGCGAATTTCCCGTTGTTGTAAGAACACAAGTTCATCCGATTGAACATATCAAGTATATGGACAGAAGTCATCTACCGATACACGCGCAGTGTTTTGAAAGAGGTCCGGCGAAGTTCAACGCTAACGTCTTCATTACGAAGTGCTTGGGACCTCCAACACGCCACGTTGTACAGGTCACATCGTCGTAAGCGGTTGCGCGAGGTAAATTTCGTAAAGGCGATCGACAGTGAGAGAAATTCTTAATATAAGCTGAAAACGATTTGATCCATCGGCCTTGCTGCGGTTCATGAAACTGAATGATTTTCGTCAAGAATTCTACTGGCAAAAAAATCGCTGTTTTTAGATAAATTTAGCTTACCCTGAATAAAGAAGCCTAAAGTCTTGCCGCATGCCATTCTCAGAGACAATGCCCCTCAGAGACCAATAAATTTTACGCGCATTGTCGCCGAAGAAGGCACCCAAGGCATTTCCTTTTCCTGCTTCTATATTCTGGATTAGATTAGGTAACTTGAGCTGTTTGCAGAGCTTCTTGACCTCCTATTTTATCTTTGCAACAGAAGCATGGTTATCACAGTCGTAAAGAGAGAATATGGTTTCGAAAGTCCATGTTTTACACCAAATAGCAAAGGTATAACATGGCATCAACATTCTTTGTCTAGCCGTAAAAGACGCAACGAATTATCTCTCAAATAGTTGGCGACGTGACCGGTGAAAATTTTTAGCGCTGAAGTTTTTACAGTGGGATAAAATGATATCATAGGCCGCACGTCAGACTAAAATACGCACGAGAAATAATCGAACTATTGCAATGATAAAGCTAGGTAGTCAATACGTCAGCATGCTTTCCCCGTTTATTTTTTCTTCAAGAAAATAAATTATCTTGTGTCCACTGCGCACCGACAGAGCGCACACTGATTGATGTCATGTACAAATACACGTGTCCTTTCTTGATAGTAAATTAGTTGTACGAACCTAACCGACTTGTCCAGATTGTCATCTTGATTGAGCAAGACAGGCTTTGGTTCCTCATTTTATACAGTGTAAATAAACCTACTTCCCGATATACGAATATACTGTGCTGAGGACAATTATTTATTTATAAATACTACAGTGGCCTGGTTGGGATTTTGGTAGGGTCGGAAGATGAATACATGACCTGGTACAACGAAATTTGTGGAACAAGTGGTAGGCGCCACTTGGTCACACGACATCTTAATAAACTTTCGATAGGACTGGTGTTCAAGTTTCTCAACCAGCATTTAGAATCAGTGCATGAACATGTACGCCTACCGTATTTTCGCGGTTCTAAGCAACTTCTGGGTAAAATTACCCCCCATAATTTTAGAAAAGTAAACAAACAAAAAAACCAACAAAGATCTGCGAAAAAAAGTTTGCCTGTATGTCTGAGCACCCAAGCACCCCCTTTCCCTTTCTCTTATTTGTCGACAAAGAGAGCGTAGGCAATGCCAAACAGGCTCGCTCATCACCAGTCGATGAGCTCATACCTTGTGTAGCGAGACCCCGCCCATGTTTCTCAGCATCTTGTGCTTGCTACCGAGAGCGGCGGCTCAATTAGTGTGACGGACTCGAGTTCTAGTGCAATGGGAGTGAGTGACTATCAGGCACCAGAAGCGGTAGGTGCACGCAGCGCACCTATTCTTCTTTGCAAAATAAAATGTGGTTTTCTCGTGCCCATCTCTACGAAATATTGCCGCCCGAAAAGGGACGCATTGTGAAGTCACTTCGAATTGTTCGAATCCAAGCAGCCCCCTCATTTGGAGCACCTCGATCATTAAAAAAATAAGGCGGGGGGCGGGGGGGGGGCATGGTAGAGGTGCTTAGAGGTGCAGTTTCCAGCACGGGAGCCTACTAACGAAAACATAATTCGCCGAAGAATGGATAGCGGCTCGAGCGCACACAGCTGACATTCCGAAATTTTGACTATACCCCTGTCCTTGAAGCAGAAAGCGTGTGGTCGCTGTATATTGCCAGTACTTACACATGCGGGTGGAACTGCAGGAGGACAGCCGAAAAAAAGATAGAAAAATGAAAGTCGCAAAGAAGTTGAGAATCACGCAGTCTCCGATGGACCAGAAAATGACAGGTGATCAAATTGGTAGATCCGGAAACAGCACATTGCATCAGAGATGAAATGTGAGAATACAGATTTCTTAGGATTTGACGTACCCAAACTACACTGCCATAAAGGAGCACGACGTAGTGGTGTTTTCGGATTAGTTTTGATTGATTTGTGGGGTTTAACGTCACAAAACCAGCTCTGATTATGAGAGACGCCGTAGCAGAGGTCTCCGGAAATTCCGACCACATGGGGTTCTTTAACGTGCACTGACATCACACAGTACACGGGCCTCAATATTTCGCCTCCATCGAAATGCAGCCGCCGCGGCCGGGATTCGATCCCGCGACCCTCGGATCAGCAGCCGAGTACCATAGCCACTAGACCACCGTGGTGGGGCTCGGATTAGTTTTAAACGCCTGGTTTACATTCCACGCACCGAAATCGAAGTGGACGAAGGGAAAAGAACGGGGGCAGCTGAAATTGTAGTTGACATTGAGCGGAAAAAAACTGGCCGCGTATCTGTGTGCTTCGCTGCTGTCGTCGTCGAAAGACGACAGTCTTCTGCAGACCGTACTACGCTGCGTGAGATATTTTTTTAATTTTATTTATTTATTACATACTGCAGACACTTAGGTCCAAGCAGGTGGGCAGTTTCAATCGGACATAATAGAAAATGGCATAACAAATTTGTTTGGGGTAACTGGTATAAATACAGCCATAACAAATACAAAAGCGGCATGGAAAACATTTTCGTAATTAATGCAAGAACGGGAATAATGAACAAAAGAAAGAAACTATATATCAATACTGCATTTCGTTTTGCGATTATAGTAGAAATAAATACAATAATAATAAAAGAACAATAACACAGTCAAGGATGAAAAAAAAACTGAGGTGGTGAGACATTGCTATTTCACTGCGGAAGCAGGGACTAATGTGAAGGAGGAATAGATACTAGGAGGATGCCCCAGTAATTTCGTTCCAATCTGAGACCGTTCGTGGAAAATATGAAAACTTAAAAGTGTCTGTTCTGCAGAAATAAGGTGTTAAGGATTTAGCGTGGTGATGCCTTGTGGGTCTGGTTATTAAGGGTGTGGGATACAGAGATGAGTCAATCGCAAGTTTTCGGTCGGGAAGAAGAGAAAGCAGGTTAATTCTAATCTGTTTTCGGCGCACGCTAAGAAGGTGAATGTTATTAGCTTTCATTATTTCAGATGGAGAGTCAACTCGTGAGAACTTATCAAAAATAAACCCCACTGCTTTCCTCTGTATTCTTTCGAGACACTTAATGTTTGAGTGTATGGGTCCCATACTGCACTGGCGTATTCTAATTTAGGTGTTATCAAGGAATAATAGGACAATAATTTAAGATTACTTGGTGCATCGTGAAGTTTGTTTTAGAAAGCAGAGCTTTCTGAATGCAGATGAGCAAATGCTATTGACATGCGTATTCCAGGATAAGGTAGTTGTTATTGTGACACCTAAACATTTGTAACTGTCGACTTGCATAAGTGGCGAAGAACCAAGTCTGTAAGTGAAAGGCAGGGGTGTTTTTTTACGCGTTATAGGGAGGATATAGGATGGACGCGATCTGGGAACACCGTCGGGAAACATGAGCTTGTGCAGAATCCGTGGGCCAGGTGGCAGGCAGATGCCTTTTTCGTGCATAGCGTCGCGTATTTAGCGCAGTCTAAGAAACACTAGGCTCTTTAGAATTACGCATCTATGTATTTTCTTGTAAAGGAACACACCACCTAATTGATATTGATATTGCGTATTGATATTGCGCCTCAGGTATGCGTAATATTTGCTTTTTGATCGACAACGTTCTAAGTATGAACCCAGCTACCAGTTCAAGATGGCTGGGCATTAGGCAAGTGCTTAAAATTCGGCCGGGTGGACGAATCGTGTGAGAGATAGACAAACCGAAAGACAGGCCAAAATTTCTGCGTTCATGTGTCCCCGGAAATGCTATCGTCTTTAATAAATGGACCAGTGCTGGTCAAACGTTTTGTAGGTTTGAGAACCGTGGTCAGCGAGAGCGCCGTATAGCGAGGGACGGGAAGCGCAGCTGAAGACAGCAGACACTGCGTTGAAGTCATGAGGTTGAGAAGCTCGCAGCTAGAAATATACGTCTTCAGGTCGTGGAAAACCGAGTGAATTGCAGGTCATAGCGAGACGTGATTGTCCTGTAGTAATCATAGAATAAGGTGATGTTCGTGGTGATGACGCATTACGAGCTGATGACGCATTACGAAGCATTATACGATGCGACGGTGAAATACCGGCCATTTATAATTCAGGTTTATTGTTGGTAGCGTGGATGCTGACGTACAGGTACTCACGGCAGAGGAGGCTTGGGCGACAATAGCCGTTAATGCCTTGTTTTCTTTAAATGAAAAATCAGCTAGAGCATTGGAACACACGTAAAATCTGATACAAAGCCGCTCACTACGGCGTCTCTCATAGTGTCAGCGTGGTTTCGGGACGTAAAACCCCAGAAATCAATCAATCAACCATTACTATAACACAAGGTTGCAGTCGCTTTACTGGCTTTACTTCTACATATACGTCCTCAAGTGTCACGCGGAATGCTCCGCGACCGTCGGCTCACACCGCTGTGCCTCAAGCACGTGTCAGTGTTGAAGTCAGCAAAAAGCACCCATGCGTCGTCGAAGCCATTCTTGCAGTTCCTGAGCATCGGTGTCCTCTTCCTGGGCTTCTTTGCGTCCGGTGTCACAAGGCGCCCTGTAAAGACGAAAAGTGTGGGAAACGAGAGCCTTTAGCAATTGTTCTATATTAAACTACTACATTTCCCGGAAGCACCAAGTTGTGAGGGTAACTTCGCGTTATGAATCAGGATGAGATAATAGGTAGGCATCAAAATAACGTGTCCCAACATAAATCGCCTAAAGGTGTACCTCAGAAGGCTGCCCAGAATTGCGTTATGGAGTACCATTAGCGTTTTAGTAATCAGCTTTCACAGGTACAAAAATTATGAATCTTCGGCAGTCGTGCATAAACGTGATTCATTACGAGGTACCAATAGTGCGAAAAAAAAGCTTTCTACAGCAGTTACGTACAGGCTACATTTCGAAACAAACGGTTCGTTCCTGAATAACGATTGCGATACATTTTGGTATGTCACGCCACGGTCACAGTAATATCCGAAGGAATGTTTCATCTTTATCGTCACCAGCGAAAATGTGCGGTCACCGTCGCTGCGGGGGATCGAAACGACGGCTAATCGCGATTAGATGGCTGACACCATGACCACTAAGTTACTGAGGGGTATGCAGACGCTTACGTAACGCGTTGCATGTGGTACATTACTTGTAATCCGCTACATTTTACTGTAATTTCTTAAGGTTTCACTTCCTTTAAAGAGTAAGTATCCTCGTGCAACGACCTTTTTTCTATAATAGATTATGGGATTACAAAATTAAATGCCTCAAAATTTTGTGTGAAATTTAAAACTACTGGAAATTTGACAGGGTAGCGTGCACCAATAACATGGTCTTTGACGAAAACTTGTGCCATTTCTTTCGACTTAATTTACCAGCGGTCCGGTATTTGTACCACGCTGTAATAAAAATAAAAGCTTGATGAAAAACTAACGTTGGAAAGAATGAATTAGTCGAGTACGATTTTCGATTACTTGTTTAGAGCTGAAATTGCAGCCGGTAACTTTTTATGTGTGTGTGTAAACGCGTACTAGTCTGGTTCTATTAGCACAGCTGGATAGTTTTCATTTTTCCGGTGTTGGAGTGCAGAGGCTCTACAGTGCCGGACTAGATTTGTCAGCCCAGTCCCGCGTCCATCTGTCATCCTTTCCTCTCTCTGTCTTCCGTATACATATAACGAGAGAAATGTTGAGAGTGCGATGACATATGCAAACATTGCTCGTACATTCTAGCCGTGGTACGGCTAACATCGAGGTCAAAACTAAACTACTTTTCATGTGCGGAAACATGCAGCTGGAGAGTGCTAAATATAAAGCACTGCAAATAAATCACGATTCGGAAGACAATGTGTGGGTTTAGACAGGGCATCCTGACGCAGCTTTAGCTTTTCTTAACATCCACACCTATAGCCTTTGGGGCGCTTCGGTGTTATCACGCAGTTCAAAGCTGAGTTACTCGGACGAGCCGTGACGCGGAAGCTCTTGCAGCCGTCGTAGTCAATCGCGCCGTGCCGTCCACCACGAACCGCCGTGCTCTTTCCGGATGTTGCAGGACCGCCCCCAGCAACCACGACATAACATTGCGGCACGCAAACAATTATCTTGTTTATGGAAATCAGAGGCTAAGTGTATATACCCGACAACGCTGCTCGTTCATTTTTATTTAAAGGGACGTTAAACCACTCTTCGGTAACTGTTGAAGGTTCTCTCTTAATGAAAAACAAAAATGCAGGTGCCACAGAAGGTAGACGGAACGCGCGATCTGTGGAGGCGCTGGCTGTGGCTTAAGGCCGAACCGCATCTCTGTGGCAGCAATGCGTACTACCCGACATGTGCAGATGCATTTTGCCATGAGCATGCAGTATGCTCTTCACGACGGCCCCATCGGGCCGTCATTTGTTTGTGCTGAAGTTACACAAGAACCATCTCATGACACGGCGACTACGGTGTTTGTGTCAATGATAGGAATATGAATGCTTGCTCAAGGGCATGTTAGTGTCGATTTTTGGAACATGTGCCCTTTCTCCTGAGCCGTTAATCACAGCGAAAAGCACCACAGATCTTGGCGCAAGCTTTACGTATCTCGTGGTGCCGGTGCGAGCACCGGGAAATGTAAATTGGCCGGCGCTTGAGGGTTGCGTTCACTTTCCGGGGCACCGTGCTGAGACGCGATACACGGACCGCGAGATGGGCGGAGTATCCTGTGCTGCGGAAGTGCGCTGGATGATCGCAGAGGGACCAAAATATATACCAGTGCTTCAGAAAGCCTCTTGCTTTCACCGAGTGCCACAAGTGAGCTCGGTGTCTTAGCGCAACACAGTAGTGCGCTCCGGGTATCGCATTTCATTCGCTGAGAGCTGCATACCTGGTTTGCAGTGAGAAAGAGCACTTTTCCTATAACAACCACGCTGGGCGTACGTTAGGTATGAGGTAAAACCATAATGTTTCTTACCTGAACACACAGCCGACTTCGACCACTTAAAGGTGAAAGGGGGTAGCTTTGTCATCTTCCCCGGTACTAGAATGTGTACTCTGGTCAGAATAGTCGGGAAATGTAGAAGCGATCATAGCGGTGAAGTTTTGGTAAGTGCCGATCATCCGTGCTGTGGGATTTTCCTGGAGCACTGAGCTCAGAGCTAAACTCATACGTGGTTTCAAAATTGTGCCCAAAACGGACACACCCAGAAACGGCTTCCCGTGCCAGTAAGATAGACACACAGCTGTGAGCTTATGGGGAGGTAATTCCGGATCGCTGGTCAAAATGCAGGTGTGGATGGCGCTCGCGCTCGTGTTTGTTGCATGCGTGATGCGGCAGCCGGGATAACTAAAGTAAGCGATGAAGAGCATGTGAAGAGGGAATTCGCTGAGCACTGACGCGGGTTCCTGCAGGAGATACACACTCCATGGGAAGCTGTGCGTACATCGCGGAATCAGCCACGCAAACAGCCAGGCGATGAACTTGAGGCATTCCTCTTGGTTGACATAGTAACGGTAGTATGCAGCTACACATATGGTATATGCCAGCTGGCTGGGACGCTCGGTGTCTTCCAGACGCGGAAGCCATTGTTGGTTGGTGTAGTTGAGAGAACACAGTTCTAATGGCGAAAGGTCGCACAGCATGGAGTAGAGCGTTCCGAGATCAGTGTGAGCCATCCCGAAGGCTGATGTAGGCCGCAGACGGTGACGGAGTATTGCTCGATGTATTTCGCAGTGTTCGTGCGGAGGAGGGTGAGGCTACTGCTCGTCGATCAGGAAGTAAGAGCGCTATCCGGAGGCGAAAGCGAAGTCGTGTAGAGGCTGGTGTCACCACTCGTTCAGCTAGAAGGAATGTTTGGAACGACGGGAAGTTGCCGAGAGCATCACCGCCCTTCCTTTATCCATGCTACTGTAGTCCCGTCACTTCACTTGAAGCACGGCGCATGCGCGAAATGGGGCTTTCTTTGCTATCCACAGTGGCGTTTCTTCGCCCATAAGGTTCCGTTATCACGTCCGTGATGTCATCTTACTCGTAACCAAAAAGAGGAGCCGCCAAAAGAAAATATGCCACATGGAAATAATGCGCACAAAACTTGTGCTGCAGTGTAATTTTATCTCACTTTATGGTTCAACAGGCCACGCTTTGTGACAGTAAGAGCCCGTGCTGCAGTATCACTAAAGTGACGCCGTATTACGAATTAATGCGTCTGGCAGTTAGTGTTAGAGATTGTTATTGTAGTGAGACGCGCACATATCTTCTTGTTTTTCACTGTTCCATGGCGACTGGGTTTCACTAGCTAACAAATATTACACGCGTTATCATCTTCCACATGCTATGCCTAAATGTATCGGTACATTATCGATTGTAGTCAGCAATGCTAGTCACATTGCCTGCATGGCTTTGAAATCCGCGTACATTACTGAACTTATGCGAGGGCTAGCGATTGCGCTGTAGTACAAGATCACGCACCAGAAATGCGGTGTAAAAAAAGGCAAACGTACAAATTCACCTAAGAACCGATGGCGCAGATTGATCGATGATCGTCGACCGCGCTTGCTGCTAGCGCTGGACTGTGAGTGCCTTGTTTGGCTGGACACAGGTTGCCCGAGAAAGAATTCACTCTTTACCAGTCATCGTCACAAGCACATGGCATCTGGTAGGCACGTCTGGACGCGTTTGTTCGTTGGCGCATAAGCAATGGCACACACACCCACACACACGCACGAACAGGTTTTACATGCCAAAACCATGGCTATGGTTATGATGCCCGCCCCGCAGTGGAGGACTCTGGAATAAATTTTACCACCTGGGGTTCTTTAACTTGCACCTAAATCAAAATACATGGGCATTTTCGCATTTCGCTTCCGCCACAGTGCAGCCGCCGTGGGCGGGACTCCACCCTGCGACCTATAGAGTTTGGTACTGCTAAGTTTGCGTTTACTTATAGGACACACTCCATAAACCGCGATCCAAGCATAAGCCATGACAACAACAGCAGTGAACAGCATCTTCAAGACAGGTTTAGGTCAGTTGGCATGACATACTTGCAAAAGAGAGCGCACAAGTACTGCGGAAGGAAATGTGAGGAGGGAATAGACGCTCACTTGCGTCACTTGCACGGAGAAGAAACTGTCGGTGGAAACAAACAAACAAACAAAAAACAATCCACCGGGACCCATCATTGCGCATGTGCTGACGTCAAAGGTTTGACCGAATCAAACCAGAAAAAATGCAAATTTAAAGACGGTTTCGCTTAGAAACGCACAGACGCCACTGCTGAAAAAAAGCTTTAGCCTGGCGAAGTCTAGGCAATCAACTCTTTCGGTTTGGTGAAATCGTCGTCGTCAGCGCATGTGCAGTGATGGGTACTGATGGACTTTTTTCCGCAAAAATTTCAAGTGAGCGTCTATTCTGTCTTCACATTTTCTTCTGCAATCCATCTGCATTCTACTTAGGGTGGCGTCTTTTAAGAAAACAAGAACGAAAATTAGGACGTTGCACGTAGAAGGAACCACACACCACAAGCGCTCACTCGCAACTGTTTGTTCACACATGGAAACACATAGGTATACACAAGATTCACATCACGCGTGTCAATCCGAGGTGAAGGCGCTTAACACCTGTGGCACGTGGTTAACATCTACTCATCAAAGTGGACTCTTTAACTTGCATTGCTATGAATGGCTCACTGACGCAGAGCGCGGCGTTGATTGTGACATCGTATGCCTCCGAAATTTCTCCTGTAATTTGCTTAGGGTGACGGAACAAAGTGCTTGCCTTTCTGAAGAGGGGAATACAATGGCATGAACGGCAATGCGTGGCAAGATGAGATGTAGGCGCTCCAGTCAGTGAATTTTGATTGATTGATTTGTGGGGTTTAAAGTCCCAAAACCAGCTCTGATTATAAAAGACGCCGTAGTGAAGGTCTCTAGAAATTTCGACCACCTGGGGTTCTTTAACGTGCACTGACATCGCACAGCACATGGGCCTCAAGATTTTGCCTCATCGAAATGGAGCCGCCGCGGCCGGAATTCGATCCCGCAACCCTCGGATCAGCAGCCGAGCACCGTAGCCACCAGACCACCGTGGCGGAGCCAGTAAGTGAATTTTGGTGCTCCGCGAGATGAACATTAACACATCGGCCAGTTTGGTCTATGTACCTCTATATGACCATATAAAAACAGAATTTCGTAGAAGACCCCCACATCACAGCCTACAAACCAAGTAGCGTGGTCCTTGTCGCACTGGATTTGTTTGGTACATTGCCCAGCGACCTCCTGTGCAAAATTGAACAAGTGCGGCTCGGCTTGTGTGGTGCTGAAAAAAACCACCTTAACGCCATATCGTTTCCAAACATTCTTCAGGCCACGTGCCGTTTTGTGAATGTAGGGAATAACTGCCACGTTTTTGGGTTGCTCATTTAATGGTGAGCAACCCTGTACTTTCTTTGTCAACTGCACTAACTTTTCACACACTACAGCGATGAGATGCATAGGGTACCCAGGCAAGTGTATTTAGCTAGCCGCTGGTTACGTGTATTGTAACCGGAACACTGACTTTCACGCGACAACCGACCCCAGTGCCGCAGGCTGCGGTCGTGCCGTAGTATCCCAGGTAGCAACCTGCTTTCGGCGGACGTTCCTCTAAATACCCGAAAATGCCTGTTGGAAACACACGACCGGACGGCTACGTTCAACCACAGGGACTCGAAGAGAAGCTGCGTCATGTCGTTTTCAGCCTGGAAGTGCCTGTTTATCTGTTTGGAAAATCCAATGTCCGCCCCACATTCGAGAATCGTCCACGAAGGAATACCGCGGCTTTGCCGCGGACACGTGTGAAGCTCTCAAAAGATAGCATGGTGATCTATGCGGAAGAAACAATATTTCGCGCCACGTCGACTCCAGCATGTCTGAATAAAAGTCCAGTTCCTGATGAGGCAGTAAACTTTTTTTAACAGCGTAACTGTTAAACTAGGCAAAAGTCGGTGGAGCGTTCGCAAAAAATATCATCATCAAGACGTCATTGCGGAGGAAGCAGGAAAAGAAGGAAATGGAAAGGCAGGGGGGTTAATTACAAAGGCATCCGGTTGGCTACCTTACGCTGGGGGAATGGGAAAGGAGAATAGAAAGATGAGAGTGAGAAGGAGGAAGGGGAAGAAGGATGCGTACCTACTGTAGGATGGCGCCATCACTCATAGGCGTTCGCTCGAACCCGTCGTCCTCAAGAACATCAGTGCGTGTGCAACACCTGTATGCAACACCGATTGTGCGGAATTCGCGTTCGCACGTCTCTGTTCATGGGTTGATGCGATGAACCCACTACTACATAAAGGCGGAGGCGTTTAACCATACTTCTTTCGTCTCTTGCTCGCATGCCCTCATCACACTACTACTTAGCGGCGCAGAACCGGGTGTCTGCCACTAGCTCCTGACATAGCATAGCAATCCTAGTACAGTTAAAGGGGGTTGGGAAGGGAAGCCTCACAAAATAGTGCCCACTTCGTCGGAGACTTCGGCATCGACTTAAAGACGGAGGGCTGAGAAACCACAAAATAAAGAAAAAAGGCGCGCGTTCAGAAGAGATTCAAGGCTCCCAGGGTCACGGAGCAGTTAGCCGAACTCTAGACGGCGAGTTTTTCGACGGTACGCGGAAGCCGTAGAAAACGGCGCCGAGTAATCGAAACAGCTGGTGAGCGCGCGAGACCGACGGAGAGAGAGAGAGGAGGCGGACAGTTCGCGCCGACGCTCGCCACGACGGGTGAGCGAGAAAGAGGCGCCGCCCAAGCGGGGAAGCTGCCAGTCTAATCAAGAATGTTTCCTCAACTTTGCGCGTGCTGGGATCACGTGGCCCGCGCCGAATCTTCGTGAATACCCGCCGAAGTCAATACAAGGAGTCGACCACAGGCCGTCAGTAGGAGTCCTCAGTGAGAAGAACGAAGAAAACGACGCTGCTCCGCGAGCCAACAGACGAGCCCGCGTTTGGAACCCTCTTTTTCTCCATTCGTTCGAGACACAGCTGGTGGTTTGGCGAAGTCTCGGTTGGATTTTACCACAGATTGGTAGCTTATTCAGTTTAACTGCACATTTGTTATGACAGGCAGTCAATTTTGTCTGATGTCTACAACACCCCCTGAGCAAGGGCATCGCCCCTGGTCAGCAGCTCTGCCTCCAGATGATTTGCCTTTGGATTCTTTCTGCCGCAGTGGTGTGAGCAGCATCCCTGTCGCGCTGGTGCCATCCAATGGGGGAAAGATACGACTGAGCAATCCGAAGGCTGTCCAGGCCGAGCTTCAGGCTGCAATTCCTCACTACCAATCGACCAGCGACGTCCGTCCTTTTGGAAGAGGTGGGCTGGTGTGTAGGTCATCAGACCGGACCTATGTTGCAGATATTCTAAAGTGTAAGTCATTTCCGTTGGTTTCGGTGAGGGCGTTCATCCCACCTCACCTTGCTTGGCTTGCACCAACGGAATTATCCGTGGAATTGACTCTCGATTGACTCTCACTGAAACTCCGCAAAAACCAGATGCTGGGGTTGGTGTCAGATTCTGGGGGGGATTACAACTTTAGAAGGCAGCGGCATTTTCCCCTCAAAGGCGGATGAACACGAGCCTCCACCAATAGGCGCGCACCTCAGGTGACGTCATGAGCCGGACGGCCCGGGACGCCGCCGTCGGAGAACAACATGGCCACCGTCGCGTCGAACTGGGCCGAGTCGCGTCAGCTGTGTGCATCTCCCTTCGTCAGAGTGAATTCGAGTTGTTTGTGGTGGTCTGTCATGCCGGAAATATTATTGTGAGCTTACGATGCACAATTTATGCCGCGTGCGTTTGTTCTGAGCCGTGAGCCGGCGATGAGAGATTGTAGCGTGCGATGGGCCGTCGATATTGCTCCGTAGCAGACGACGCACAGCGTTGTAGAAGGCACGGAGTTATTTTTCTCTCGCGATCCGGCATGTGCTGTGGCATTTCCATCATGACAGTTTTACCAAAGCACTCGCAAAACACACAAATCTTATTTATACCGACAAATACGCGTTTTAGAAGCAGTCACAATTTTTTGAGCGGGACTATTTCTTTAGTCGCGGAGGCAATTGGCTGCTGCACTTCGGTCATCTGGGCGGGACCTCTCCTGTCTTCTAAAGTTGTACCGGACTATAGTAAATGGCGAGAAATTTGCCACTGATTTAGTTATAGCTACTTTTACTGGTACATTCTGCCCATGGCAGCTGAAAGTATGGCCATTGATTTTCCGAGTAGAGCGACTAGCTTCTCGTCCTCTCCAGTGTCGCAATTATTGGCGTTTTCGCCATAGTGCAGGAGGCTGCATGTCAAATCCACGCTGCCGCGTCTGTGGCGAAGTTCATCCCCTTAACGAGTGCTGTGCAATGGAGAAGTGCTACTTGTGTGGTGGTAATCATCCAGATTATTACTCGTACTGTTCGGCAAGAACAAATGAAATGCAGGTGCTGGAAATAATTGACAGGCGACGATGCTCGCGGTGTGAAACTATTGCAGTTGTTAAGGACAGGGCCTTTGGATATGCTGGTGTCCCTTCGAGGCAAGATACATTAAATAAAACTAACATACATATCGCAACTTGTCGAGGCAACAGCAGAAAAAGCAATGTCAAAAGCTATAATTACACATAATTACAAGTGTAACAGAAAGTCTTTCACAGGCAATCACTTCTCAAATGTCTCACCTGTTTTCAATAACTGCTGTGCCCCTCACCACATCGTCATCTGGTGCCACGGAGGAAGTGTCTTATTGAGGCCCACAGCGGAAACCTTCAACAGACCAAAAGTCCGTTAGACCAGAACCTTCTATTTGACATCAGAGTCAGAGGATGACATGAAAATTTGTCATGACATGAGACGTCAGAAGCGAACTGGATCCCCAGTAAAATCAACTGACACCAATTCGAAAACAAAAAGAGTGTTTCTAACTCAAAACCGGTAACTAAAGAAGCTATACTGGAGACGGCAGAAGCTGATGTAATTAGAGGTCCAAAATATATGTACTTCGAAAGTATTACAGTGGAATTGTCGTTCTTTCCTTTCAAATACCTCAATAGATTTACATCGCTTATGAACTCAAGTTAACCCTGATATAATTTTTCTAGACACATGCCTTAATAATGATAAAAATTATTATATCGAGGACTTTCGGGTATTCGTTTAGATCGCCCTTGATTGGGTGGTGGACTAATAACATTGGTTCCAAACAACTTTTGTCACAAATCTCACGTAGTTTTTCAGTTAATGTCGTTAGAGTGTGAAATTTTAGCGAGATACCTATATATCCCAGGGAACCGTCCTTTTTCTATCATAAATGCGCATTTTCCTAGGGGCGTTACAACACCCATCAAATAGATGGCGTCCGCTCCAGATGCAAAAACGACTTCATTTTTGCTGGAGACTTCAATTAACATGATGTTTCCTGGGGATTCGACATTGACTCTTGTGGTACCCTGTTGGGAGATTGGACGGTAGATAACAATCTTTTCTGTTCAAACCCGAAACAGCCTACATTTGTTCGCGGGCAATCACGCTCAGTGTTAGACCTTACGTTTACTAGCATAAATGTTACTGTAAATCCTTGGCGAACAATCGATTTCGCTTCAAGGAGTGATCATATTCCTGCGTATTTTAACGCGATAGCGTTAGAGAGCTCGTTCCGCAGAAATACCGCCGTCGGCGTCGGCGTCTCCACGCGTCTCTTGTGAGCGAAAAATCGTCCGTGAGCGAAAAATAACAGCTCCAAAAATGGACAACTATGTCCGTCTAGCGGAAGACATATCAAGCAATGCTTCGACTACCATGGCCTCCGAGACGGCGAGCGTGCCCGCCATCTCGGAGGCCATGCGACTACAGCAGAGCCTATATGCGGTCTCGTCGGATGCTCTGCATCCACTTCCATAGCATTTAATTCTCATCACACTATTAAAGAAGTGAAGTACTGCAGTTGCCATTTCACTGACCATAAGGCGATGCTTGTAGCGGTTGCCAGGAAGAGATCTTCAGAAGAACAAATCGAACAGCTGCCAGATAGTTAACGCTCGAAGGACGACAGAATGTGACCATTTACGAATAAAGGTGTCACGCCTACGCGCAGTTCATAATACAGGACCATGTGACTACATCACTGTACAAAATCTCCATGAAGTTGATATAAAAGTGCTGGTAAATAGATCGAAAACCTCTACCATTACTATAGATACGTCGCGCGCGCGTGTGTGTGTGTCTGCGTCTGTGCGTGTGTGTGTGTGTGTAACAACACACCTTAATAAGTATGCACTGAGTGGTTGAAGGGCACACTAGGGGCCGGATTTCGCTATCGCGTTCAACTCTTGAAGGCGAAACTTAAAGGTCCCCCAATTTTTGAAATTATTAGCCGCGATAGAGCAGCTGTAAAACAACATAAAACATTTATTAATTATAAAATGTTTAAAGGCAGTTTGTGTTCTCGCATCGATGCACTTTCCAGCGGAGATAACAACAGTGGTGCGATGATTTGGTCATATCTGGAAATGTCGCAAAAGAGCTCTGAATTTGTAATTGTTCGGCGTCAACTAATTACGATTCATCTAACCGCTGGTGGAATACTGAGTGCACAAGATATTACACAAGAAAAGCAGCATGGAAAAGACTCCTACATAATCAGAGTCCATATACTTGGAAGGATTATCAGTTCATTGCGGCAACATTCAAACGCACTGTTTCTCGTGCGAAAGAGGAGCAGGCCAAAGGACATTTCGAGTACCTGTGAAATTGCAAAAACAAACGAGCTTTACTTCGACACCTTCGTTTTAGAAAAAGAACCCAAATGCCAATAAATGTAGACTCGGCAGTTTATACCTCACAAGAAATGCAGGATTCCCTAGAACTCTTGGCTCAAGGCCTATAGAATACCGGTTCACAGCGCAGGTTCAGAATTCTGTTTTAACCCCAGTGTCACAGACTACAGAGAGATATCCTCTGCACATCTAGGCCAGGTCTTGTTGAGAATGTCGAATGCAGCACCTGGCTTGGGTCCGATTACAAATAGTATGCTAAGGACACAATATGATGAGCCTCCGAATGATCGTTCAGAGCTTGTTAATTATTCGCTTAGGATATCATGGTTCCCATGTGAATGGAAAATAGCCGAAATTATTCAATTACTCGAAAAGCAAGGGGCGGGCTACACTCTCGATGACATAAGACCGGTCACATTAACATCAAATGTAGTGAAGTCCATATATCAGAAATCATTAGCGAAAAACAATTGTTGAGTATCTGTCAAATTGGATTTCGATCTGCCTATTCAAAATGGAGCGCGCATCTGGATCTGGAAAGTCGATTTAACATTGCCCGGCCCAAAAGGCAGTCGGTGGCGTTGGTTACGCTAGACATATGTAAACCATATGATATTGTTGAGCACGCTATTCTAATAGAGAACCTTTGGTATCACGGGTTCCCAGGCTACATTGCAGCATGGGTTAGGGAATTATTAAGGGAAAGAAAGCTTTATTGTTTTCAAAGTGGCCACTCTTCCCGCAAACACAAACAAACACGAGGTTTACCGTAGGGTTCAGTACTTTCACCAGTATTATTTAACGTCCTGATGGGCACTATTCCAGTTCACCAAGGGGTAAAAACTTGTGATGGCAGTGCTTTTTTTTGCTATGCACAGCGACATTCACTGCCTTTATTACATACTGCAGACATATTTATGGGAACTTGAAATGTGGCTGGATAGCTTGGAGAAGTTAAACGCCAGTAAGCCTGCTATTCTGGTGCTCCCTGTGATAGACTGTGCACATTTCGTTCATTTATAAGCTTCAAATCATACGTCAATTGGAATCAATAAAATATCTCGGGGTTATTTATAGCGGAAGTCCCAATTGGCGGCCGCACATTGACCACGTGGTGACTGAAGGCGTGCGTGCGATGGGCATACTGCGTAAGCTAAGCAATCGTAGATCTGGAATGAGGAGAGAAGCAGTTTCGACGATGGTATATAAAATGTATGTGCGTCCAGGCTTTGAATTGGCTGCGTACTATTTTTTTGGCGCACCAGCATACAAACCCCGGCCGCTTGTTCTGTTAGAGCGAGAGGCTTTGCGGCTCTGTTTAGGCCTTCCAAAATACCTTGGAAATGCTGTGTTATACCTGGAAGCTCGGGTGCCACCCCTTATTAGCCGATTTAACATTCTAACGGCGCAGATATTCTTAAGACTATATGAATTGCCCTCAAACCGACATGAAATAATTTTCCTCCCTGATCCTAGATTAATTTTTTCTGTCCACCGGACGACGTTTCACACTCCACAAATTACATTTATTCAGGAATTAACTAAACCATTAAATGTACAAATTCGCGATGTACTTCCCATGACTACGCAGCAAAATTGTCCGGGGATTCTGTATGATCAAATCTTTCCAAATTACGAGAAATTATTGCCGTACCGTATCCTAAACAGATTGTTACAAGATCACCTCTACCGACAAAGGTGGTTATTGCAACAGCTGCATCGCAAAGCAAAGAACGCGCTGGAGTGGGAATCTTTTGCCCAGAACTCGATTGGTCCTTCTCATTACGGCTACCTGATTTCCTATATTTCTTGCCGAATTAATGATCATAATATTAGCTTTACGCTAACTAAATCCTATAATTAAAGTGGTTGCTACTATTACTGATTATTTATCTGTGTGCTCCTCTCTGTTTGCGCCTGGGAAGTCGATTGCAATAAACCTCTTCAGTTTCCTAGCTCCTGATCATTTAAAAGGCGTTCACTTGATCTGGGAACCTGGATATAAAGGTTTCTTTTTAAATGAAATTGCTGATTCGTTAGCAAAGGCATCGCTTAATTCACCTATAATTCGGGTCCTACCACCAACTGCACACTTAACGGCGGCCAGATTTCGCGCGTTAACACTTGCAAAACAATTGTCAGAGCCAGTATTGATGGTTTCTGCAGACTACACATCTTTTATTCACCTGGCCTAGCGGATTATGGAACACAAGGGAGACGAAGGTTGCCATCACAAAACTACGTTGCCGAATTCCCTCCGTGAATTTTTCATTTGCACAGGCCCAGTCTTCTTGCTTCCTTACTGTGCCTCTTCTGTAATGTGGAGGAAACGATTCACCAGTTTTTAATATCTTGTCGCCGCTTCAAAACTCACCGAAAAGAAATTCTCGAGCCAAGTATTCGCCAACTAGGCTTGGAATTTACTGGAATGACTATTCTTTCGCTTGGAGTGTCCATTCAGAGGGATGTCTGTTCATCAATAATGATATTTATAATTGAAACTAAAAGAATCTTACCCTAATTTTCATCATTTGTGCTTCGCCAAACCACAGATTTAAAAGTACTCTTTTAAATCAAGACAGTCTTGGCCAATTCCCTGCATTGGGCATGTGCCAACTTAGAGAGGAGGAGGAGAAGAAGAAGAGCCCGGCCTGCAAGCTTCATATTGACAAGGCGCTTCGAGTGACTTTGGTGAATAGGAATCTTTTGTGTTTTATTCTTTGTTGTAGTGCATGAGCTCGTACGCTTGGTGTTGGTTTCGTGTAATGTTGTAACACATCTGAGTTTCTATTATGAAGATCCGTGTTTATGCTCGTTTTTGTGTAACTGCCTGTTTGATGCGAATATATTTGTTTTGTTCGATCACCCTTGGCTCTGACTCGGTCTTTGAACCACTGTTGGAGTTTTGCTAGTGCGCCTAAGGGAAGTAAAGCTTAATTGTCCAAGCTTTCGTGCGATCACTTTCGGGGAACTGATGCGTCGGTTCTTGCTATCTTTTCCAGCGATTGCGCCCGTGTCTCACAGCTCGGGATCGGTGACAGGAAGTAAGGAGGAGTGATGTGAAGGTGAGGAAAGAAAGAAGGGGAGAGGGTAAAGCATGGGATTGCCTTGTATAGTATAGTTTATGCGCCACAGAAAGAGGGTTTATTTGCGAAGCAGTTCTTAGCATAACACAGCATAGGTGGTGGGAAAGAAAAGTGAGGTTGAGGACGTGTGATGTGAAAGTAAGGATGACTGCAATGAGGGGACTATGTAAAATATAAACAGATAGATAAAGAAAGAAAAATTACACAGAGAGAAGAAAGAAGAAAAAGAAGCAGACGTAGAAAGGAAATGAAGAACGAAGAAAATAAAGAAACATGCTGAAAGAACTCGGTCTTCGTTTGCAAGGTTGTGGCGCAAGTGTCAACTGGTTTAGTTTATTTTAAATGAGCGTGTCTGGTGACCGCTAAAAACTAGGCGGAAATGGTGTTAAATGAAAAGATGAGATGCAGAGCGAGAGAGAAAGAAACACAGGGCACGTCAGTGCACATTAACAATCCCAGGTGGTAGAAATTCTCTGCACTAGAGCGTCTTTGGTAATCATTGGTTTTGCGACGTAAAACCCCAAAAGTTCTTAATCCCATGCTTCATATTTTGCGTTTATGGAAACCTTACCGAAGCCTTGTACCGACAATGGTAACATAGCTTGCTATGGGAGACAGAAAGAGAAACTGGTAGAGAAAGAAACAGAGATACACAGAGAGAAAGAGAGATGGAGAGAGTGGAACTGGGACAATTGCAACGGAGCTTGCCATGGGCGACAGAAAGATAAACTCTCTCTCTGTCTCTCTCTCTCTCTCTCACACACACACACACACTGAAATAAATACTTAAAATGGTTTGCTGTCTTATCCTTACTCTTTATAATGTCACTTCCAACATGAATTTCGTCAACTATTTCTTTCCCGTCGCTAAAATACCGCCAAAATTTCTGAGGTGATGAGCTGAAAAAGTCACTGAGTTCTTTTTTTTTCAAAAAAAATGTTTGTTTAGCTTTAGCCGAAGTGCCCTTGAGTCCCGTTTTTACAGTTGTCAGAGTCACTGGCGACATGGTCCTTCTACGCAGTCTCTTAATTTTCCTTTTCATATGTATTGTATTTCGGGTGATCCAAGGACTCTTCTCTTTCTTTTAAGACGAGATAGAATATATTTGTCCATGCAATAACTTATAACACATTTTAATTCTTGCCATCACTCTTCTGCTAAAAGTAAAGCAGAGGTGCTCCCGAAATTTTCAAATTGGACCTGCGAATAGTAAAGAAACGAAGTATCATCAGCCCATGCATAGAATTCTTACACATGGCTCCTCACATCTCTAGTTGCCCGAATGGGCACATCAAGATTGATCATGCTGTGATCCGATATACCATCTTCCACCATCACCTTGTGATCATTTAATTTGATAGGAACACAAAGCTTAGTAACGCCCTTGAAGTTGGCGTAATTCTGGTATCTTCAAGCACTATTTGTTTCAAATTGTACGTAAACATATATACCAAATTTCAGCGTTTACTAGTTCCGCACCACTGCACGAAAAATCTTTTCCAGTTTATTTGGGGTATATTAACATCTCCAGTCAGTACTAACCTATTGTTCCCATTTACATGAGCGCACAAAACTTGTTCAAAATTTTCAGAAACTAAGAGAGCTTGAGGGTGGCCGATATGCAAATCCTATAAGGAAAATGGTACTTCCAAAAGTTATTCTACACCATAGAATTTCTGGTACTTCGCAATCCATAAACGAAGCATTAAGAGAACTGCTAATGATTATACACACCCCACCTCCACGCTATTCTGTCTTTTCTAAATGTGTTTTAACCGGGAGGTACAACACAATCGTTTGGTATACTTTCGTGCAACCTTGTTTCTGTTACAGTGCTTATGTGAGGAAAAGGAATAAGTACTCAAGGTGCGTAGTTTTGTTTATTATACCGCGAGCTTTGAAGGAGAGCAATCTTAGCTTTCTCTTTTTTTTTTGGTCTCTCAAACGATCTGCATGAGCTATGAGATACGTTCGACTTAGTTGATACAACGCGCTCCCTTCACTTTGCTGGATCAGTATCGCGCTTGCCCAAACTCAAATAGCGCTTGCCTCTGACGTCATCCCATGCGCATGAGTCATCGTTTACCCCGAGTTTATGATGCACGAGAACTACTTTTGCGCCTGCTTCCCTGTCCAAGGCAGCACTTTTCCATAACTTCTTTCTTATTTGCACTGTTTCCATAGCATAGTGGTTGCTTAATCTAATCGAAGTTTCCTTTAGTTTTGCACAGTTTCTTAAGATGTTATACCTTTCCTTACAATCGTAAATTGTCAGGGTCACAGGCCTTGGTTTAGCAAGTTTTACTTTGCAAATCCGGTAAATTCTTTCCACTGTAGTGACTTCTATGTCAAGAACTTGAGAAAAAATGTCATTTACAACAAGCCTTTTAAAACTTGCTCAGACTCGTTCATGCTCCCATTAAGACCAAAAACCAGGAGATCATTCCGTCTGCTTCTATTTTCATGCTCGATTAACCTATCATTTTGCTCTCAAACCATGGTCTCCAGTTTACCTATTTTGTCTTTCATTTCGTCAAACATGATAGATAGATAGATAGATAGATAGATAGATAGATAGATAGATAGATAGATAGATAGATAGATAGATAGATAGATAGATAGATAGATAGATAGATAGATACGCTCAAAGTCACCGAAGTTCGCTAATAATTGCTTCGCATTTAAGAATGAACAGAACAACCGTAATGTGACTGCCCCGTCACGGTGGTCTAGTGGCTATGGTACTCGGCTGCTGACCCGAGGGTCGCGGGATCGAACCCCGGCCGCGGCGGCTGCATTTCGATGGAGGCGAAATGTTGAGGCCCGTGTGCTGTGCGATGTCAGTGCACGTTACAGAACCCCAGGGGTGCTACCGCGTAGCGATTCCATTCCAATTTTTATGCTTTTCGACGTCACTTTATGCTTTTTGACGCCTGCCATTCGTCGAAACAAATTTCGCGCCACATGACGTCGCCTGACGTCCGCGACAGCGCAGGATCACGGGATTCCTACCGCCTAACGATTATATTTATTTTTTCGTGCCTCTTGACGTCCTGGCCGGCTGCCATTGGTCGAAACCAATTTCGCGCCGCTGACGCCAGCGGGGGCGGAGAATCCGTGACGTCAAAATGACGTTTACGCACTCATTACGCACGGCCGAAAGGAACATTTTTTAGAATCGCCGGAGAGCGATGCGTTTTGAAAGGAATGGGAAAAAAAAATTCACAGCATATCCACGGAGTGAATGATGATGAGTGGGCGAAGCTCCGGAGGTTCATCGTAGATCGTGCCGAGTTCCGGATTAATTTAGTTAACGCGCACGCTACGAATCCTTATGGTTCAACTACGCACAAGTGAAATCTCCCACCGGCACTTCATTGCAAGTCAAGATCCAGTGCCTACATATATATATATATATATATATATATATATATATATATATATATATATGGGTGGCCGGTGAACGGTTCTCCAACGCGAGCAGTCGGTATTTTTCAATCAAGAAACTAGAAGACGCTGCCTGCGTCAAGCTTGTCTCTCGCGGGTGAGGGCGCGTTCTCCTTCTTTGCGAGCTGGTAGCGCGTTCATCGAAGAATGAGATTGATTGTGGTTCGGTTAGGAAAGGACGCTAATTTCTGCAGCCCATGTAGGGAGCACGGCTAAGCGTCCGTGGGGGTGGGGGGAAAGGGAGTGAAAGAGATAGAGAGGAGAGAAAGGCCGTAGTGGAGGGCTCCGGAAATTTCGACCACCTGGGGTTCTTTAACGTGCACTGACAACGCACAGTACACAGGCCTCTGGCATTTTCGCCTCCATCGAAAATGCGACCGCCGCGGCCGGGATCGAACCCGCGTATTTTGGGTGGCAGCCGAGTACCGTAACCACTACACCACCGCGGCGGACGAAGAATGAGCGTTTCCATAGTCAACGCGCGCCTTTCCCTCTCTCTCTCTCTCTCTGTCTCTCTCTCTCACACAAGACAGCAGATGGAAGAGTGAGAGAGGTAGCGCGCCGGGAGGCACGCGGCGAGCGCGAGCGCGAACCTCCAGGCGCGCGAGCTCTCGAGCGCGAGCCTCCCGGCGGCGCGAGCCGGCGGCGCCAGGTGGCTACATACATACGACGACGACTACAACTACTACAGAAGAGGGAACGACCCACACCCTAAGGAGCTTCGCCCCTAAAAGCATCGAACATGGCGGCCGCTAGGTTCGGGGCGGCGGTGGGCTTAACGGCGGCGGCTTTGCTGTTGCGGCGGGCGCCGGCGAGCCTCGACTACGTCGACGGAGGGTATCGGACGGCGCGTTTGACCTGCCGGTGATGAATTTCGACGGCATTTTCGTCCGTGCTATGCTTGAGCAGTGAAGTCGCGTAGGAACTCGAAACGAAGCGACCGACGGGTCGGTCGAACGGAAGGCGTTGTGCGCGCCGCGTATTTATGCTACCGGGAGCTCTCACGAGGTTCTATAGGATGTGAGGAGACGATTCGGGTGTTGCACGCGACGGTGAGCGAGTGCGTCTGGTGCGTTTCGCTTGTTTTTGTGAACGCCGGCGGGACACGAACCACTGGGGTCACATGGCAACAACGACCGATCAAAAAGGCGGCCGTGAAGGAGTGCTTTCTTCGTCGCGACGTCATTCCCGGCGTGGTCGGATGTGTGGACAGCGCTCTCATCTGCGTCGATGTGCCCAAGGGATACAGGAAGACTTCTTTCATGTGTGGACACCACCCTTACGGCCTCAACTCCATGTCCGTGAGTACTTTGCCTTGTGTGTTTTGTTTAGTACGCTTGCACCAGATTCATACACCGGTGGCACACGAGCACACTGAACCGCGGCAAACAGGGCTGGATTTCTTGATCGCAATCAACGCTGTCGCTGCTACATGGCCTAAACTAATTCGGATCAAGTCTAGCGCTGATGTGAGCGAAGTGCGATATAGATCGCGATGCGCACATCGCGATCGTGATCCCCATCGGACCTGACGGCGATTGAAGGTGATCGTGTGAGATATGACGGTTGGCCGGTTTATTGCATTTGCTAAGAATGCGTTGTCACCGCGCACATTTTCCTATATCTACGATGCGGATGTGCGCACTCTCGCTGTGTACTGCATACGACCGGAATTCGGCTACGACGTCGGGGCACACTGTAGAGCTAGGCGAATGCCTCCTTAAATGAGAGAAAACCGGTTTCGTTGCGAAGTTACGACTGTAGTGGCAAATTGCACAGCATACCTTGTGCAACAGTGCTTTTCACAAAATTACGAGTGCACTATTGCATGCCTGCTGTAAGATGAACAAGTAGCCCCCGTCAGTGCAGTCACTGGATTTTTTTAATGGAGGTTGCTACTAAATTGATGGGAGAAGTAAATATATAGATCACAGCAATGAGGCAGGCTCAGCGCAGCTTTTGCAGTGAAGTAGCATTATTCCTTGTGGTACTAACTTTCTTGTAAAGCGATGGCACACAGCTTGGTGCACTACTCCCATAAGAATAGTAGGAGAGGGGTCCATG
Organism: Hyalomma asiaticum; assembly: GCA_013339685.2. Classification (NCBI taxonomy): domain Eukaryota; kingdom Metazoa; phylum Arthropoda; class Arachnida; order Ixodida; family Ixodidae; genus Hyalomma; species Hyalomma asiaticum. The sequence continues at coordinate 38,448,975 of CM023481.1, read as the reverse complement.
GACAACCCGCCCCCGAAATTGTGCCAATTCTAATGTGTATATTTTTCACTTTCACAAACAAATGCCTGTGCATATATATTCCAGGTGTGTGTGTGTGTGCATGCGTGTGTCCCCTCGAAAAAAAAATGCTGTCAGCTGACTATGGTACTGATTATATTTTCATGCAGGTGACTGGCTACCCACTGCAGCCATGGCTTCTGAGCCCGATCCCTGGCCATCTTTCTAAGCACTCCACGAGCCAGACATCACTGCCAATATTCACTGCAGTGTGTGCTGCACTGTGCAAGCTTAAACTTAATGAGGGCTTTCTCAAGTTGGACATAGGTGATATCAGCAGCAATAGCCAGGAGTAGAGTCCCACAGGGCTTGCCCCAAAGCAGAAGATCGAGATCACTGTATTTATATAAGAACACTGTGCAGTGTGGGACACCGTTGCAAAGTGTGGCACTGCATGCGCATTATTTGAGGAGAGTGTAGATAAAAGTGCAACAACTGCGACATCATTAAGCAGAACAAAGCGTAGCTGCAATATTGTGGCCATTTTACTGGCATCCGAAGAATCAATTCATATCATTTCTGCTGACCATACACCACGTTGTTCAATTGTGGTACCAGATGTTTGACAAAAAGGAAACTTACCTTGTTCAAGTAATTCCACCACAAGACTGAACTACAGAATACATGCTCCGTACTAGAGCGTGGTCACAACCATGCCACATTTAGTGTGTTTACATGCTGTCATTAAAGATGTATAAAGCCACGTCTAGAATGTTCGATGTGAAACAATATGGTATTTAATGAGTACTTTGCATTATAGTACAGCACAAATGTGGCTTTTTGTTGCATGATTTGCACTAGAATATAGAGGATTGTTCTTGAATTTCAAGTTTTTTTATGGTATATTCCACTACATAAGGTGGAACGCTTGGAAGGCTAGGCATGCAGTCCATTAAAAAGAAAGCAGGGGTATAGTGCTCTGACAAACGAACATCTAGCATGAAATACAAAATAATGCATTTTGATTTTTTCACCAACAATGCAAGCTTTTTTGTGATGCTGATGGCTGCCAGCAAAGCATTTGTTATTTCTCGATCTATTCAATCAATGTACGACTTTTTGGTTGTGGAAGTACACAGCACAAAGAGCACCAACTTTGAGAGCATTGCACGTGATGCATGAGACAGTATGCTTCAATTCAGTTTGTCACGCACAGCAACACAATGTGAAAGCCCCTTGAATGCTTGTTCCAGCTGTCATCATGTGCATGCAAATTGTCCAGTATCTTCTGCGAAATTGCAACTGTTTTCGTTTTTCTTTTTTTTCAAACTCTCATTTGTCTGGGAATGAAGTTCACTGCTCAAGCTGTTGTTACACAGATGGCAAACATACTGTTGTGGCCGTGATTTTTAGGTTCGGTAAGACAGGATAATGTTCTGCATAGCTTTCTTCTCATCTCGTAACTTCCAACGGAGGCTTGCAAGCCACCAGCTGCAGAAAAGTGCAACTAGCACAACACTTTGTGTTCGACCAAGAGTCTCATTCACTGCGCTTCCACTTTCACCACCAGTCTTCCACATAACCATCACGCAATTCGCTTCAGAGGGTGAACATACCACCGAAATTCATTACCCGGCATGCCAAATACTATGCTGGCTACCTTTGAAGTGCGATTACATTACAAAAAATTGAAAGGCTGATTGATCATCAGCAAAACCACCTGCATTTGCAAAAAAAAGTGGTAGTCAATAACCAGGATATTCCAAAATTTTATTTCTGTGCTGTACAAGTTACCACTGCCGGTGGAAATGTGTACAGGCCAAGCTGCCTCTAATGTAAACATTTGCAACAGCACTCATTATTTAGCACCCATAATTTTATTCTGTCCTCGCATGCCCTACAAATGAGAATAGTGGGGGGACTGCACCATGCTGTGAGAAACGCAAATAGTTCATTGTAGACGAATGTACATGAAGAGCAGCTGTATGTGTAAATAGCACTGTAACGTGTGTCAAGTTCAATGTTTACAAAGCAAGCCTGCAACATAAATGTAGAAATGACAAGTAAATAAATTACTCAAAGTTAACATCATTGCCACAAGAGAGTATAAGGGATGAGCGCCACACATGAGACAGGTCACTGATATTCTCTTGTGGTTTGTATTTTTCAGTGCCAGAAAACAAACGATTGCCTACCAATTAGTCCAACTATGTGTTCCGCTAATCTTGTGATAAAAATGGACCTACATGTACATTAGTGTTATGTTGTAAATCAATATATTATTGTATGAATCCTATAAACATAAAATGGTAGAAAGGAACAAGAAATTGTCCGTAGTTCAACAAAGAACTTTTAGCATAAACCTAAACATATAAATCAAAGTAGAAAGATACAGGAGTAAAAAAAACATATGAAAGACTAAATACAGGCAACTACACCACAGAGACACTTGCATAGGCAAGAAATTTTTCTCAGCTAGTTTTCTTTTGTAAAAGGATTCTTGTGCATGTAAGTCGCGACAACATAACCAGAGGTTATCACAACCTACAGCTTTCTTACAATGAACATGGAGATTTGCAGTGTGCCGTCGTGTCTGATGTTACATGACAATGATGGGATGCCTGGAAGTTTACGCTTCCACAGTGAGCTTTTGGCACAGCCTAGTGTTTTGGACACTCCTACTATTGTGGTATAATTGAAACAGTGAATTAATGCTTCACTTAAACACTGTCAAAAGCACTTCCTGTCATAAGTTGCAGATACTCGGTCTTCAAACGATCACCAGCACATGAAGTAGCTTAAGAAAAAGAAGAGTATCATAATGAAAATTTTCGCTCTTATGCATGCATACTCTAATGAGGCAGGTCAAGGAGGGGGAGTGGGGTTGAGCTGAGGCAGTAAACTTGGTGAGGGCATAGACAAGCTGCTGCAGCAGGCACTCGATGTCATCTGGCACCCTGAAATCCTGCACCAGGCGCTGTGCGCCCAGCTACTGCTGGCTCGGCTTCTCGGATTCCTTGTGCTGGTTGAAAAAAAGATCAAAATTTATGTGGAAGGCGATGCTAATGAGGCCTCACGGCATTACTGTTTTGATCTCAATTTATAGAATTGTAAGCTCATGCACAAATGCTATGCGAGTCTGTACTGAAGCACCGCAAATTTACATGCACACTAACATACAGAATTAAAAGCATGCCTACCTTTAGCCAACATATACACTTGCATTTTTCAGAACATCCATATTTTCTTTTCATATACAGAGGTTATGTGAAAATGAGTAAGCAACTGTACCTCTATGTATCTGCACTTATACACGTACTGACCGACTTAAGCGAGCAATGCTGGAAGGGAGGTCTATGCTAATTTGGTATTGCACAGACCACAAACAAAAGCCATGTGTGCAAAGCAAATGCGAACACTTCATGTGGAAAGCTCAACATCGAAGCTCTGGCTGTTTCCTTTCTTGACGTTCACAGCTTTAAACAAAACAACTAAGTTCCGATTTCACAAGGTAGACAATAGTTCAATGAGTAAATCGCACATGGGTGCGAAGAAGGCAAATATCCTACTTGGCAAGCTGCATATCATGAGCATAGCAGATACGCATGACACCCATTACTTCCCAAAGAACTCGAGAAATAGAGCCCCTTATTGTGCAGGACTTATATAAAAAGAGAAATGGCACCATTTGTATATTCCGAGTTGTACTTTTTACAAACATTAACACAAGCCACCATTTCATACGTTCGCACGTCTGTGAGGAATTTAAAACAAATCACTGAACATCACAACACGTTAGTTAAGCAGTACTAAAAATTGATGTTAAAATCGTATGGCACACACCCCAGTACACTTTATTTTCGTGCTCTCATTTCTAGCTTCGCAATTTCTGTCATTTAAACAAGGTAATGTAGTGCGTGTGCTTACTTTTACGAATGCAGCAGCAGCTTTCTCGGATCGACGACGACAGTGGCTGGTAGCTTGCGCAACGTACTGCAGCTGATCACAGATTTCATGAAATTACGCTGTGCCGTGGGGGTGCCCTGTCAAACGGCGCTCGCTACCTTGCGAGTTCTTGATCGCGGCCAGTTCACTATGTTCCACTTTACAGTCCGATAATATGACGAGCTGTCTTCTGAACAGCTTCCTGTTGCAGGAAAACAAAGCGCGCACATCAAACAATGCACGTAGCGGCAACAGACCACGGCAGTAGCAGTTTGTGCTCACCTCAATTCAGTGTTCCGTCACTCCCGGAAAAATGTGGACTGTAGAATTTCTCCCCAGGCGAAAGTACTACGCTTCTGCGCCAAAGTTGCAAATGATACGGACGAATAACCGATGAAAACACAGTCAGCTGCTTCCCACAACGGTTGCCATTTTGTTCGCGCTCAGCGATATGGCTTGGATTCACGTACGGCGCAAATGTGGCTACGACTACAAATACACGTGTGTTTGCGTTTTGTTTGCCTCATATTTCCTTCACTTTTGCGTTTTAATGCTACTAAGCCATTTTCATCTAATAAGCGCGCAACCACAATTTTATTAACTACTTCCTTACCAAACATAATTACTATGCAAGCCCGCGAACGGCGGAGAAAGAGGAGAAAAAGCGGCCGCTTACGATTGGGCAATTTGAAATACGTCAAGCGTCGCCGCCCACCGATGACGACAGCAGTGACGTAACGCCGAAAGGCATTGGAACGAAAAAAGGAATCGCTACGCGCTAGCACCCCAGGTGGTCAAAATTTCGGGAGACCTCCACTACGGCGTCTCTCATAATCAGAGCTGGTTTTGGGACGTTAAACCCCACAAAACAACAACAACCGTAATGTGACTGCAGCGGCACGCTCGTTACGGCAAAAGTTAAATATGATACCCTGAGTTCTGGCACGGTTTTACTGAGCTAGTAGAGATGAGTTTTTACTCGCTACCCCATTACAAAGCTCACTTACACGTTTATACTGAGTACGTTTATAACGGTTTTGCCTGCGCATGGGGCGGCACACAACTACCGCTTTGATTAGATTGAGCAAGCAAGCTGTAATAAGAACCAAAATGGCAATGAAATTAATGAAACCTTTGCAATGTGAGAGGCGCTCTTTTAATTACGTATGCAAATGCCAGCGTAACCGGGAACATGGATGATCAGAGTGTGAGTCATTTAATGTTGACCAAGTTAGTACCCAAAACCAGGAAAGCGGCATTAGAATAAGCGCACGCGTGGATTCGGCGTGTACAAGGTCGCTCACTACGGTGTTGTCTCCGGCAGGTTGCACGCACTGAGGGAACGAAGCCGACAAGAGTTGTACGGAGTTTCCCCCCACCTGTATCCGGCTGCGGAACGCACACCTTCACACTCGTCAGCAGTGTTTCGGTGTGACGCTAGTAGTTAGGTGCGTCAGCGATACAAACGTAATGGGCGCGCTCAAAGCTACCCTCGAAAGTGAAACCGAAAGTCCCGAGTTATGCGACACTTGATACGCATTCGTATATTTAGAAGAAGCGGCGATACCTTGGCGATACGGCGACCATGGGCACTGATGTCACTGCCACGTGCACGTAGAAAAACGGAGACTCCTAAAGTAAACGCCATGAAAGGGAGCTGGCTCTTGCCAAGTTGGCGCTGCTTTCTTTTATGCTTTCCGCTGCATCTTAGTTTATTTCTGTTTTTCATCGTCCTGCTCGGTGCTTATCGCTGCCTTTATCGACGCACGCAGGAAAACACGCTCTGCTGGTCGAGTCCATTTTATGTGTTGAACAGAAAGGCGCAAGACTTGGCCACGCCGACGCAGCCGACGCGTCAACGTCGTTGTGCTCACCATCGCAAAAGAATGCTCGGGCCGTACGCTTCGCGTCGGTCGCCCGTGCTTTCACTGGGCGGCGGAGCCAGCACTGACGACCCGCTGGCCACTGCTGCAGCTATCGGTAAGGGCATTCCAACAATTCCTTCCCTACAGGGCTTGCCTTTCGCGTCTTGCGCCTAGATCGCGATGGTACGCTCAGTAGGTGTCCCAACGTGCGTCTGTTCCACCTGTGCAAGCACGAAAAGGCTTCTACGTACGTTGACCGCTTGCCGACAAATATCGCAAAGGTGCCGGCGGTTTTGGGTACTTGGAAAACGACTGAGAATGCTTTTATTGAATGTGAAGATTCGTACCATTGTCGCTCTGCAGTGGAGGTATTAACGAAAACCTGAACGGTCAGTGCGCACTTTTCGAAAGGTCAATGTCAGTGAGGTCTGTAGTTTCAATATGATGACGTCCCCATCAATCTGGGTATTATTGCAGTTGTCCGGACTCTTAAATCACAGCAAACGAGTATCTCTGGAGGCACGACGCCCAGCGACCGAAACGTTGAGCGACGAGAGCCACTATATAGGGCGTGATGTTCGGTGGCCACAATGTTTAAAGAAAACGCGCACAAGTTGATGGCCGTGAATGCCTTTGAAACCGAGCGCTCATCCGCAGCCTCAGAGTGTGCTTGTCAACCGAACAATCTAAGGCGGGCTTCGGCGCCCACGGAAGGGCATCTTTATCTGCCATGCCCTGCAAAAAGAAAAAAATCGCTTCCAACTAAATGCGGCTTGCCTAGACTAACTGCTTATAAACTTGCTCGAGATGGCGTGTTTGAGAATCGCAAATTTTCATTCATGTGTACTGAGGTGCAAAGTAGCCCCGCTACGGTGGTCTAGCGGCTATGGTACTCGGCTGCAGATCCGAGGGTCGCGGGATCGAATCCCGGCCGCGGCAGCTGCATTTCGATGGAGGCGAAATGTTGAGGCCCGTGTACTGTGCGATGTCAGTGCACGTTAAAGAATCCCAGGTGGTCGAAAGAACCCCAGGTGGTCGAAAAGACCTCCACTACGGCGTCTCTCATAATCACAGCTGGTTTTGGGACGTTAACCCCCACAAATCTATCAGGTGCAAAGTGGAATTTTCGACACAACTATGTAGCCATAACAGAGACAATCTTTTATGAAAGAAAAAATAAACGAAGCAGAAATAACTCGCAGGTACAGCGAAAAATGGTGGAGCTTCAATAAATTATAGATCACGCATTAGGTGTGTCTCAAAATTCTGGAGGTGAATTTTGTGTAGTAGTGTGTGCATTTCTTTACTCGGCTAAGTTTCTAGGTTGCTGTTGCAAAACATACACGAGCTTTAATTAAAGCAAGTGTTATGCTCGATAACCGTACTGGTTATGGAGCCTGACTGCTGATTAGGAAGGCACGGGTTCGACGCGGGCCGCGGCAGTCTCAATTTTGATTGAGGCGAAGTATTGAGGCCCGCGTACTTTGCGTTATCTGTGCGCGTTCAACAACCCAGGAGACCAGAATTTCTGGAGCCCACCACTAGGCTGCCTCACCATCATATCGTGGTTTGGGCCGCGTAAAACACCGTCAGTTACGAAAGTTTGATTTGCGAGGCAACATATTTCTGCCTTTAGGTTTACTATTGGTGCTGACATAATTCACACCGGCCGAGCTGCTGGTGGTGATGCTGGGATGGGCGTCCCCTTCATGACGGGCTGGGAACCGTTGAGACACCACGCTCAGTGTTTCAGTCGGCCAAATCAATCAACCAACAATCAATTAATCAATCAAATCTACCTTTGTCCATTTCAAAAACAAAGACGAGCGGCATATAAAAGCTGCCATTCGACAGCTGGACGAGCCCGCTGCATTCTATATCAGAATGCATTCCATATCTGAATTAGGGACCTTTAGGGGAAAAGGATATAAATTCACAACTTCACTTTCTACCTTTTCCGATAGCGTACTGTTCGTATTTATGCTATCTTTTCTTTCTTCTCGATACTCGGTTGCCACAAATACTCGAACCCTTCCTGTGCTGTTACTTGACCCTAAGGCTTCATGCAGGCTAACGCCATAGTCTGACCCGACTCCGCGAGTGTTGTAGCACCATCTGTCGACAAAAAAAAAAGACAAACATCCGCTTGGCGGATTGTGGCGCTCGTCTCTACACCTGAGCTATTTCTTCACCGTGGTCTGGACTCAATATTCTACACTAATTGTGTGGACGAGCAGTTGAATTTTGTACACCGCAGGTCGCGGTGCTCGATCGTTGTTGGTTTGAGTGATTTCGCAGTCGGATCCGAGTTCGCATGGGTACAATGAAGGTTGAATGGGATTTCTTAGAGAAAATTAACTTGATACGTCTTAATGAGTCAACCTTCCTTAGTTACAAAAGCACAATTCTTGACTGGAGCTGTCTCTTGAAAAGCGGGAAAACGTGCAAGAAGGCCACGGGCGGCGACGCCGCCGCCTTGAGCTGTCGCCATCAACTTACTGTGACGTCGACATTTGTCGGTGTACCCCACAACCTACGTAAATTTTTGCCTAGAAAAATTCATTACATTTATCCATGAGGAAGCCCGATACGCTACATTTAATGTCCTAGGAAAGTTTTTTGAATTAATACTGGAAAAATACGTTGTTGTTTTGATTTCCACGCACGGCAAGAGTGTCTTTCTTTCCTTCCGCTTTTGTTGCTTTTTGTTTTATAATTGCTACAGGTAAACTGAATAGGGCAAATCACCTCTCCGGCGCATTTCTTTTCAATTTCAGTATCTATTGGCTTCATATGGTTCACGGGTAAGGACAGCACGCTCACACAAGGCGAAGGACAAGACACTCATGCGCTAACAAGTCGGCGCATGTGTGTCGTCTCGTCTCTCTCCGTCTTGTGTGAGCGCGCTGTCCTTAGCCGTGATGAACCAACTAGCTCGAAATGTGCTTTTTTAAGTTCATATGGTTGTGTTTAAGAAAAAATGTGACCGTCGATCACACTTAATTATGCCAACAAGTATTAATTATTAGAAAAGAAAACGGAGGTCAAAGCCCAAGGGAAGCTGAGTGGGTTATGCGCACGCATCGGGAGAAAGAAGACACAGTGTGCTAAGGAGCATCACGATACTTTGCTGAATCCGTAGGAGGGTTGTTGCACGAAATGCGACTAACCTGTGGTGTGCTTTTATAGGCCATGGATGGGTTGTTCGTCACAGGAAAGAGCCTGAGAGCATTCTAACTTAATAAATACAGTAACTGGGTCTAATTTTGCCCTTCAGTGCAAAGGGATGCAATTATGAGCCGGTGCTCGATAAACTTAGTATTGTGTGAGGCCCATATACTGTGCGATGTCAGTGCACGTTAAAGAACCCCAGATGGTCGAAATTTCCTGAGCCCTAAGCTACGGTGTCTCTCATAATAAGTGGTTGTTTTAGGGCATAAAATCGCAGAAATTAATCAAACTTAGTATCATGAGCAGATGTCGCGACAACCCAGCTCGTGAAATACTTGACTTTCACATTACCAAAGAGGGCGAAGCGTGGTGTAGTGACAGCTCCGTGACCTCGTGCAGAAAGCTAATAATCTTCACAAAATCATTCTAAGCTCAAGGAACTAGACAATTAACAAAAAAGGAGTTTCTTCCTTATTTCCTCCAGCAAAAAAAAAGGGGGGGGGGAAGGGGGAGTTTCATGCGAGACATAGTGGATGTACCGTATGCACGTGAAGGTGGTCGTTGATATGCCCATTCGACCGCGTGACTGTATATATTTGAGCGCCCCTCTGTTGAATGAAGAGTTCATTGATTGTGTTTTTTTAGTTTTACGTTCCAAAAATACGATCTGATTATGAGAGACGCCGTAGTGGAGTACCCCGGAAATGTCGACCACCTGGGGGTTCTTTAACGTGCGCTGACATCGCACAGCACTGTGGTCCCACCATTCTGCCTCCGTCGAAATTCAACCGCCACGGCCGGGATTCGATCCCGCAACCTTCGGATCAGCAGTTGAGTGCCATACATAGCTACAAGACCACCGTGGTGGGGCTAAAGGGTTCGCAGTTGAGCCCAGAGGTCGGCCACATTTATGGCACTCACTAAGACTCACTCAAAAATATATTTATTACTCCTAGCTTACTCGGGCTCACACTCATGAAAAGTCTCGGCTGAGCTCACTCATACTCAGACTGATCAGACTTTTCTTCAGCCACAGCCAAACCCACTCGGACTCAAACTGCGTAAGTTGTTCCTCAGCCGGACTCATTCGAGCTCAGACTCCCGAGATTTTTGTTCAGCCGTAATCGCCCTGCTTCACGCTCAACGATATTGTTGCCTAGGTGGTCCCACACATATTGTTACGTATTCAGCAGCTGGACGAGCGACGGCGCGAAGAACGGGCGACCCACGAAGGGCCAGGGAGACAATGTGCTTTATTTCTTTCAGTTACGCACTTTTGTGCGCTTCGTAGCCAATAGGAGATAGTAAAAATAAAAAAGAAATATACCGCGGTGAGCGGGGCAATCTTATCTGAAGGCGCCAATGTAAATAAACACCTCGAACGCTTAAGAGAGGCACCAGATTTTTTAAAGCCGGACTCGTAAGCTCAGGAATACTCTCACTTACGAGGACTCAAACTAATCAAAATTCTGCTGAAATGGGCTCAATAAAACTCCCCAAAATGATACACATACTACTTATTAAGGGGTTCTGGTGCAAAAACCGCGATGTGATGTTTATGTACGCCGTAATGGGAGCCTGCAGATTAATTTCTACCACCCCTGGTTGTGCTATGTGGTACCACGGCTATCCTGGCTCTTGGCACTGCCGTAATGCGGCCACTGATGCAGCGCAACAGCAATACTGTTGCGCTGAAACAAGCAATAGCCATCACCCCTTTGACTGCTTTAGAGCACAACAAATCCAATTTACTTCTGCTTATAGTACTAGACAGAGCTCAGTGAGTCTGCGAAGTACTTGTGTATGGATTTTTTTGTGTACTGCGGCGCGCAGGTAAATACAGAGCAGAATTGTTCCACAACGAAGATACATAACATTAGCTCTGTAATTAGGTACGGCACGAATGTAATGTCCAGTGTGTCGGCCATCTTATTTTCTGGCGGACCATGTGTTCGGATAAAATTTATAAAAAACGACCAAAAACCGGAATCACTGCAATTCATACTGTGCGCTTGTCTAATTTCTCAGACCCCATATGACAGCTTATAGGTTACATGGAATGAATCTAGCTGTATTACCGAGTCACGTGTTCGAGGTCTATGGTTCAAATGGAATGTTGCTGCACCTAAGTCAGTACAATATTAAAGGTTGCTCAGACTCACCTTTTTGTCTTGCGTAGCTCTCACTGCTACCCAGATTAACCATTGTGCACCTCAGTGAGAATCATTCGCATTCAGACCCACAAATATAAAAAATACGGCTCCACTGAACTCACTCAAACTCAACAAAATTTTGCCCAGCATGAATCACGTGCTCGCGTCTTGACATTGCCATTTATTCAGCTCGACCAGGCTCACTCGCGCTCAGACTCACGAATATCTCGCTCAACCAGGCTCACTCAAACTCACAATAAATTGGCGCAGCCAAACGCACTCGAGCTTGAACTCGCGAATTTTCGGGTGAGCTGGGTTCACTGAAACTCGCACTCATAGGTGGGCCTGAGTTTGAGTGAGTCTGAGTGAGTGGACTTGTGAGTTTGCTGACCTAAGTGCAGTAGTGCGGTGGCGGCTTGTCTCGCTGTATCGGAGGATGGCTTAAGTCGGCTGTAGAGTCCACAAAGGCGCTATTCTAAGAGCAGATGATATTCGTACAATATTAGAATGCACGAATATTTGAACACACCTGTGATTTAATACTTCCGTGTAGTGTTGCGTTATGTCCAACGGAGTCTTTGTGTGAGCGAATATGAGACTACGTGAGTCCCTCTGACCCTGAGCAGGACTAAAGCGGGACAGATCTGTTATGCATTGCAGGTGCATGACAGTAACTTGCGTAATATACGTGTACTTACAGACACAGCCCATTCACTACACGTCGTTTCCTTTTCTGTAGTCCTGGCAACCATCGTGCATAAGCTATGTAGTAGCCGATGTTCGCTACGTGTGCCCCCTGCGTACGGAGCACGGATCGTGCTCACAAATAGTCTGGCGGATTGTGGAACTCGGTGGTATAAGCGGTGGTGCTACGCTACACTTGTGTGCTGTTTTGACAGCGTTGGCCCTTACGAAGGAAGTGAGGAATGAATTTTAACGAAATGTCAACGAAGTAACAGTGCCTCGTGAACGTCAAGTGCGGAACTGGGTGAGATCTCACGCGATGCACTGTCTGTGCCTGTTGTTGCAGAGGTGCTCAGTCGTGGCGGAAATGCGGCCGACGCGGCGGTGGCAGCAGCGGCCGCGCTCCAGGTGGTCAAGCCGTACGCGACGGGCATCGGAGGTGACTGCTTCGCGCTCTTCTACGACGCAAGGACACAGGCCGTGCGCTGCATCGACGGAAGGTGAGGACAGGTTAACGCGAAACTAGGAGAAAGCTTAAGAAATAGCGGTACTTATATACGCCAGCACTTGAGGGACCACTGGAATGCGTGCGGGTTGCGAGGGAGTCCTCTTGTCGTCCGTCGTGAGAATTCGCCTTTGCAGACACCTTCCGTGCGTTTAGCTTTAGTGTTACACAGCTTGTAAAGTTCTGCGCTGTGCCTTCGTGTCGCAGTGCTGTAATCACGCAACGTGTGGCGTTTCGAGAGCAACTCTGACACGCATAATACGTTTTCTTTTTGGTGCTACCCGCATCTTTGAGGCTCTCCAGATGCGCACCTTTTACATGAGACTCTGTAGAGCGTGTGGTTAAGAATATGCGACGCTTGAATCTAATGTCGCACGAAAATTGAGCAACGAAAAAGAAAGCTAGGCAGCTGCAGAAGGTGGGACGAAGGCGTTGGGGCGGCGGCAAAAATAGATGCTGTAAGTGTGCGGGGCGTTCTGGAACACAAGGGATTAAAGCAGGGATGACATGACCCGTTAAAGACGTGGACATTTGTGCAGTTTGCAAGCAGTACTTTACATGACGAGAAAAGGAGGGAGGAATATATGGTCTTGATGCTAGAGAATGTTAGATGCGGCAGTTAATACATGAATGCAACGAAGAGACTCTTTTAGCACTGGTTCTCTAACCGTTTCAAAATGAATGCTAATTATGAGAACCTTCAGCAGCCCTTGGCACAGTGAACCAGGCAGGTACTCGTGACACGTTGCAGAATTGACCAAACGGTAATAGAAGAAAGAATGCGCAATCACTATATATATCTGAAGAAAGTAGTAGTTATACTAAGGTTAAGGTAGTAAATTTTGTCGCCACATTCAATACCTACTTAATAACCACACGTAGCAATAGTCTAGTTAGTAAATTTATCACTATGAAACCCCTCACGACTACTTCCTACGGGAGGTCATAACATAAAATTAGTAAAAGCGTGTAAAAGCATGTAGAAAATGAAACGATATGACATTATCCTGTTACACTATTTGGAAATCGCTAATTCCGCAGTGTTACAGTAATTGAGAATCGCTTATTAGTCCACGTGAATATTTTCGTAAATACGTAGCACATTGACATGTTTAGGTAAGTGCACGCAGAGCCGTGCACCACGGCCCGCTGCATAGAACACAGTGTTATATGCAGCGTCCGTGCATGTACTAACCAAGAACGAGCACACACACATATAACATCGAGGCCTTGCTGGTCAGTTCCACGAAGTTCGGTAAGGTAGTGTAAAAATTATCAACGGAAGATTGTCATCAACGCGTTAGTAATAAAAAAACACAATTTGTCAGAAATGAAAGCCTTAGAGTTGACGAAACATTCGCCCAGTTCAGGGCTTCGACTGGTTTGCTCAACGGACAGAGCAACTTCTCCGGGCAGGCATTGGTCCCGGAGTTCGAACTTTGGACGTGGGTGAATTTCTCGTCAAATTTGTGGCTTTTATTTCTGAGAAATCTGTATGTATTACGTGTGGCTTTATGATACAAACAGGTGGATGGCAGTTTTTTTTCAATATCAACGCTTCTACGTAACATACTCTAAGTGCAATGTCAACGCTCTTAATATTCCTGCTTTAGCTGGCACACGTTATACCTGTGAGCAGTCAAGAATTTCAATATGTATGTTCACTTATGCTATGTTTTTAATTTTTTTGACAACACGTTACGTGATTGTCATGGCGCTGGGACAGAAAGCGAGTCTGAAAGCGAGTCCATGGGTGCGCTTGAAGTACAGCCACAGTGGTGAAGTAATGACAACGGAATAGCAGTATAACTTAAACGTCATGCAGCAACTTGCATAGATTAAAGAACCAAGTATCATATATTATGAGCACAATATAATGAAGCACAACCTTATCAAACTAAGGAGAGAAAGCTAATTCAAGAACGCTATATAGGCACAGCAAAGCAAATGTTACAACGCTTAAATGTATAACACTATAAGTAAATAAAGGATTCAGAAATGGGAAAATATTATAACAAAGAGGACTCGGCAAAAAAAGCTACATACTATCTAAGAACTATTTTGATTGTTTTCAAAACGTAAGGAGGAATGTAATTTCCTCAATGACGTCCATGAATGATGGGTAATTGTTCAGCAAGTAGAGGACCGCCACTTTTTTTTATGAGTGTCGTAGTTTGTTCTTGTTCGTATCTTTAAAAAGGTTCTGATTCTGAGCGGCTATATGTAGTGGTACGACTGTGTTTAGAAAAGAAATTTTCTCAAATATGCGCAGGAAGGCGACTTCAGAGAGTGTTTTTAATATAGCCCATTAAAATTTACAGTCTTGTTTACAATATGGAGCCGTGTACACACATAGTGACAGATTGAATGAAAGGAATGCTTTCATTTTGCATAGTCTACAAGTTCTTCAAGTTGTTTTTTTATGTTACCCTCCATACTGGCAAACAGTAACGTAAAAGGGAGTGAATGAACGAAAAATACAACTGACGGTTTAGTTTTATCGGTAGTACTTCACAAAAACTATTCAACGTACTGAGTGGTTGCGGTATACTGCGTTTGATGAAGTTAAATATAATAAATTTTTTCGATCCATATTTTTGCACTTTGCTGTATCTCACTGCAATATTCGACTGAGTGCATGGGATGTTTATTTAATAGCCGTGTGGTCGTTCGTCCGCCTTACCTTTAGGTTAACCTCATGTGCGCGTTATTGGCTCTGCTGCTGCGATTCCGACTTACCGTTAAAAGGCCACGCCGACTAGCCCACCAATTTAATATTACGCCCAACATTGTACCTGTAGTTTCTACGGTGTAACTGTTCCCTCAGAGGTTCATTGCTTCCCCCTTCTGGCGAAACTAATTTTTTTTCCAGAGTGAACGAATGCTCAATTGACATAGAGTAATCGTGCGCTCTCTCGTGGAGTACAGTACTCCACCTGCAATAGAGTGAAAGCACTCCTTCGAGAGAGCAAAACTGCCACATTGAAACAGCACCTTACCCACATTAGCAAAAGTATACTGCACTATGGTGCGGTGTGCTTTCACCGTATGCTGCTCGCAGATGAGTGAACAAAACAGAATGTATTGTGATCTTTGAACCCAACAAGCTTGCGCATTAGCATGGTGTCCCGTGTGTGTTGCGACCCAAAGTGGTTCAGTAAGCAGTCAGGAATGCACACACAGATAAGTTTTATTTTTCCCTTCTCACAAGTGATTGC
Source organism: Hyalomma asiaticum (assembly GCA_013339685.2). NCBI lineage: Eukaryota > Metazoa > Arthropoda > Arachnida > Ixodida > Ixodidae > Hyalomma > Hyalomma asiaticum. The sequence continues at coordinate 38,433,437 of CM023481.1, read as the reverse complement.
TGTGGCTGCTGAGAAACACTCGAATGTCTGTCGCTGGAGTCAAGCTCCATCAGTGTTTAAAGCAGCCGACAGGGTCGCTCTGCATTTGGAGTGTACTTGACATTAAATATCCAGAACACCGTTCACAAAATCCACCGTAGTGAGCTGGATGATTCTGGATGATGTCTTGCTTGGGAGAACAAACCAGCTCTGCATATACGCGAATTTCTCCAAATATCTGCGTATATGTGTGAAATAAATAAACAAGGCATTAATAAGCGATTAAGCTTAATTCTAGTGCCAAGGAATGCGTCATCCATTTTTTAGGTGCTGCCTAGTGTTACGCAACACTCTTAACTTCAATATGTACACGGTCACCTAAAACAGTAATGCTTCAGTGAGGCTACTATGTGATGGCAAATCACTGATAAGACATCAAACCTTGACGGAATACAACTCTAATGTGTTCGGTGTAACGAATGAAGGTGCATGTCTCCTGAGCTGTCAGAAACTTATACTGTGCTTACTTTTCTTAAAGTCAAGCTCAATGTTCACTCTCACGCTCAAAAACAGTTCATTTTAGCTCATTTACCCTTACTCACTGAGGCACACAACTTGCGGGCATATCCACTCCTGCGCATTCAGTCTTAATGAAAAGATTGACATCGACGCTAGCTCTAACTAAACGCCTGCTCCCTACGGAGCACTTTCAGAAACAAATATTGATGTAATGCGTGTCTACGAAGTGCGACTCAAGACTAAACATATTTTGCTCGAATCGAGCATAAGGCATGTTTAAACTGAGCTCGAAAAGAATTCGTGGGGTCATCTTATTAAAAATGATGAAGATACGTGATCCGTGTGGGCTTGCGCGCAGCTGTGAGTGGTGTTATTGTCGAATTAGTGCACATACCCTGCGCCTCGATTGCGACAGCTTTCGAAGCGACCTACGTAGCCCCAAGAAAAATTATATCTCTGAGATAACTGCACCTCAGCATGTCAATCTTTACAAGCTCGACGACAGAAGCAGCGCGAGTTGACCTTCGGTAGCAGTCGACACTTGTAGACAGCGAGTCGATACTTGTTACACACATTACTAAACACAGTGCGCGTGTCTACGGGTATTATGTGTGCAATAAAACAAATGATATCGCGTAAACGAAGTATCTAATTAGCAGCCCGTGAAACGGCCAAGAAGTGCCCAACTTGCCTTAACATGGCTAAATTGTCCAAAACATGTGCATGCGCACGATATGATGCTCTGGGGTTGGAGCAGCGAAAGTGCCTGCAATCTGTACTTGCGAGTGTAAGGTCATCGATAGTCACGCTTTCGCTACACTTTGTACGTGCGTCGCGGTAAACGAGAAAAACCTTTGAGCACGCCGTCAACGCCGATACAAATCCGTGTGACATGCTATGCACAATGCGAATCACAACCGCAGCAGCCCGTTTATTCAATACGCCAAGCACAACGCGAATCGCAACCGCGGCGGCCCGTTAATTCCCCAGATCAGCTGAGCAAAGGTCTAGACGAGGCGATAAGGTAGCACCGACGGGCGATCCGGCGCTGATTTGAAGATGCTTCGCTTATCTACAAAGTGCCAACGGCTGAAGAAAAGCGAAGCGCAAGGGCATGCGGTAGCGTCGGTGATTTGTACATACAACCCATACAACAGTGAATTCAATTGAGATAATTGGAGATTACCATGCTCACCGGTGCAATCCTTCGACACTTTCCGTGTAGTCCACAACGCTGCATGGCTGGGATTTGCAGGAAGTCGTTGAGGGAAGAAATAAAACATGAAGTGGGCGCTGCACGTTCAAACGGGAACTGAGCGGCGTCGCCGCGAAAGTTCCGAACAGAAAAGTAGGGCGTTGAATTTTAATACTGTAATATGGAAACGGTCAAGTTCTCACCTTCTATAAATAGAAGAATATAACGGTACTCGGCAACGATGAATCACAGGAAGCATAGAGCTTATTATACGCCGAAATAACATTCTGTTGCATGGAATGTGCACAACCGTTGAACGAACGCGGCATATAGTTCAGGGCGCCGTACGGCGGCAGAGTGAAACAATCTTTAAGTGTCTCATCGTACGGAGTTAAGCAATTATTCACTCTTTCAACCCAGTGCGTGAAAAGCCGATTCACTCTTAGAGAGCGTATAGAACGAGGCCTGTAGGAGTAGGGAAGCTTTTCACATTTACTGCAGGAGTTCCATGCAGTTTTTATAGCGTAGATCAAATGGTCATTCGTGGGGGACGACCATTTTGTAAGCCGCTCTTCGTACTATATAGTGTTCGTACTATATAGTTTATATGCACTGTATATCACTTGCAGTGTCTATAATTCGGAAATATATTGCGCAGACATTTGTATTCCATAAAGGAGTACCGAATGACACACGTGCTTTTCGCTGCTCAACCCACTGTTAGTCTGGCAGGCGCAGTTTTTTTTTTTTCGATACTCACTGCAAGCCTTCATGGTGCGAGTCTTCTTGGTGCTCCTTGGATGACAGCAAACCACGAGCAAATAAAACAAACCGAACGACACTGAATGCGCTTCAGAAGAGATTTCCGCCAAGGAAAAATGTCGTGTGTTCTCGCAGTGGTCCTAGCCCCAAAGCCTTAACCAGGGAGCTGTTTGTGGTCGGAGCGGGCACTGGCATGGAGGCCACCGTTCCTGGTGCCGTCAAGGGCTGGTTCGACACCTTGCGTCACTGCGGCAGTGTACGGGTACGCTGCTCTATTCCATATAGTGCGCGCTGCTCATGCACGCAATACACTGTCAAGGCGTGGTTTACGTCCATGAACACGGTAAACGTCGGCACATCACAAGCGTTCTGCACTTACATTTAAAAACAACAGTTCTGCGAAAATTTTCTCGCTTCTTCGTTTACATTGCCTTCTGCACAAGGAACAAGTTAACCTTGGGAAATGTCCGCGGCAATGGCGGCGAGGGCCGCCTATTAACTCATGTTCGGAAGTTACGCACCTGCAACGGCTTACGGTTTCTTGGATTTGGTAGGAGCAGCGTGTGAAATGAGCTCACTGTGCTCCACTGTACAATCTCTTTCGTTTTTTTTCGCCGTAAAGTCTTTCATTAAATATGCATATTCACGTTTAGCCCAGAAATGTTTCTCATTTATGTATGCGCTTGTCGTTGGGCTCTTGCCATTTCTTTCTATAAGGAATTCCCCTTTTTAGTTTTAAAAGGACCATGAATTCATCTATATGAACGCATTTTTTTAGCCAACCCCAAGAACCTTGGACACTATGTATATGACTGACCTTAACCAAACCCGACTCACTTCGGCTTGCCTATCTGGCATGGATACTATAACTTCACCAAAAATACTGTTTGAAAAACCTAGCCCTTATGAGGAATCAAACGTGGCCTGACAGCGCAGTCAGGCCATGTTTAATCTGGCCATGTCAGGCCTTCATCGGTTCCAGAATTGAGAACGGGCGCCGGTTACACGCGATGAGCATGTATTAGTCACTCATGGAAGGTAATGAGGCCTTCAGAGACCCACAGTGCGTTCAACTAGTAACTATATAAATTCGTCGTTCGATAAACTGGCTGCTATGCCAGCGTGTGTAGTGGGCGAACGTCCTCACATAATTTGGGAAATGGTTTTAGGCAAATTCTGCTGAGGTTTTTTCTCCTCTATCTCTCCTTCTCGCTTGCTTTCAATTTGAGTCTATTTTTATTGTTTCCAATTCATTTGTATAATGCTCGTTTTCTTGAGCTAATGCCTTACTCTTTTGTATCGTTAATTCGCTTAGTAACCTGTCTTAGCTGTTACATGTGTTGCGGCAACTGGGGCTAATGTTGATTACAGTAAATGGGCTGCGGTGCCTGTCGAGGCAACGCCAATTGTTGATTAATTCACAAATTGCCAGGATTATTTAAATGCAAGTGAATCATAAGTTGCTGTACGCGCGCAGGTTTCCATGCGTGACGTCCTGACACCGGCTGTTCGTCTTGCTCGCGGTGGCTTCCCGGTGGGCGTGGTGAACGCGGCCCACTGGGCCACCTACGAGTCCAAGTTGGGAACCATGGTTGGGGGAGGCTACTTCTTACCTGTGCCCCGGGCAGGACAGCTGCTGCGGAACGAGCCACTCGCCGACGTGCTCGAGGTGAATGTCTCGATAAATGCATAGGAACATCACTTGGAACGTTCTTAACTTCATTCCGGCACGTTTTAAATGTTGCAAATAGATTGATGGCATCTAGAAGGTGGCAGTTTTAAGTGGTGTGCGTGTGCGTTTGCTTGTGGGGGGTGGGGGGGGGGGAGGGGGGTTCAGAGGATCCGCAACCAGGGAGTCATTTCATTCTAGCTCTAACGATGCAGAGCTCCAAACAATGTGAAAAGGATGCATGCCAACACGGAGACCCCATTCACCGCCATTGCCGTCTCGATGTCTGAACTCGAAGTAGGGACTGCTTGCGAAGGGCTTGGGCTACTTGTGGGGGAAATTGCCCGCGCTTGAAAAGCTTCGCCCACGTAGCGACGAGATCGGTCGATAACCAAAATAAAATATAACGCATGTAGGAAATTACATGTATACGCGCTCTGGCACCTTCGTCATGTGACAGTCATCGCATTCGTCTGCGTGTGCGGCTCACGTCGTTGCCTGTATCCCATTGCAAGCCGATAACTCTGTCAGGGTGCGTGTGCACGGGAAGTGGACAGTATAACCTGACGACAAGCTCCCGTGGTTTACGGCGTTGCATTTGCGAGCATCAGGTTCGAATCTCTGCCACGGAGGCTCCATTTATGCGTGGGCGAAGTTTGTGGATTAGTACTCGTACGCTTAGATATGCGTATGCGTTGAAGAAGTCAGGTAAATAAAAATTATTCCGGTGTCCCCTACTACAGAGTGCCTGGTATTCATGTCGTAGAAACGTCACGTAATAAAATCTAAATGTAATAGAAACATTTAAGCTGACGACACTCCCATTGAAGCGCACATCTCGCAGCTTCTCTCCGTCACAAAGCGCTGGCACCCATAAAAACTGGCACTGTCGTGTTAATACTGGAACTTTTAGACCAGGTAATACCACTGTTTTTCAGATCATAAAGATCATGAAAGAAATTTTTAGGCGTCCCTTATGCGGTTCAGTAAAGGTATTACGCAAGGACGAATGTAAAGACATATATGCATTGAATACGCTTTCGCGAATATATACTCGACAACTCCTGTCTACCGTGGTGCATACACTAATGGAGCAGTGACCTCGAGGGGGCAAATTATAAATAAAACAATTAACACTTAACGTTAAATAATTATTATTCACTCTGTAAATCCTTTATGCCCAGCTACACTGGGGCTTCATATGGTCAGGTGATCTCTTTTTTTGCGCCCCGCGCAGCGACGCCGGGTTTTCGACCATCGTCACTGTCAACTATACTTCAAGGTTTCCTATTTCTAGGTCACCCGGCATGACACGCATATTCGCCTTAATAGAATGTGGCTGCTTCGCCACTTCGGCCATCGGCCTAACATTTGGCTGAGTGGGAAGTGGTCGTTCGTTATGAGCAAGTATTTTCTGAAGCGATTAATTATACTTTAGCTATGACTATATACTTCGGCTTTTTGGTGAATTGCGAGCTTCAAGTACTTTCGCGGTTCGGAATGAACTGGAACGCCACAAAAGGCACTCGCACATGACGCAGCGACTGGGCCAAGAAGGTCCGAGTGCATTCTACGAGGGGTCCGTGGCCGACGCTGTGGCCGACGCCGTCAAACGGGCGGGAGGTGTTCTGGAAGCAGCCGACCTGCACCGACACTTTACGGGGAGCGGCGACGGCCTCGCCGATCCCGTGAGCACTACGTACCGCGGTACCCGGGTGCACACTGTGCCGTTTCCCAGCCACGGCAGCTGTGCTCCTCGAGGCGCTCAACATCCTCGAGAGGTTCGAGCTGCGCGATACGGAACAAAGCACGTACGCGCACCTGCTTGTCGAGGCCCTGCGACTGGCGTTGGCGGACGGACTCGACTGGGTAGCTGACGTGGGACCGGCGAGGGATGGCCGGATGGCTTCCAAGGAGCACGCCAAAAGCCGTCACGTGGACGTCGAACGGTGAGTGGCAGCTCCTGCCAGCAGCCATTTTGCGGCAGCTACACGATAAATTACTGCCTCCGCATCTAAAACGTCGTGACATATGCAAAGTGTCGCTATAACTGAAAGTCGAGCCAGTTATTTAGGTTATAAATGGAGGGTTGTCAGCCGTTTAAATGTAATGATCAGTTCAGAACTCGTCGCAACTGATCATTACAGTTGCCACATAATCCCAGTGGCTATGAAAATGCGTTTCTGATTTCGAGGTCGCGTGTTTGATACTGGCTCGGCAGTAACGTTTACGTGTAGCGAAATACATAAACGTTATTGTTGTTTGTGTTAGATGCGCAATGACATATATGCACTTATGTCAGTTTTAGATACCAAGTGATGCAAATGAATAGTTAGTTTATTTTAAAAAACTATCAACGCCGTGAAGCATAATTGTGATTTTGCCGCGTAATACTCGCAGAATTTAATCTTAAGCTGCATACGGGCAATCCAGAACAGGCGTCGGATGCGCAGGTTTAAAGAAAGGCGCATATGACTATCATTGTTCCGAGACAGTATAACCACTAGCAAGTGTAACTTTTGTAGAATACAAGAAAATGGCATATACTCCTCAGCTATCAAACAAGCAACTTGTTTGCATGCGAGTTAACTCTCGTGAAAACTATCGCTATATACGTAGGACAAGTCATGGCGACGCCGTTTGTAAGAGACGTGTGTGTGATGTGACTTCCTGCTATCCTGAATATTGAAGTCATGTGGGAGGCTTCATCACGCTGTGGAATAATTCTATGCGACCAGCATTGTTAAGATACAATACGTACTTACTGGTACCTATGTCTATGCCTGTCGCTAACACTTGTAATGTCTGGTGGCCAAAGTATTGTCTATTAGCTTTCGCTTATTAATAGGCAACTTCGACCTACAAGCACTACAGGTATGTGCTTACAGGTATGTGCTCGCATGTCGTCGTGATTGTCACCGTGTCGTTATCATACCGCACGTGTGATGCTGTCGTGGTCATTCTATCAAAATCGCCCCTTCGTCATTGCAGCGTTTTGCATTGCGCCATCGTTATACATCAGTAACGTTTGCTGGCAGGCAGGCTAATTAGTGGTGCGTAGTGTCATAAGTATAACAGCACAAACACGTAACACGAAAACAAGGGAGACACAGGGCAAAGTGCTGACATCAGCCAAAGGTTTATTTTTGTGCTGCTTGTATATTTATAGGGATACCTCATCAATGTCGAACAAGATATCGTCAACCTAAATAAGGTGGGTGATCGCGTGCGCGTTCAGGTCGCCTTTTCCGTGCCTCAGAAATTGTACGGGATATGTAAAACAGCAAACTCTAATTAATGTAACCCCAAATGCATAAAAAATAAAACGCCGTTCGCCATTGCTGAATGCTAGGATGGCGCTGACCTTCGGCAGAAGGTTACGTGGCCAGACGGGCAGGTGGTTACGTTAGAGGCTCAAAGAGCACCGCCACGAGACTGGCTTCGGGCCACTTTCCGTTGCTCTGCCTGGATAATTACGCTGTCGGACTCTGAGAGGTCTGTGGTGCTTCTATGCAGGGATGGGATGGCACGTTACATCATTGAAGCTCGCAAAATTGACAAGGCGTGTTTATCGTGCGCTAGCGATCCTTCACTTTTCCTGACAAGAAAAGGACATGAATTTTTATCAAAAAATAGGAATCAAATGCTTGATTTGGAAGTGGATGACGTGGTGGCGCAAAAGAAGTTTGGAGGTCTTTTCTTGTTTTTTTTCCTTGGTTGTTTTCTTTTTGACGATACCTGGTTTGATATTCATTGGGTATTCCCATAGGCAACCTCAGCCAATAGTGAACTATTTGGGTGCCACGCAGGGAACTGACTAACTGGCCGACTTTCCGTACCTTGCCACATCTGCTGCTCGGTGCCCCCGGGAACGCTGCTGCTTTTCCGTATTGTTTACGTACTGTTTATGGTTGCCGCCGTTGCGGCCCTTCGGCGTGAGTAGAGCCTTGGTAAATAAATTGACGTCCCTTGTTCTGCGAAGCCTCCGTCTGCACTGCTTGAACTTAGGACGGGACGCACCAACGCCAAAACCCACAACTGTTAATTGAGGTCGCCACTATTTCCTGTGTCTTCATGGTTTTCGTGTTACGTATTTGTGCTGTTATACTTGCGAAGTGTTCACACAGTCGAGGTATTGGTCGTGGCTGACCCTCGCGAGTCTCATCGCAAAAGGGACTCGTTCAAGATACACTGTATTTCTAAAGTAGCCGAAGCAAGGCAAATCTGCTACGGTTCACTGCAGGTATTCTGAATAAATATATCTTCAGCCGTGTGCCGCCACATTGTTTGGTCGCTCATAGCGTCCACACCGAATGTCGGCGTGAGATCAGTGGTAGAATCCTTTACTGAGGTGCGAAACTGAGTATATATTATTAGCGTCGTACACTTTAACAGTGTCTGTCATTCGGCGATAAGTGTTCCAGAATATAAAAATACGGGAAAATACGATTACTAGCTTTATATGCAGTCGTTTCTCGGGCCTTGGGGTCGCAAAGAAGGTATAAGTTGATGTCGGCATGGCAAGGCAACCTGTAACTGTGCAATACCGTAAATGCCGATCAACCGCCCCCAACCGTGAAAGCGCCACCCCCTCCCTCGCCCTCTTTACGTCCCTTCCAATCAGTGGCGTGTTACCGTAGCCGTAGTTACCGTAACTGAAACAGTGCCAGAAACGCTTATGGTGGCGCTCTCGTTTAATCCGAACTCCAATCCAAAAAGGGACCACCTATGTTACCTCCTTACTTTGCGACGATTGCTACCTTGCGGATGCGAGGGCGATTAGAACGAATGGCCTTGAACAAAGCTTTCTATTTCCAGAGTTCTGGCACTTTCGAAAGCGATTAGAACGGACGCGCCGTAACGAAGATTGTTTTTGTTACAATTCACCGTGCATAAATTTTTCAGTGAGAGGGGGATAAATCTTGGCCGTCATGTTGAATTTCGGAAGTTCCGATCAAGAGCCCCCTCGCCAACTTTTCCTGCACTATCCTCACTTCGACGGTTAGGGGGAGGGGCTTGCTGATCATATTGTCACGACGCAGAATAAACTGGCACGGTACCACAATGCGACAAGGCAGAACTAGATCTGTATTCCACAGAGAATACCACAGAGACTACTGCAGCAGCCGCAGCAACATCGTCCTCATCCGAATGCCGGTGGGCGCAGCTCGTGCTTCTCAGTTGGTGGTCTGCGAAAGCCTTCTTGCATAGTATAGTCGTAACAGTATTACGGTATTTAGGAATGCTCGAATTTGATCTTCGCGTATGGATATTAAGAACACAAATGCGCTTTCAGTAAGGATACCTTATTTCACGCACAGTTATTGTAAGAAGGCATACTATAATAGACTGTCAACGTAAAATATTACGGTAACAATATTATCAGGTGCTAACTCGCTAGACTACATTGCCAGATCGTAACATTATTGAAAGGAAAATCACAACAAAAGCAACCGGTAACAAATGCGAACAGCTATCATAAAGAAATATTAGTTGTTTCACGTGTTCAGGCCGCCGTAATTCTCCGAACTGCACAAGGAGGCGGCTGCGAATGGCACAGTAGAACGAATTAGCCACCTGTGAAAGGCGTGCGGTATACCAGCGCATTAACATGAGTGCAAATAGGGCAAGATGGCGTGTGTACGAGCACGGTTGTCCAAGGGCTATGGCACTCGGACTGCTGATCCGAGGGTCACGGGACCGAATCCCGGGCACGGCGGATGCATTTCAATGGAGGCGAAATGCTTCAGGCCCGTGTACTCTGCGATGTCAGTGCACGTTAAAGATCCCCAGGTGATCGAAATTTCCGGAGCCCTCCACTATTGGCGTCTCTCATAATCGCGATTATGGGGTGTAAAACGTACCCCAGAAATTGATCAATTGGCACCTACAGCGTAAATAGGACAGATCAGGCATCCACCTGAAAGTGACTGGATCGCATATTCAACCCTTCAGAATATTCAAATCACCTGTAAATTTACCAAATACCCCATTTTCGAATCTAATAAGAATATCATCGATGTGGTATACGGAGAAATATCCGGAAGAAAAGCATATTCGCACACTCTTTCTATAATTCTTCAAGTTGTACTATTTTCTGAGTGGTAATTTTTATCCCAATGTGAGGCCCTCGTTAATTGCTGAAGTCTGGAGCGGCAGAAGGCCATAAATATTTGCTGACAAACGTCAAGCGTTGCCGGCTGTTTTATTGGCCCGAGCTTCCTAAGTGGCGGACTCGTGTCGTTCAAACGGAAGGGCAGAAAACTTTGTGTGTGTGTGTGTGTGTGTGTGTGTGTGTGTGTGTGTGTTTGTGTGTGTGTGTGTGTGTGTGTGTGTGTGTTTGTGTGTGTGTGAATGTTATTGTACTCATCATATTGTGGAGCTTACAACAAAGGCAGTGGCGCACCCGAAAGCACCGCAAACAAAATGTAAACCATTGTACTGTGGAGAAAAGCATAAAATGACAACAGCTGGTGACTATGAACGTAGTTGACGCGGGAGTATAGTAAAAATACTCTTTACATTATGCCGCGCTCAATTGTCGACTCCCACCTACGTTTTTCGAACCGCCAGCCCAGTCTTTTGGTCCATGATGGTTTACTGACAAGACAGTGGTTGGTCAGCCATACACTGTTAGCACGGTAACCTTTAGTTTATTTTATAGGTGCACAAAAATAAGAAAATATGCTCCTTTACTAAAGGTTAAAACTAAAGGTTACGCTTGCTAAGGCGGGCAACATAGAGGGTACGTTGAATTCACTGCCGCCCATGAGAGCAGACATCTCTTCTGAAGTACGGCAACACGTTGTTGAAAATTACGCTTTGCCACAAAGCACTCGCGCACTGTAGGACGATTGAAAGATCTGATAAATGCTTATGAGCTCAATTTTGCACGTTTGAGCGCTGAAACATGAGCAAGGGTAGCGTATAACTGATTGACTTATGGGGTTCTACGTCCCAAAACCGCCGTAATGGAGGGCTCCGGAAACGTTGATTCCCTGGGTTTCTTTAACGTGCACTGACATCGCACAGCACATGGGCCTCAATATTTCGCCTCCATCGAAATGCAGCCGCCGCAGCCGGGATTCGATCGCGCGACCCTCGGATCAGCAGCCGTGTACCATAGGCGCTAGACCACCGTGGCGGGGCGTAGCGTATACCTGTATGCTGGCAAGGGATCTCTGAAGCCGAGTCCATTTGTTGCATGGAAACTTTTGTCGGTTCAAGATGTAAAGCTCTATTATTGGGCAAAGTAGCGGTGGTCCTTCATAACACACCGCACCGCGTTTTCCGTCAGTGCTCTTTCTTTCATGCATTTATTAAGTTGTGACAAATGGCTGCGCAATTCCGCTGTAAAGACGTCGCGAAATTCGTGCTTGCATAGGCTAATCGTTCAATCCTCGGTATCGTCGCCCTTTCTCATGATCACCGAGGTATACATAAATCTTTCTGCTGAGCTGCGATAAAGTGAAACCCAAAGTTGAGAAGAGCATTCTCTTTCTGTGCAGTGGTTAAAGTGGCTTACCAAAAGAACTGCGACCATTCATTTGAGAGTCACATGGATGGAATAAACTCCTGCAAGATGCGCGCGAACACGTTTAGGGCTCCCACGCTGGGACTGAAAGGTTTGCGCACACTTGAGTTCGTGCATTTGTACCACCTCATCTCGCTTGCGTGAAAGGCATTGTTCGTGGTGTACCGACTAATATCTCGCCGGAGGCTTTCTTAAAGATGCTTGTACCGGCTGACGTCATCTCAGTGTATAGATGTAATAGATCTGTAGGCGATACACGGGTACCCACTGAGAGCGTTATCGTCTCGTTTGCCGGTTTAAAGCGCGCAACTGAAGCGAATGCATGGCCATATTTGTTCCGTGTAGAGGGGTTGACTCCACGACCACTGCAGTGGCGAAACTGCTGGCGGTTTGAACACAGTGCTAACGCTTGCAGGTCCTCAACGTGATGTGTAAAATGTGGTGGATCGCCTTCCGCATCAGACTGCGACGTGGAAACTCCCTTGTGCTGTTTATGTGTGGAAACTCGCATCGCTTCAGACAACAGTTGCCCTGCCCGAGGCCGAGAGTTGCAAATCATTGAGATCATCGAGAAACGGCATTGTTCCCGAGCAGAGGCTGTATCGTTGATAAAAGAGCGCGATAGTGGCTATGGAGCTGTTACATCTAGTGAATCCATATCTTTAGAGGCTACAGTCTCTGCTGCTGTTGCTACAGCAATTGATAAGACCATACCTATTGTCATTTGCTGAAGGCTTGACCGAGATGCTAGCCGCTAGGTTAAACAGCCTATGCAACTCTTTCCCGGTTGCTTGCGCTACTGCTGGTGGACCCGCGTGTCCTGAAAGCGATTCATAGTCAAAATTAAATGGAACTTGTACAAAGCAAGTCCACCGTTGCTAGCTCACCATCACCTGTTAATGCCGAACCCAGTAATTCTTTCGAAGACATGAGGCAGGGAAACGTTGCTAATAAGCGCAGGAGTACCCCATTATCTCCGACACAGTCATCCTTGAAGCCCAAGAAAGGCTCCACTACTGATAAACAGAAGCAGGACGTGTTGCGTTCTGCCGCCGAGTCGACTGTCTTAAACATAGCTCGCTTAAAGGTTCTACAATGGAATTGCCGCTCTGCATTCTCCGGTTGCACTGACCTTCTTTATCTAGTACACGAAATAGCCCCTGATATTATTTTCCTTCAAGAGTCGTGGCTTTCTACACATCAGAAATTTACTATTAATAATTATCGAACATTCCGCTTGGATCGCCCAGGTAGGGGTGGGGGGGGGGGGTTGATAACTTTAGTTTCATCGAAATATTTCATAAAAGTTTCATTACTTTCGAACATGTCTGTTCGGACTGTGAAATTTTGGGATTAGATTTCTTGTTGCCTGGATCCTCCACGTTTGCAGTGGTTAATGCGCACTTCCGAATGGAGTGAGGAATACAATCATCTGGGTTCAGTTACCCGCAATTGTCGCTCTAAGGCAGTCGTACTCGCAGGTGACTTCAACTCACACCATACTTCTTGGGGAATAAGAACAGATAGTTGTGGAAAGCGGTTGTGGTATTGGACACAGAGTAATAACTTTCATTGCCACAACTCCGGTGAAATCACCTTTTTACGTGGGCGCTCCTTATCAGCTTTAAACCTCACTTTTTCTTCAAATCAATTGGCTATCTCATCTTGGGCAACCTTTGACAATGGAACTAGCAGTGACCACATTCCCAGTACTTTTAATAACATGCTCTCTCACCACGCCACTGGCACACGACAACGCTACTTTATTAATAACAAAGCATACGATACTGCGCTGAAGGAGGCTTTAACATATCTTAGTACATGTGATGCGCGGCTGAGAGCTCAGTCAGCCATAACTATTATGACTTCTGCTATTGAGACAACACAGTTTTCTGTAAGGGCTGGAGGTTCCCCGTCAAACTCTGCCTGGTAAAATGAGGCGTGCACGCTTAACTATAGGCGACGGAAAGCAGCATGAAACGTCTCCATAATTATGCGCCTAAAGTATGGATGGACTGTAAATTTTGTTCTGCAATATTGAATCGAACCGTTGCAGCAGCTAAAGATCACCAGAAGAATTTGCACTCGCTACTCTCAGGGCCTAATAGAAGAGCCGCTTTTTTAGATTTATTCGCAATAGAAAATAACCTCAACAAGATACTTATTCTCTACTTCTTGTATTATCGCCTAAATAAATAGCTGATTTGTTAGAAAGTATAGTTAAGGGACTTGAAAAACGGTTATCTTCATTATATCGGGCACCTATTATGGTTAAAAGTTTACTGTCCGATTTTCATGGCGGATCTCGCGAAAGTTATGCTGATTACACATCAAGCAGCTCCTTGTCCGGATCGTATTACTACTTCTTTGCTTAAATTAATGTTCGATCAATATCCCGATGAGCTACTGAACATCGTTAACTGTTCCCTGCAGTATACGTGGATTCCCATTTCATGGAACATTGCAAAAGTTATGCTCGTGCAGCAAAATAAAAGTATGGGATACGATCTGGATAACATTCGGCCAATCTAGTTTACTACTAATATAGTAGAGGTAATTGAAAACGTTGTATACGTTCGACTCGGTGAGTATATTTCTCGTGAGGACATCCTTTCTTCGACACAAATAGGATTTAGGCAAGGTTGCTCTATATGGTCATGTGGACCTTGAAAAACGGTTCTCTTCATTATATCGGGCATCTATTATGGTTAAAGTTTAGTATCCGATTTTCAGGAGGTGGCCATGGCGGAACTCGCAGAAGTTATGCTGATTACATATCAAGCAGTTCCTGATCCGGCAAGGCTGCTCTATACGGTCATGTGGACCTTGAAAGCCGAATACGTCTTGCCTAGACTATGGGGAGAGATTTCAGCATTAGTCGCATTGGAAATAGCAAAAGCCTACAGTTCTGTCGGACATGGAATTTTATTTTTTAGATTAGTCGATTGCAATGTTCCAAACTACATTGTATCTTACGTTCAAGAATTTCTTCCTGAAAGGCAGTCTTACTGTTTCCAGGAAGGAGCTACATCTTCTTCAGATAAACAAACAAGGGGCGTGCCGCAGGGATCAGTTTTGTCCGCTCTGTTATTTAATATTTTGTTATCTTCCCTGCCGGTTCATCAGAATGTTCAGCTATATGTGCACACCGATGATATTGTATTTTTCTCATCGTCCTAAAATGCTTCGAATTATGCAAAATTTTGCAGTCTTATTTGTCTGAACTTGAAGTGAGGCTTAATCGACTCCCTTTCACCCTTAACGTTAGTAAGTGCGCTTTACTGGTGTTCCCACAATCAGATAATGTATTCCTTTCTCTTCTCTATGGAAATGAACAGATACCGCAAGTATAGTCCGTCATTAAAGTACCTAGGTATTATATATGTAGAGAATCTAAGCTTGCAGCAGCAAATTGAAGTAAACAGATGCAAAGGAGAGCGGGCCATGGGCCTGTTGCGACGTTTCAGTAGCAAAAGTACCGGAATGAGAAGGTCAACATTGCTGACCACATACAAACTGTACGTGCGCCCCATTTTGGAATTTGGTTGCGTTCTGTTTTCTGGCTGTGCGGCCTACAAGCTACGACCTCTACTTTTGTTAGAAAGGCAGGCCCTACGTCTTTATCTCGGGCTGCCGAAATGTGTTGCCAATAATAACGTGCTCTATTTAGAAGCTCGTGTGATACCCCTGGAATCAAGGTTTAAACAACTGACAGTGCAAACGTTTCTAAAGCTCTACGAAACGTCACCCTCCCGTTCGCAGTCAATCTTCATTACTTCTCGTGACTCCTTTTTAGGAACCGATGGGACGCTATCAATATCCTCAGGTCGTTTTTGTCGAATCTATGATATCTGATATTGAAATTTCTCTGCAGAACCTAACTCCCCTAAGGCCACACTCGTCCTTGAAGGATAATCTATATTTCGATCACATTTTCCCTAAAGATGCTAAGCTCCTTCCCTTTCGTATTCTTGAAGGTTGCCTTCAGGATCATCCCGCCCAGTTTCCTGGGAATTTTGTAATCGCTACGGATGCGACTCAAAAAGTGGAGAAGGCTGGAGTTGGTATATATTCCTCCTAGTTGAATTGGTGTTTTGAGCTCCGACTGCCCGATTTTACCCCTATATTCCTAGCAGAGTTTCTGGCTATCGCATTGGCGATAAGGAAATTGATCCCTAGCCAGAAGTAATCATTATCACAAATGCTTTGTCTGTCGTGTTCGCATATAACATTTCCAAAGCAGTCACCTTTACTGAAGATTTTCTCGACCCTTGTACCGCCTTACATATCAGAGGTTCCGTTGGTCTTGGTCCCTGGTCAAACAGGCATTTTTGTGAATGAATCAGCTGACTCGCTGGCAACGTCATCTTTAGATGGTGCAGTGTTAAATATACTGCCCAACTTTTTCATTTATCGCAGCCGAGAGGTTTAAACGCTTTCTTCTACTGACATGCACTACGACATCTAGATTTCGACGACTATCGACACCTTCAGTTCACATGGAATGCGGACAAATGCCTTTCACGTCAGTGCGAAGTGACTATAGCGAGTCTCAGATGTAAACCTCCAAGTCTAAATTTCTACCTTAATAAATCTGGTTTCTCCTTAACTAACCTCTGTTTGGTATGCAATGAGCCTTCTAGAAACGATTGATCACTTCCTCCTGTTTTGCCGCCGATTTTCTTCACTCCGCCGAATGTATCTAAATTCAATATTCCAGAAACTGCGTCTACCTTTAACAACACCAAATCTTTTATCTTTTAATGCCTCTCATCATGGTACAAGCCGTAATGCTGTTTTGTCCGCATTACATAAATTTATCGAAGCCTCCGGAACATTACCCTGCTAGTGCTGTCGACCACAGGGTTTCGTTCGCAGTGTTTCATTTAGTAAATTCTAATTATTATATTTGATTAGAACTTCTTCCTTTTTATTTTTTCTCAGATTTTCGCCTTGGCCTTTTAATTTTCCCGTTCTCTATATCATTACCTGTAGTGTGGCCAATCCCCCTCGAGGGTATGTGCCAATTATAGAGGCCACAACAACAGCCGTCCGAGGAGCGGGTGTTGCCTGTGTGCCTTTATTCCTCACAATATGTATTATTCCTGACAGTATGTATGTGTTAGCCGTTAAAACTGCCATATGTATACAGAACTCGGAGAAAACCTATTGTGCAAGACAAAGCGAATCTTTATGTGCGCTGGTTCTTGGTAATCTAAGCGACATGCAGCTATTTTTTTCCTCTTTTACGAGAAGGAATGTTCAAAGTGCCCCGGAGCCTTGCACTACGCCGTCTGTCATAATCAGATATCATGTTTTTTGAACGTGATACCCCATAAATCATGAATGTTCAATGTGGCTGGTATATTTAAATTCGTATTCGCTATTTGAGAACGATAACAGAAAGACAAGAAGCTTAACACAGATCGGCCTAGGTGACAACACGGGGCGCATGCACTTGGGCCTCATTCTTTTGTGTTTCCACTATGGAAGCGTAATCACCGTTTCGACGATGTTGTCCGTATCCCATGTGCTGTGCGATGTCAGTGCCCGTTAAAAACCCCAGGTGGTCGAAATTTCTGGAGACCTCCGGTACGGCGTCTCTCGTAATCACACCATGGTTTTGGGACGTAAAACCACGGAAATCAATCAGCGACGTCGTCTGTATATGTGTGTCAGACATGCCACTGTCTCTCCTCAGGGCGCGGCAATGGAGCGAGGCGGACTTCCCCTACATTCCGGAGCAGTCGCACACGGTCTTCTTGGTGACAGCCGACGACCGAGGCAACGCCTGCGCGTTTATAAACAGCAACTTCCTGGGCTTTGGATGCGCCATCGTGGAGCAGTACGGATTCGCTGTTCACGTAAGCTCTAAATAATCTATTTTTGTCGCCCTCATAGTTTCCGTATTGCACCGCCATGCACGCCTGAAAAAATATATGCGCAAGGCACCGTTGTCTGTTGTGCCCACGATAGCGTAACGAGGCAGGCAGAACTAGTGGTGTAACGATCGACTCTTCTGAGAGAACAAAAAGCTAGGCCATTGCTGCCATACAAACTGTCTTGTTCTGTTTGTTTCCTACGAAGGCGTGAAAACTGTCTGTATTTAAATCAATGTCCCCCTCGGTGTTCGTCTGTATTGGTGTTCCTTGCAGTCCAAAAGTACGCAGGCTTTGAAATATACAAACACGGTAGGTGCTGGGAGTGCTGTTGCCACACTGTGGTTGCTGCGTACCGCCGTTGCGGTAGGGCCAAGTTAAAGCGCGACATACGGTATATGTTTCTTCTATCACTTGGGTACACCATGTAATGATTCCCGTTAGAAGAAGCACACTCGCCGACTCTCATCGTGTTCGCCAACTATCAAATCATATTTGCCATTATTTTCTCAGAGACCTGGCCCGTTGTTCCCCTACTTTCTACAGATATATATGGTCTTTGCTGTCAGCCAACAGCTGGCCTTCAAATTAAAGTACAAAATCATAAGTATAACCCGATGTAATTGCATATGTACGAGGACAGCGATCGTATATTGAGCGCGCGGAAGTGCGTGATTTTGGTTTAATCTTCATTTCCAGCAAGATATTTACATTGCACAGAAACGGCGAAAAGCAAGCGTATATGCGTGACCGCCATCGCTATGTAGCTTACAGATACGAGCTGAGTTTTAAGTTGTCTGTAAGCATCGTGCATGTACTTGCAATCCTACTGGTCAAATAACATTGCTTCGACCGTTATCAGCTTCCTTAGTGACAATGTCCTCACGGGGCATTAGATTAGAGATGACATGACTTTCTGAGGGAACGGTTGTCTTAGCTTGGGGGGGCCTAGCTATATTTCAGATTGCAGTACCATTTATGTAATGATAGCTTTATGGTATATATCTTGTTTATGAGTAGGAGTAGACAGCTGCAGACGGTGCCGTTATTATGTCTGGTGAGTAATTCTCTGCATAACGAAAAGTATAACGCGCATCGATTGTGACAATTCTGTTTCTCTGAAGATCGAATTTGTTTGTGCATGGTTAGTGGGACGAAAATTTAGGCCCTTGCTAAACACGCTTATTTTCGTAGCACTTCGTGATTTTGAACTAGCTAGAAGATTAGACTGGTTAACGTGTGGGGATATTTGAGCATCGTTTGATGTTGTCTATTACCTGTTGCTGACAAGACGCGGAGGGGGGGGGGTTGCGCGGAAGGGTGCTGTTTCATAGGAAATGTATTTTCTTTTCGCACGAATTTGCTCGGCTCTTTTTTTTTCAACATTCCAAAGCACTTGGCATGAGATGTGCTTGGAATTAACTTTCCTTAGATGGAGGAGAGGAGAGGGGGAGGGCGAGCAGGGAATCTTACCGTAGGGGGGCGATTCCCTCCTCCTCCCTAAGCAAGTCCCCCCCCCCTCCCTGCTCCATAGTTCAGGCCATTGGCTGGATGGATCGTAAATCGTGTATAGTACATGCATCACGCTTGTCTTGTACTCCTTCCAGCATGACGCGAAGGTGAACCACGTGAACTACGCCCTCTATTTTACGTACTCACGCAATAATTTTGCATATATTCATAACTGAACAAACATCTGAGGACCTGTGCGTACGTGCCGCTCATAGGAGGACTTTAGCGGCCGAATTTGGTTGGTCGCTTTAGCCCCTCTTCTTCAGTACATAGCATACCTAAATGCGTATTTGATGAAGTTCCCACCGTCGCTCCACAGTGCCGTGGCCGCGGATTCAGCACCGTGGCTGGTCATCCGAACTGTGCGGGACCCGGCAAGAAGCCGTACCACACGCTGATGCCAGTGCTGGTGACGGACAGCTCGTGCGGTGACTGGTTAGCCGCGCTGGGCACGATGGGCGGGTACACGCAGCCGCAGGTCGACCTCCAGCTCTTCCTTGCCATGCTGGAACGCGGTCTTGATCCACAGTCTGCGCTGGACGCTCCCAGACTGTATATTGGTGACGGGAGAACGTTAAGGCCAGAGTGAGTATATTGAAGGACTTAATTTACCTGTTACCTTCCTTCGCGTATGCACTTATGAACCTGCAGGTGCGATTGGTGTTAGCTGCGAGCTGCCTACGTTTTAGTACACTGACTCATTGTCTATATACGATGAGATCAGACAAGCATACTGTACCTCAGTTGTATCTATAGCTTCTTCCTCGGCGACATAGCTGAATGGCTGCTACGCTTGTTCCTCACTCAGAGTGATGATGAAAGCTTAGCTTTAAAAAACATCAAGGCATCCTTGGCCACATTGCAGTTTGGCTTGCATCGGCAACTGCCATATTATTGTGGCGGAGACGCTTTGTATTTATGAAAGCGAAAGCGTTGCATGTCTCCTCAGAAGTTGTGCTCGAAAGAGTTAGAAATGATCTTATATAAAAAAAAGACCCGACGGCACCCCCAATGGTTCGAAAGTGTCGCGTGACCATACGAAACCCAAAATCGCACCATAAGTCATCTGACAAAGTGATGACGTTTTAACGTAAAAAGCTCCGCTCGACGTGCAGTTTCTGAGAGAGGTTAGTGCGCGAAAAGCCTATTCATAGTTTTCAAGAGGAAATTTCGCGATTTCGATAGCAATCGAACTCAGGCCTCCGAGGCGCTGAGGATTCTACGATTTATCCACGAGGCGTGGCTGACTAAACACAATGCGTCGCAGCCACGCCGTTGACCACAGGTACTTTCCCATTACAAGATGTAAGCAGTGTTAGTGTCTCCGTCAACTTCTTTTTTTTAGATGCCGTTGTTCAGCCTCCCAATGCGGATGTTAAAGTATCCAATTATAGTGGTCAAACTCGATGTTCAAGTGGTTCCTTTGGATGTGTTCACTCGCCGCTTCAATGCCGCAATGTCTCATCAGCGTGCGAACCTGACCCATATATAGTACGTAATTATGCGAACAAATGGCACCTTTGAATGGCAAAAAGACAGTTACAGCACTCGCCTGCTCACGTAGCGTTGGGAAGCGCCGTTTTTGGTGCAAGTTGCAGTGTCATGCCGTATATTCAGTCATGTGCTCTGCGTAATAGCGCTTTCCTGCCTACGCACAACGTAGTACTGGGATTGGTCATTGGGCGCGTTGGTTAGAATATATTCCAAGAAAAATCCTCCGGGAGTTACGCTTCTGTAACACAAGAACTGGAAACCATTTAAGGCTGAACATCGGTAACGTATCGAGGTTTGAGACCTCTGCAAGACGCGGTGGAGTCGCGTTTGTGTACGGTCGTGATGGCGCTAGTTTCCTCGATAGTAGCTTCTGTCCTTCCATCTGTGTGACGCGCCTGCGCAAAAGGCGATGGCTGGCAGCGACGCGTCGCTTGCCGTCACGCGCGTATACTATAGGCATACGTTTGGTCAGCCACAAGCCTCGCTGCCTGGTACACCGGGGAACCGGGTGCGATTACTTCCCATACCGCACAGTTTTCAGTTGGACACTGTGAATTGCCTATATAGCTTCTCAGGCAACTTATTTTATGATTACGTGCTAGAAAAATGAAAAGCAATAAAACGACGTGACCATTTTTCTGAATTAGAAAAAAATCGGTGTGACAGGGCCTTTTTGAAGCCTGTCACTGAAAAAAAGGACACTTCTGGACTATGTCAGGATCAACTGTAGCTGAATACGCCGCGAAATAATCACGTGGGGGCTGCTTTGTACCCCTCCTTCTTCTTCTACAAAAGTGATCCAGTCTACTTCGAGGAAGGGTTTCCGGAGTACGTGGCCGCAGATCTCCGGCGCAGGGGTCATCGCATCGAACCGGGCCTCCTGACTCTTTCGGCTCGAAGTACCAGAAGCATGGCCCACATCGTCACACGTGGCAGCTGGTGGGATCGCGTTAACGAGGTAAAAGCGCAGTCGGCGAATGTATGCGCGCACCTGGCAATGAAAGTCTGGCAAGAAGAATTTGAATTAAGTTTCAAAGTGTAGAAGCACTTTGGACGTATCCGTAGCAGTGCACTAAATCATACCTTGACAAAGTCTGTCGTGAAAGCTGTCTTAAGTAAAATTTTGCAGCCAGCTTTAAGCACGACGTCAAAGTAAAAAGAAGTTCATTCATGTTCATTTTTTTTATTCCGCTTAACATCTAAGAACTTAATTTATTGCTCGCTTGACATTCATCCTGTTAAACACCTTGCTCAGAGAACTAC
Source organism: Hyalomma asiaticum (assembly GCA_013339685.2). Taxonomy (NCBI): domain Eukaryota; kingdom Metazoa; phylum Arthropoda; class Arachnida; order Ixodida; family Ixodidae; genus Hyalomma; species Hyalomma asiaticum. The sequence goes on along the minus strand of CM023481.1, from coordinate 38,411,631 downwards.
ACGTAACTTGCAGTAAATATTAACGCTGGGGCATGGAAAAAATGGCGTCCTTAAAAGTTTGCTGCTACTTTTCCAGCGTTTGTTTCGAGTGATCCCATCTATATGGCTCCTCTTGTCCCAGGTTGCCTTGCCCCAATTTCTCTTGAATTGTTTATATACACGTCTTGAGTTTCGAGGCAACCTCGCGTGGCCTCTGCATTCACCAGCCTGAGAGCTCACCAGATGTTCAGTTCATTTAAGCAAGCGTACACAATCTACTTTGTATGTTCTACTTTTGTGACTTGTACTAAATCACTCTCATTTTGAACTTCTCTTATGATTGGATTCCACTGTATGTATGTAGAATGTATGTATGTATCTGATCATGTATGTTGAAATTTAATGTAACTTAACAATATAGGTATAAGCTTATTATTAAGTTTATTAATTTATATTTAGAACACAGACAACTACACATTTTTGCCCTATGAGTGAGCAATCACACGTCCCTAATTGAGAGCTGTACGTACGTGTAAATACATGTATGCCATGGTGGTCTAGTGGTAATGGTACGCGGTTGCGGACCCGAGTGTCGCGGGATCGAATCCCGGCCGCGGCATTTCGATGGATGAAAAATGTTAAGGCCCTTGTACTGTGCGATGTCAGTACACGTTAAAGTACCCCAGGTGGTCAAGATTTCCGGGGCCCTCCACTACCGCGTCTTCCATAATCACAGCTGGTTTTGGGACGCAAAACCCCAGAAATCAAGTCAATGCATACATGTATAAATGCATGTGTGTGTATGTATCAGTGTACGCATATATGTATGTGTAATGTATGTATAAATGCATGTATATTCGAAAAGAAAGATCCTGACACCGACCAAAATGATTGCAAAAAAACACAGTTGCGCCAGAAGGGCGAAGCCACGTGGGCAAAGCAATGTATGCGATTGCAATGCATGACATAATATACAAAGTAAAGGTAGCATCTTTACGGGCAATCTGCATTGTAGTGAACGTGGGCTTAAGTAAGGAGGCTGTTGCGTAAATTACCATGTGACGGTCGAGCGGCAGAGACAATGGTCCAGAAGAGCTGCGAGCTAAGTCATGTTGTTTTTATGTGTTCTGACACGTGCTTCACACCGCACGACCGCGTTAAGCGGCGTGCTCGTTGCACCATCGAGAAACTTGGCACAGCGCAGCGGCATCAAGCGAGCACGTTCCTTCGGGCACTCGTAGGCGCACTCAGCGTGAGCGCTCTTTGGCGAGGGCATTGCCTTCGTTGCGAATATATGCGAGGCGCCTGAAACGGGGCACGCGATCAAGACGCTGCTACGCAGTACGCTGCACGGCTGATAACTGCCGAGATAGCGGACGCGCCTGCGATGGCGACCGCACAATGTCCACAGTTGTTGCTCGAGCGACAGTTTGCCCCCCCCCCCCCCTCTCATCGCCTCTTTAGATCCTCGTTAAAGACGGGCGGGGCGTTTGTTCTCCGCTTCGACACAGGCCGCCGGAGCGGTGTGTTGTCGCATACGCGTTCCGAGCGACGGATATGGGTCGGGTTCGTTCGATCTCTGCTTCAGCCGCGTTCGTCCCCTGCGCGCGCGTGCTTTTACCCGCGGGTAGAAGGTAGGATGCCTGGTGGAAGAGGGGGGGGGGGTGTTATGAATTTGGACTGTATACGGGATATAGGGGCGACGGCAAAAAACCCATCGACACTGTCCACATAATTGCTGTCGCAATAAAATGTATTACGTCACGGGGAGCAAAGCCTCCCGTCAACAAAGCTCCCGTGGGGTAGCTGTAACGTAAATATATATATTTTTTTCACTTATTTTTGTCGGTGTCCGGACCTTTCTTTTCTAATATGCTTCGTCCCGACCAGGCGGGCATCGGTCATACTCTTCATCAATGTATGCACAGATGTATGTATGCATGTGTTTGTAGCATGTATGGGCGGCTGTGTATGTGCGCATATATATATCTATATATCTATATATATATATATATATATATATATATATAATTTATTTATATAGGCGTGTGTGGTGTGTGTGTGTGTATGTACGTATGTAATATTCTCCTGAAAATGAACCAGCAGCTTCACGTGTAGCCGAGTGCACTACAGTCGGCAGACAGACCTGTTATAGATATTGAAATCACGATTAAGAACGATTCAGAAAATACTCCGTGTCACACGAGCAGGGCAGTATTCACATCCCTGCGCCAGTGACCTCGGGAATGCGTTTTTGCAGAGTGCGGTGCACGAAGGGCCACCCGTGGTATGGTTTGGCTGCGATCCCAGGAGCGACGGCATGGCGTCCGCGGCGCCGCTTCAAGACCTGCACTGAAGCCCATGAAGCGCGCATGCATGCGGTGCGGCGCGCTAGTCTGAAGCAAGTCATGCAGACAAGGGCCATATCGGCAGCTTCACCATCGAGCACGAATAATATCGCGCAAGAATAATATCGATATAGCATGAAATAGCCATCGCAGACAGCTGGGGCGTAGTCGGCGTATCTTGGAGGACTGAGGCAAGATTACATGCCTTAAACACACAACGGATGAAAAGAAACACAGTCGTGATAGCTCTGACGAAGCTTGGTCGAGAACGTCTTTGTGCTGAACATACCTGTGCAAATATTGGCAAGAGTGGCAGAGGAATGATAGCAATAGTGAACAAACGAGACCTGTTATGGTTCTGAAAGTAACACATTTACAAGCATGAGAGAACACATACATGCAGTCACGCTAGCTCAATCGCTCAAGGCGATCGTTTGGTTTTCGTGCAAGTAATAGCGCTTCGTCGCGTCTCTTCGTTCTCATTCATCACTGCGTTTTGTGTAGTGTCTGCCTCTGAAATGAAGCAGATAGACACTTCGGGCGTTGCACAATTTGAACAAATGTGTTGCTCAAGTAGTGACGGCGAGGAGGAACAAGTAGACATGTGCCATGGTATCTGTCCAGTACTTTGGATTTTCCTATTGTCTAGTTGATACTGGAAAGTTTTTCGAATGTCAACCTGCGCCAACTAATTAAAACAACTATTCCGCTTGAGGCATTTCTTGTGAGACGAAAGCAGGGCCTTGTAGTGTGGGTGTGTTTCCTGCAAGCACTGGGTTGTCGCCAATGTGTAAACGACGACACCGCATCGCCGGGACTGGTAATCAAAACTCTAGCTAGGTGTTCTTATTGCTGATATTATTTGTGAGAGTTCAGTTGCGTGCGCCTTAAAAATGTCTTCAATTTCGAGCCATCACATTCAGCGCACGCTGAAGATTTTACAGCGTAAGCTGTTATGAGATCACAACAACGGCGCCGTAGTTGTCCGCCGCCGCCGCCGCCGCCGCCCGTGTCCGTAACCAATATCGCTCCTCGTGAAGAACAGGACAACTGCTGCCATCTATTGGCGCTGATTTCCTCCGCATGGCCTTCGAAATGTGTTTTTACGAAGCGCTGCCTCGTGAAGCAGTTTTGTCGTATCGTTCCATGCGTAACGCGACCGGCGACGTGCGCAGCCCCGACAGCAACCTGATATGGCTCTTCGATATACCTGATGGCGCCTCCTCGCAAGATGCGGGCCGCTGCCGAAGAAGTGAATCGCAGAGTTACGCGCGCGGCTGCAGCAGGGCAACGTCGGGCACAGCAGACCGCTGTGCAGAGAGAAGCCCAAACCGCAGAGTTATGGCGCAGGGGATACCCACCACCTGTACTTGCACCAGTGTCCCCAAGCGTTTAATTACTGATTCACTTCCCGAATGGGCAACGAGGAGGGAGAGTTAGGCGACTAGAGTAGCAAATTCAATCCACACCTTTATGAAAAGTGGTAAGCCCAGCTAAAAAGACGCGACATAGAAGGAAACACACTGCACAACAGAAGCGATACTCGCAACTGTACTCTGTGTAGTGAACTCTACTCGGTTTACCCAGAAGCAGCTATACTCTGTGTACCCAGAAAAGGCATTAGCGCAGGCCCACACTGACCATAACACCACAAAGGTACATACTCAAGCATATTAATGCACCATTACATCTGGGAACTGAAATCCTTGTCGAGCAGTTCAACATACGTATCACTTATACAAGCTTTCTCTTGCTTACATAGTTCCCTGTAGCCGTGCATTGCCACTCTAGCCCAGAATTCGAATACCAGTGGGTAGTGGCTCACAGGGAGGATGTAAAATGCGTAGGTAAATGAAAGGAAGCCTTAATAATAGAAGCTCTGTAACTAGCGTTTCGGGCTCTATCACTGGCGTTCGGAGCGCTATGTTCGATATATGCCTTTCCACAAACGAAGGAGTTTTCGTATGCAATGTCTGCAGCGCACGCATCGTACCGCCTGGCATGCTTTTCCTAACAAGAGGTTTCTTTGCAGGCCCCGAAATACATGTGCATAATCCAGTGAGCTTACGCGGCGCTGGAAGAAAGGCACATTGCGGATCTTCACTATTTTAGATTATGGGACGCATTATGCACATACAGGGCACCTCTTTAAACCTATTTGTTCCTGGAGCAGCCTGACTTTTCTCCCTGCCCTACAATTTCTGAAGGAGGGTCTCGGACACCACTGGAATCTAGCTGCCTGCAACCGCTCAATCTGGCCGCTAAAACTGCCCTAGGCCAAATGGAAGCGAGTATCCAGTAGCATTATTCAATGTATAGGGAGGGCTGCGATCACTCGCTTTACTATACTTAAAGCGTGCCAGATTATAGTGTAAGAGCTCCTTGCGTGCACGCGAAGAGCACTTCTAACAAATGTCTCCCACTGTTAGTGCACGTTGATGTCTAGAAACTGCAATGCTTCCTCACTGTTAGGAAATTGATGAGTAAATCCGTGTTGTCAGTGTTATATACGCAAATTTATGAATTCTTCCACCCGAATCCCGGCCGCGACGGATGCATTTCGATGGAGGCGAAATGTTGAGGCCCGTGTGATGTTCGATGTCAGTGCACATTAAAGAACCCCAGGTGGTCGAAATATCCGGAGCCCTCAGCACTACTGCGTCTCTCGTAATCATACCGTGGTATTCGTCTGAGTAGGATTAATGTTTGAAATCACAAGGTTGTCTGTATATCCAAAAACTCGTAGGGCCTCCTCGTTGTTCAAATCGTTGAGCTCTCAGGCTTTAAAATAGTACAACGACTGGGTTAACAGAGGAACCAATTATTATTCCCTTTCGCTGGATGTACAGTCAACCACAAAAGTGTGCGGACCACGCGAGCGCGTGCCAGTCTGACTTTCCGCGCCATCTAGCAGTACGCCGCCTATCGGCGACACTGACACCTCCGCCGGAAATGCATCTTCTTGCTACTCGCTAGCATGTTAATTTTTCAGTGCCGCTAACCGCACTGTTAGTTTTTTGTTTGGACGCGCTGCACTCGTCAGCGGTAAAGGCGCCACGTATCTGACTCGATAGAGGATTCACAGCCGTCACGGCCTGCATCGACCGGAGTGCCGATGAAGAGACATCAGTTTCGCGAAGGGCTATCAAGATATAAACCCGTGGCCGCGGCTACCAAATAGCCTGTAGTGGGAAAGAGAGAAAGGTGAAAAACTGTTTGTGCACAGTTGGAAAACAGACGGGCCCTATATTTAAGGAGGGATGTTTCTTGAACGTAGCGCTGCTGTCGATCGCAGGTGACGTGGCGGAAGTGTCGCGGAGACGCTGTTGGCAATGCGTTCGCGTGGTCCGGAAACATTTGTGGTTGACTGTACATCTTGTTGTCAAGTGAAGCACAAGTCGAACAAAGCAGCAAAAATTTTCACCAGAAGGACCAGCAGAATTGTGAAACGCAACTACACTGTTCTTTTTTTCTATACATAGTTTGCACGCGCGTCACTTCCGGCGGCTTCAGCGGCTCCGTCCGCCATTGCTAGGTACAAGCCGGTCCGGTTGACGTACGGACGGCCGTCTACGCGCTTCCTTGTGTTCCTTGCAGGGTGTCGGAACGAAATGTTTTTCGTTCCGGTTTTCGTTTCGTTCCACAGAAAAAAGTTCCGTTCCGTTTTCGTTCCGGAACAAAAAATAAAGCGTTCCGTAACGGTTCATAACGTTTTTTATTTTTCAAAAAGAAAAACGAACAAAATACTTCATATTAAAAGTATCTTTTAAAGACAGCAAAAGGTACTGAAATAATACATAAAAATGCAATAATAATTGTTGGGGTTTTACGTACCAAAGCCAGGATGTAACTATGAGGGAAGCCGCAAAAGGTTTCGAAGCAAGGACACAACAAAAACTTGGTATTTATATTTCCTCAAGTTTGAATCCCGAATTTTCGTCAAAGGGGGCACACGATTTCAGAAGCAGCAGGTTATCAAGTGTACTCGCCGATAAGCGAGACCGCTGTTCTGGCAAAACGAAGTTGATTGCCGGAAATGCCCTCTCAACGCTGACTTGCGTGGCTGGTACACCAAGGGCCATTTGTGCTAACACGTACAGCTCCGTTTGCCGCTCTTTGCGCTTCTCCCAAAATTTCAACACATTCAACACGTAAGCGACGACAAAGCCCTCTCCACGATGGCCTGTGTGAGAGGCACGCGAAAGTCCGCTCGAATTTAATACAAACAGCTGTGGTTGCCAGTTTTTTGTTTCCTGCATTATTTCAACGCATCTTTCCTTTTAAATACCTGCCCGAGATGCGAGCTGACGTTGAACCCTGAGTTATGCTTTATTGCTCACGTTGCATGACCTCGGTTGTTCCGGATCGCAATGTTTTCCCGTGAACCGAAAAACGATAAAAAATATTTCGTTTTTGCTCCGGAACGAAATAATAAATAACGTTCCGGTTACGTTTTCGTTCCGCTCAAGAATATCGTTTTTTTTCGTTTTTCGTTTTCGTTTTTTGTTCCGTTCCGACACTCTGGTTCCTTGTTTCGTTCGCAATAATGCGCATATGCCCAATATTGGGTTGCCGATGAACAAGCAAAGGTACTACACTGACGACTCGATGTCCTTTAAGCGCTTGGACTGCGTGCGGAAGCATTTGGCTGGGGTTGACTGCTAACCCGAAAGGCGCGGGTTCGACGCATACCCCCGGCCGCGGCGGATCTCAGTTAGGTGGAGCCGAAATTCTAGAGACCCGTGCACTGTGTGTTATTAGTGCATGTCAAAGGACTCCAAGCAGTTGAATTTTCCGGAATTCTGTGCTACAGAGCATGCCTCGTATCACATCGCGCTTTTGGCACGTACGACGCTAGAAATTTTTATTTGACCGAGAGCCACACATTGTGTCTTCGTGTTCATGTTCTCACGAATAGTAAGAATGTGCGAGTGTGCTTTTTGTACCTGTATGACAGGTGCAGTGCTCTTCTGAAGCTTAAACGTTTGTTAGATTATGCACCAAGGGACCTACATGACCGCTCCTTGAGCCGGTCATGTATAGGCTCCCTACTATGCACCGCTGCTACCGGAGCCGGTGGTAGTCGCGAAGATGATGGTGAAAGTGGGGAAAGTTGTGTTTGGACAGTCACTTTCTCGCGAGGCTTTATATTGCCGCGTAAAATGGTTTCTGCACTAATGTGCAACCGCAACTTCAGTTAATATGTAAGACAACTATAGAAACGTTGCGCTGTGTTTACATTTAATGTGCCTGCAATCGCGGAAAGATGAACAGCTACATCTGCTAAAGTGGCAAATCGCCTATGCTTGAAAGGGGAACAGCAAGATATAAAGGAGATATCCTGGTGTCATTCACCCTTAGCGGTGCGAAATGATGAATTCTTGTTTTTGCCTCACCTCGCGGAGTACGACGACGGGCTTCGACTGGAGTCACATGTTGCAATAGCACTGCGGCAGTTAATTGCCTCAAGAAGCACTCAGTTGCTGATGCGCCGAGTGGTTTATAGGCGTTTCTCGGTTACAAGTAGCCGGTCGACGAAACCAGCCAGCTGATTATGCCCTCCTGAGCTGAAGCGGGCATCGCTGTAGCTTCACATCTGCAGTCACATCAGCGTCGCGTGCGAGGAGTCGTCGTCCCGTACCGTTCTTGCTCTGTGATGGCAAGGTCATTGTAGTACGCAGGCCAAAACTCGAAACGCCCTTCGGCGTCGCCACGCTTAAACCGCCGTACACGGTTGTCAGAAGTGCGTTACACTGCACGGAGAACAAGCAGGCGACCCAAACGAGGTACCTAGCTATGGCGGACGGAAAATGCAGACGACGGACGTGACGTCACGTGCAAACTATGTATACAAGACCTTACGGCAGCAAACGGGGCGTCATGTGAAACTGATTACTACAACCCGTTCTCTACATCTGCCTAGAATATAATTTGCAGGAATCAAAAAGTTCCAAGAAATAATCAGTTCTTTCGTATTTTGAATACTCTCTAAGAGTAATCTAAAACAAGGTGATTCAGGCATTTTGAAGCACGCCCCGCCAGAGTGGCCTAGCGGCTATGACTCTCCGCCGTTGTTGCGAAGGTCGCAGGATCGAAACCCGGCCGCGGCTGCTGTATTTCGTTCGATGGAGGGGAAATGTTGAGGCCTCTATATTGTGAGATGTCAGTACACATTATAGAACCCCTGGGGGTCGAAATTTCTAAAGTCCTTCACTACAGCGTCTCTGATAATCATGTCGTCATTCTGGTATGTAAAAGCCACGGAATCAATTAATCACGTCAAAATACCAATGGAACTACTGCTGACATATATCTTGCTAACTACCACCTTTGAAAGGCATACCCACTTTTTGAGTTTCAATAATAAAAAAATACAGATAGAGGCGAAAGCTTACACTCGATAATAGAAAATCTGGGAAGTTCCATATATCTACACAGTGAAACAGCTTTGGCGTTTACCCTGCACAGTGTCACCCTAGCAGGGGCAAAGGTTTTGGCCAAAGCCTCAGTATCTTTTCGACCAAAACTAGTTCCTGGCACCACGAGAAAGCCGCTGTCTTCACGGGCATGTAAAAGACGCAGTTCATTTTTCTTGTAGAATTTCATCGTAGCACTTAAACGTTCGCATCAAGCTATCCACGCCGTGCAAGAGGCACCTTTCTTTTGCATCGTTCTTAGCTCTTCAGCCACGCGTCTGCTGATCGGAACCTCTTCCGTACGGTAGCCCGATTGAAGGCTATATTTGGGCCCTTTCTTGAGAGTCGTGGAATGTACGTGCGGTAACTGAAGATCAGCAATTACGTTAAGGCGACCAAGCTCTGGTACAATCCTTCCAGAAGCTTTTCGGTAAACGACTAACAGCACTATATACCGCTGGAGCTCCGTTTGTCTCGGTAGCAAATTTCTTTTTCTCTTGAATTCATCAACGTCGCTTGTGTTGGACTCGCAGCGGACCACTCCTAGCCAATCGTAAAAAGCGACTGGAAATTCAATTCTAGGCGAGAGTGAAAGTGCCATGCCTATAGAAATAGAAGCGTGCCACAATTGAAAGAAGGAGAGCGCTTGCGTAATGATACGGGTCTGTTGTACTGCGCGGCAATGGACTGCATTCCTAGATGTACGTATCGATTGGCATGATTGGCGGTATGGGCGTTCGTAATCGTGATGATCAGTGCGCCTGCGCTGCTGGCTTTGCTGCGTGCATGTGAAAGGAAATGTTATACAACAAACGTTCGTTGCTAGTAGCGCTTGTCCTCTATGGTGCGTTTTCTTCGTCTAGCCGCCCCAAAAAAGCAGTGAGTATCATAATACGGGACACTCGCGACCACACCGACGGCTGCGGACTTACGCGGTTATGCTAAATCGAAGGGACAGTGTTTCAAATATTTTGGCCGAAGGTATGTGGCATGCTCACCAAAAAAGGTGTCCGGTAGGTCGCACGCGTTGTGTAAATCGATGTCGTATGAATCAGTCAGCGATAAAATTACCTATGCCGAATTTGACATTGAGTGAGTGTTCCCAGTTAGTTCAGCGTCCTTGTGCTAATTGAGCAGTTATGTGCGCAATGTAAGGTCACGAGGCACGTTAACAGCACTGTGGCGACTAAAGGGTAGCTCACGGTGCGACGGTACTCGTGCCGGCACTCGCCTCACTGGACAGACGTCTCTTTCATCGGTACCTACCCAGATCACACTAGCAATGGCTTCGTGGAGTTAGATCTGTTCGTTACGCACCGGTCACTCTGTATACTCCGTACATCTGTGGTATTGTGCGCACCTTTTCCGAATATGAACGTTTATTCATGATTAGAACTGGTGTACCAGCTAGAACGCAATACAAGTGCCTTTATTTTATCTACGTCATCATAATAAAGAATTATACTCGCAGCAAGTATGCACGATGACCTTTATTTCGCTTGGCTTTGTGCGGAAGCGCCGACATTCCGTGGTAAGTATGCGACTTTCTTCTGAGTGTCCAGTAAAGAAAGGGAGTGCAGTGAAGTAGAGGCCAAAGAAAGGAAATTTATGACCTGTTTGGACGGAGCGAGCAGCAAGCACGTGAAGAGTTCACCCGCTATGAAACACCCACCGTCCTGTCGGCACTTCCGAAATGACCTCGGTGCCCTCTATGAAACATGTTTCACTACCGAAGAGTCTATAATCTATGCGGATGGCGCTTACGGTTTTAAAGACGATAGTCTTTCTTGGGATACTTGAACGCAGAAATTTGGTCTGTCTCTCTGTCTGTCACACGATTCAGCCACCCCGCCAAAGTTTAAGAACTTGCCTAACGCCCAGCCATCTTGAACTGGTAGCTTCGTTCATACTTGTGAACATTGTCGACCAAAAAGCAAATATTACTCATATCTGAGGCGCAACATCAATACGTATTAGGTGTGTTCCTTTACTAGAAAATACATAGGTACGTAATTCCAAAGACTTAGTCTTTCTTAGGCTGCGCTGAAAATGTGACGATATGCACGAAAAAGGCCTCTGCCGACGATTTGGTGCTGCCACTTGGCAGTTGCCCAGGGATTCTGCACAAGTTGGATGTGTTATGACGGCGCTGCCAGATGGTGTCCATATCTCACGAAGCGCCTCCTCTATTTTAACAATGCCAGCCAGATGCGGCCGGTTCAACCATAGTTTCCTACTAATGATTAGTACTAAAGAGAAATATGGCTCTAGTTTCTGTGTGAGTTTCCAACAAGGCGGTTGAGCCAGCATGGGAATGATGGGTATGACATCGATCTGCCTAGTCTTCGTTCTTCTGGCTTCATATGGCTTCAAAAAAATAGGTCGTTTACGACAAAATAGAGCACTAAAACGGATGATTTTGGAATAACGATGTGCATGCGCAGGTACTAGTTCCTTTTTCGCGGTTAAAAAATACTGAACGCTAAGAAATTTAGCAATATTTGCAATATGGCAATATCGCCGCCTCTATACCTGTGCCCAGATTTAGCAGCGTCCATGAATGTTTAAGCTCCAGGTGTAGTTCTGTTCGAACTTAGATTTTTTTGCCTTCGTAAGTGACGGTGCTAACGTTTCCAAGTATGTAAAAGGTAGGTGCGTCTTCTGAATCTAACAAACGGGCTTCAGGGCAAGTGTTCCCCTGCCTTCTTACAAATTACATGGGTAGAGCCGCTGCGCGAGGCCGTTGCAGAAAAGCAGTATCGCCCACCGTATGGTGGCTAGTTTTGTGCAAGAACGTGATGTTAAATAAACAACCGTGCCATTAAACTCTGTCGGAATCTGTGCCTGAGCTTTGATGTGAGCTGACTTTGAGCGTCGTCCGCAGGCGCGTCTGGCCTATCGCCAACTGGCCGTCTACTACGCACGATAACTGCGCCTGCTCGGCGCATTCTATCAACGTTGAATTAATCAGCGGAATTGAAATGTTGTAGTACAAGATATACGGACAGCCTTGTCACAAGGGATGTATGTCAGCCGTGAAAGCGACCCTACGCTTACAGACTCTGTCGCACCTGCTACAAAAGAAAAAAAAAAGAACCGGGAAATCGCATCGATAAAGTTCGCTAGACGCAGCGCAGATATTCGTAAAGTTCGGTAAAATACCACTGCAAACAATATGTAGAGCCATCCATCAACAAACGCAACAACGAAACAGACTGCACGGCACCTCATCATTGCAAACGACTACGACTATAGTACATGCGACAGTCTGATTATCTCTAGCGGTAAAACGCAGCCTACAGCCGGTGCCGTCGTCGCGTAATGAAAAAGTGTAGTAATGTCACTCGCGTCACTGACGCTAAAAAAATAGGAATAAAGAAATCCACCGGAACGTTTGAAGCCGCAGGCACGAACACTAGAGAAATCCATGTCATAGCCATCATTCCCATGGCATCTTCACGATCACAGCGCCAGTTTTCCCTCGAGTATTTTAGTAGGAAACTCTATATGTTCAACATAGAGGAGGCGCTGTCTGAGGCAACGCAAAACATAAATGGCGGCTTGATGAAATAATGCGGTAAAATGAAATCTGTTCAAACTAACATCTATTGCATTTATCATGCCAGGACGGAAATGGTACGACCAGGACTCATGTAGTACGGCCGGCAGAAGGCTATCGTCTTTCGACGACATTTGCAACGAAGCACACAGATACGCGGCCATTTTTTTTTACCTGACACATGCAGGGAAAATAACGTGAATGTAATTCCTTATTACCAAGGAGGAGGAGCAGGATCAGTTAAAGATGCTAATGTTCTCGTAGAGAAGAAATGTTGTTGATATAGGAGAAAGTGCGCACGGCAGAGTTGTCCTAATTGGGCTGCTTGCATATTCGAGCATACCGTGACTTCGAGCTGAGAGCATGGTCATGTTCATCAGACGCAGCTATAGTCTCCAATATTTGAACTTCTCATTAGGGCTTCCCACCGCTCGATGTTTCGCCCCATGACATAGTGTACCTCTGTATGTGTATAGGGACACTGAATGTACAACTGCTTGCCCAGCGTGAGGGATACACGGAGTGAAAGGGTGTACATTGAGAGGATGTGCCAGTCTGAGGTGTGCAGAATGCGGCCTCTTGCGAGTTCGCGGTGCGCGGGCGGATAAGACCTCCTACCCAGAATGTAGTGGCATAGAAATTTTAACGCGATAGCGTTAAAGAGCTCGTTTCGCAGAAATACCGCCGTCGGTGTCGGTGCGTGAGCGAAAAATCGGCGTGAGCGAAAAATCGAGAAAGATGCAAATAAAATAAACAATGCAAATCTTCGGTCTCACTGAGGATCGAACCCGGGGCGTTTGCCTGGCAAGCAGGTGTCCTACCACAAAGCCACGATGTTACTTGCAACTGCCTCGGAAAAAAACACCACATAAATGTCAGGTAGTGGAAGGACTCTGCTTAAAGCATTTTGTTCGGCAGGTGTCACGACGAAAATGAGCCCATTCGGCAATTTGTAGGCTCATACGGCGATTTGTAGGAGGAATAAACTTTATTGAGCATATCAAGCAAACAGCAAACATTAGATAATGTGCTGCTATCTGTGACACATTGTGAAAAACATGTCTCGACTACCATGGCCTCCGAGACGGCGAGCGCGCCCGCCATCTCGGAGGCCATGCGACTACAGCAGAGCCTATAGGGTTCCACCGTTCTAGGACAGGGAACATATTGCCACGTGCATTTATCTGTGCTAGCGTTGGTGTTCCAGTGACAGTTTCTTTCGGCTGAATGGTTTGCACCGACGCTTCGCTGTAGCGTTGGAGCCGCGTTTGTTAAAGCTGTGGCTCATGTTCTGTTTCACCATGTCACGAGACGCTCGCGCTCGAAAGCGTTCCTTGTCGCGAATATAAGTGCCGGACTGGTGAGAGCGCGCGGCCATTCTTACCGCTGACGCTCGACTGCGCATGCTGTTTTCGCCGTCGCCGTTGTCTGCCGCGGTGGTGTAGTGGTTAAGGTACTCGGATGCCACCCAAGAAAACGCCGGTTCGATCCTGGCCGCGGCGGTCGCACTTTCGATGGAGGCGAAAATGCCGGAGGCTCGTGTGCTGTGCGTTGTCGGTGCACGTTAAAGAACCCCAGGTCGTCTAAATTTCCGGAGACCTCCACTACGGCGTTAATATTGTATCTCTTTCACTCCCTTTCCCCTTCCCCCACGGACGCTTAGCCGCGCTCCCTACATGGGCTGCAGAACTTAGCGTCTTTCCCTTAACTAATCCACAATCACCGTCATCATCATCATCATCATCCGCCGTAGTCTAGCCAGAGCTTGCTTTTGGGCACAGGTTCGTCCCGAATAAAATTTGATTCTTTTCATAGTCCCTTCGTCTGGTGTGTTCAATAAAGACCGTCACGTCAACGTGACAATATCATATCAAGCAAGCAGCAAACATTAGATAATGTGCTGTTTGCCGTTTCACCTACCATAAGGCGATGCTTGTTGCGGTTGGCCGGAAGAGGTCTCCAGAAGAACAAATCGAACAGCTGTCAGATAGTTAACGCAAGAAGGACGACAGAATGTGACCATTTATGAATGACAGTGCAATTAAATAGATCGGAAACCTCTACCATTACTATAGATATGTCGCGCGCGTGTGTGTGTCTGTGTCTGTGCACGTGTGTGTGTGGAACAACACACACTAAGAAGTATGCACTGAGTGGTGGAAGTGCACACTAGGGACCGGATTTCGCTATCGCGTTCAACTCTTAAAGGCGAAGCTTAAGGGTCCCCCAATTTTTTTATGCTTTCGCATGGGTCGATAATGTGCGCATGGGGCGATAATGTGACGCAGTTAGATGGAGCGATGAAATTAAAAAGTTTGCGGGCATAAAGTGGAACCAACTCGCTCAGGATAGGGTGGATTGGGAATCGTTGGGAGAGGCCTTCGTCCTGCAGTGGACCTAAACAGGCTGATGATGATGATGATGATGGGTCGACAAAAACAGGGCTCCTAAGGAAGAACTTTTTGAAGCATAGCTACCCTTAGAACGCAGACGTTCTTAACGTCGCCTTCAAGCTTAGCTCCCATTAGCTGTGTGAGAGTGTAACTCGGGACAATACGTAATGTGATCGACGGGGTTCTGTGTGCCCCAGTCACATGTGATCACGAGGCACGCCCCGTAGTGGATAGCCAGGGAATAATATTTACCACCTGCAATTTTTTGATGAGCACTGGACTCTGAGCACACCGAGTACCTTTTCCATTTCCTGTATTTTTCCCTCATCGAAATGTGGTCGCCGTTTGCCGGGATTCGATCTCACGTCCTCGAGCTCGTATAACCCAACCCCCTAGCCGCTAAGCTAACACGGCGGGTTTTCTCTCGACAGGAGTGCACGTTACAGCGCAACTAATGCGCACATTACGCAAATTTTACCCACTGTAAGAGTGTAATCCACATACTGTGGTATGTAAATTAGGGAGTTATCTTATTCAAAGCTGCGTATATCATCCGTTTGTCAGAACCGTGTGCTGTTGTGATGTGCAAGTTCTGTGCCACTATATGCTTGACGTCGGATAGTATGCATGCAGAGGAGGTGCTCAAGAATTTGCCAATGTTTCGGAACATGGGCGTAATGATATCACTTGAATGTCTAGTGGTACGGATTTACGTAGGGCTGGCGTTATATATGTAGTGTTCGCGGAGGCCGAGAAACGTACAGCCGACACGTATGGCGTTCAGTCTCAAAGTGTCTTTATTTCTCAGTTCCCCTCCCCCGGCTCGCGTGCCCGTAACTCCGTCGTCGGGTCGGCGGAGCCCGCTTCCCGGCGGCTCCCCTCCTTCGGCTCGGGTTTGCACTGCGTTGCAGCACTAAACACACAGCACAATATACTCTGAAAATCACTGGTTACGGTCACTTTTCAGTGTCGTCCCATACTGAAAATGAGTCAAAGTTGGCTTTGACGTTTGGTGCAAGGAGGGAGCTCCTTGCCCAAAATTTCCCTGTAGTGACAACGACAGATATACCTGTATCATCATTCCTGCTAATTGCTTACACAACCACTTTCCTCGAATTTGTATATTATTCCGCGAATCGCGTCGGATACACGCCCGCCGTTGTAACTTGGCGGCTACATTCTAGGCTTGCGAAGCTCGACGTCTCCCGATCGAATCCCGGCGATAGGGGCCGCATTTCGATGGCGGAGAAATCCAGAGAGCCACCATTCACTTAGATTTAGGTGCACGTTAATAATCCCAGGTGGTCGAAATTGCTCTGGGGAGCTTCACTCCGAGGCGTGTCTCCTAAGATAGTTGTTTTGGCATGTAAAACTCCGTCATTTATTATTACGTCACGTCCATGACCAATCGTCCTGAATTGGTCGGGCCATCGTACTGACGCACAGCCAGATCTACTGTAGAATTAGAGCCAAGAAAACTTTTCCAGAGGGCGTTTTACTGGAGGCTTCATAAGCGACACAAGGTGGCCTTACCGCAATGATTGCTTCCTCTATGAGGTGGAAGGTTTCGTTCCACGGCCTCCTAGGGTCTACATCTACAGCCAGCCATGAACCCCGCGAAACCCTCTGTCGCTAACGCTGCTCTATTTCCAAAAATCTGAAGACTTCCTTACCCAGTCGCTTCTTTTTCTATATTAACACTTTAACCGTCGTAGTGGGTAGCAGGCATTGAAAGGGGAGCAGGCCAGCGAGCGGACGTGACGGCGACAACGGAAAAAATGGAAGTTACCCCTGCCAGCTTGGCTGCAGAAAGCAAAAACATGGAGAGCCCGATAATCTGCCATGGTTCCCCGACAACGCCCACGACTGAGACTCAGTGCGGCTCGGGCGCAGTGAAGTCGTCACTGAAGAGCAACTTCCCGGACGCGCGACGCCGAGTGGTTGGCCTTAGCGTGAGATGGATTGACCAGCAACCCGGCGCACTGCCCTTGGAGTACCTGGTGAGTCACATGCGTAGGCACGACGCCAGCTCATCACATTAAGGGTGTGTTGCCCTTAGATATGTGTGATTCTGGGAAGTACTTGAGACTTATGCGAATGTTTTTGCCATCATCTACGAATATTGCCACGGGAATATTCCTGTTCTACCGGGGAAGTAGGGGAAGTAAATCAATTAAACTAAAGGAAGAGATGAGGCAGAATGTTCATATCTTTCCCATGCTGTTCACGGCGTACTTAGAAGTAATATTCAAACGATTATATTGGGGCGGAATAGGAATAAAGTTTTATGGAGAACGTCTCGAACAAAATGTGGTTTGTAGGTGACGTTGTGTTCGTCAGCAGTCACGGAGGCGAAATGCAAATCGATAGAATACCGAAACCAATTGAAAGTATTGAAATATGACTGCAATGAATATGCTAAATGAGGCACTGTTTAAGGACCCGGAGCAAGTGTATAAGCTCAAATTACTAACAGCCTCTCGAATTTTTGCACATGTATGTATATTCAGTGCAACTATTAATGCGTGATACCAGTCCTGCTAAGAGTGTCTGTCAAAGAATAAGGCTAGACTGGAGCGCATATAGAAGACAGCTTGAAATCATGAGACACTTTATCACGATATTTGAAGCGAAAGGGGTAATCGCTGCATACTACAAGTACTTGCATATGTGGCTGAAATATTGAGAATAACACAGGAACATCTTCAACAGGAGTAGAGAACCACCCAGCGTGTGATAGAAGAAAAATAAAAAGGGGAGGGGGTGAGGTGTTGGGCGCAGCAACATTGCTACTGTGAACAGCAGAGTGGATCAGAGAACAAGCGGCCCACGTAATGCGAAGGAAACATGACCAGTGGTAAACTGAATGACCGAATCCATGCACATACTGGAAGCGTAGCCGAGGGCGGCAATGGATTAGGCGGAGCGACGAAACCGGAAGGATCACGGGAACAAAGTGGAATCAGCTAGCACAGGCTGGGGTGAATTGGATACTATTGGGCGAGGCCTACTTCCTGCAGCCGGCATAGAACAGGCTCCGGATGGTGAGGGTGGAGATAATGATGATGACGCGTATTCGTACAGCTACAACGGAGGAAAGGCACAACCAACCGATAACCAGCAGAGCCAACTCACGAGTGGCATGCGAAATGCAGGGTTTGAAATCGGATGCTTTCGGCTGGTCATTCTTGCGTTGAAGCATGGCTCGGGCCCGTCACCTTTGCTTAGACAGGGTCGGGAATCAGAGTGCCACATGTCATGGTTTTGCCGCTCCAGTCATGGGTCGGTAGTACTAATTCTGTTCCTTTACTGGTATGTGGTAGAATTATATATGTAATAGTCGTTATTTTCTACTGCACGCGTGAAATAGAATAAGTAACTAAAAGGTCGTTCATCAGATCACGGCTGCCCGGCGGCTTGGGTGTTACGCATCTTCGCATAAGGGCTTAAGTTCTACATTTGATCGCGGCGGCCGCATTTCAATGGGGGGAAGAAATTGAAAAAAAAAAGAAAAAGAAAAGAAAACGTCTCTATAAATAAGCTTAGGCTTAGTTTTCTACAGTAACCACTAGATATACCTGGCGCTAACTTCTATACGGTGCTGCAAGCAGGAGCGATATAAACGTTCCAAAAGTTGGCTGGTCCGCTTGCCCTCGCATGATTTGATAGAGTAGCGCAAGCGTCAGCAAAAGATCAAGTCTGACCAATCGCTCGATACCAAGTGAAGCGGTCCACTTCTGGAACCATTATAAGACCTCGCCCCAGGCGGTTCAGCCAGCATAGCAAAGGTGGGTTAAGATGGAAAACGGCGGTGTCTTGAGCTACTTTGGAAACTGCGCCTGTATCCGCCTTTTTTTCGCATCATTTGAAGGAGCTCCTATACTTGTCCAGTCGTCCACTGCTCTGGCCACAAGCTCTGCACTTGCTGGGTGTGTTAGCCGGGCTTGAATTATTCAGATAGCGGTGTAAAAATACTGTACGAGCAGTATACTCTTCAGCATGAACGTCTGGCGTGTGATGATGACAGAGAGAGAAAATGAACTTTACTTCATGACCAGGCGCACGTTTTCTTCACGCAGAGATGGCTGACTTCCTTATTCCAGGTAGCCAAGACTTACGAAGCTAACGCCTGAGCGCTGTCTACCATTAGCTGGTCTTCATGGTTTCGTGACGTCAGCAGTGCCTCTCAGTGGTCGTCCAAATCTTGTCGCGCTTTCGGTGTGAAAATGGGTGAAATGTTTGGGCTGTTTCAGCATCCCCATGCCATGTGGTACAGGGCGGCGTATGACGAAAAAAAAAGCAGCCAAAGCGCGCCGCACAATTTTTTTCGAAACATTCTCGAAGTCAGGCCGAATAACTATACAAGTTCTGTTCCAAAAATATAAACATGCCCGAGATAAAAAGCGCAACTGGCTCCATTTTGGTAATGACAATAAAAGTGAGTGGCGGTCGGCAAATACTCTACCGTGATTCAGCCGCTGTCCCCGTTGCGACACGCACACACACACACACACAAAAAAATAGTTTACGCACTCGCATAACGGAAGCTAAAAAAAACTAAACAAAGAACCACAGTGTATGAAGCCACGAGTACGAAAGCTAGAGAAATCCGTCTACCATTGCCATGGTACCTGAACAAGCGCTGCACCAAAGTTCCCTCTGGTAATTACAGTTCGTAAACATGATGAGTTTTTGTGTTCTGGTTGGTCAAAATTCATCAGTGTCGACTATGGCGTGCCTGATGCAGAGATGAATGTGGTTCACAGTTCACCAGAACAAGCGGCCGGTGGGTAGCTTTATAGTCACATCTCGCTGAATGCGCAAGACATGCGTGCATTACATTACGGCGGTTGCCGAAGAATCCGCGCTCGTGCCTCCACACGTTTGTGCAGCAGATTATTGCAACGGCGCTGCATTCTACTTGGGCATAATAGCTCGTGTAATCGCCACTGAAATTTTGCGCTTTTCTAGATTTTTTGGCACCTGCATCTCTTCTACGCTCCTTCTTAGGTTGGGAAGAGGGTGCAATACACATAAATGGACGCTATAGAAGCCAGCCACTGTCCTGAAGAAGAAAAGTCCCCTTGTCGAAACGTCGGCCTTACCGACATACCTGTTCTTTATCATTTCCGACGACCTCTTCAATGACCCCAGCCGCGGCTGCTGCATTTCTATGGAGGTGTTGAGGACCGTGTACTGTTCGGTGTTAGTGCACGTTAAATAACCGCAGGTGGTCGAAACTTTCGTAGTGCTCCACAAAGGCGTCTCTCATAATCAGATCGTGGTTTTGGGACGTTAAACCCCAGAGACCAAACTCGGAATCAATTCAAGCCTTCATCTTCCCCTTTGCTGTTCTTGTTAGACGGAGGAAATAAGGCATCAAAATGCAACACACTGCAAAAAATGGGCAGTGTCTGTTTACGTTTAAAGAGCAATGCCCAGTGACAACAGAGTCGCGCTCAGTAATCTAGAGAATTGCAGTATTTTTTATTGTCCTCCTGGCTTGTTTACATGCGCAGGTTCTGGAGCGTGAGCTGCAGGACAAAAGACTCAACCAACATGCAACCAGGCAGGTCAGCACAGGCTTCCTGCTCAATTGCCCGAAGGTCAGGACATCCCTGATTCTGACCATGATTGTCCTTATGGGCCTGGTGGCGGTGATGGTCTACGCGGGGCAGCAGTCCTACAGAGAATACATCGGACGCTCGGGCCGATCGTCGTCTCGGCTGTGTCAGAGCCACGACTGTTTAAGGTTGTCGGCGTTGCTCGCTGGTGCTATGAACAGTACTGCCGATCCGTGTGACAACTTCTACGAGTACGTCTGCGGAAAATGGGATCGCAGTCACTCGTACACCCTCACGCAAGGCCTCCACGACTCCATCGTAGACCTGACTGCAAAGCGAGTCAGGAAGGTGCGCGTTCCCGAAATACATCAGAGCGCCTACGAAAAGGCGGCCCGCTATTTCACCGCGTGCGAGGACGTCGTGGCTGCCTCCGAGAACCACGTGAATTCTGTGCAGAAAGTCCTTCAGAAAGGGGGGATCACGTTGTCGAGTGCTGGTAACCGATCGGATTTATTGGACGCTATCTTTTACATGTCGCAAGTTGTGAGAGTGCCAGTGTTGCTCGCTCCATCGTACGATGCCGACAGCTCGAGTATTTTTATGGATAACACCATGCCAATGTTCAACGCTCTGGAACATCACAGGCAGGGAAAGAAAAAGACAGCTATCGAGAAATTTTACCGCGCCTTGTACTACAGCTTCCATCCTGTTGACAGTATCCGACCCGGCCGAGAGTTTTACCGCCTTGGCCGCCAGCAAAAGGATCTGTTCTTGTCTCTGAATGAGTCTACGAAAGATGCGGTAAAGACAGTGACAACGACATCGACAATTCACCGATCGACGATGCTGCTGTCGAAGAGACAGTGGGAAGCCGTTTTCCGGAAGTACTGGAAGATCGCACGATACAACACCGTGCGGATAACGGTTAACAAAAAATACGTAAGAGCAGTTTCAAAGATGTACAAGAACATTGGAGCTCCGAAATTTATGCATTTGTACGCCTGGTTGTGCGCGCAGGCTTTGTTCTCCTTTAGTAGTAAGCGTATCATCTCAAGCTTTCACGATTCCAGTCGCCCTCATTTCCAGCATCGCACCCACTGCTTCCATCAGACGGACTATTTTATGCATTACGCGCTACAAGAAGACTTTTCGAGGTACGTTGTATACCACAGGATTAGAGATGACGTCACGAGGATCACTTCACACGTTCTAAACGCCACTAAAAGTGCAGTCGCTCACATGCCATCCCTATACGGCAACTGCTCTGCTACGAAAAAGCAAAGCGTCGATTTACAGGACGTCTTCAAGAAATATAAGTCCTCCTACGTCGAAGACGCCTACGCGATGCTTCCGGACATGACAGACGACCCGCTTACGAATTGGATTCGAATGTCCGAGGCTACGCGTGCAGTACTTCGGGAAGGTGCTCCGGCTGAAAAACTCCTGTTCGGCCAGGACGCTAGAGTGCGAAAGTCTCCCCTCGAGCCTATGCACCTCGAGCTGCCCTGGTATGCCCTAGAAGTCCCGTACGCCGTCAAGATTGCAGGCATCGGATCGCGTGTGGCGGACAGCATCTTCCTGAAGCTTTTGTCTGATGGCGAAAATTGCGGGCGTCTCCAAAACGCCGGGGAAGAGATTTGGGAATGTCTAGTGGCGCAACAGCCGCGATCCGAGGAACTGAGTAACTCAAGGGAGGCCATAGTTGTTTCGCTGCTCTCATCCAGCATCCTTTGGAAGGTGTTCTCCGACTCACGTACCGGTCCTTCGACTAGACTCGTACATGACTGGTCTCTAGATGAACGACAGCTTTTCTTTGTTGTGGAGTGCTTGCGGCTTTGTGGTGAAAGTGACGGCGAGGCCAAGTGCAACGTGCCCACACAACACAACGCACTATTCGCTAGTGCATTTTCCTGTCCACTTGGCTCTGCGATGCGGCCAGATGTTCGGTGTGCCTTCTAGCCTCCATGAAAATAAAATTCTTAAAATTCTGTTCTGTCAAGTATCCAATTCACCTTAGTGATGAGGCTAGCGCTGTTAATTTACAATAGACTATATGTCAAGCAACGACAAATAAGCTTCAATCTTCTAAAAGTAAATCCTTCTCAGTGTAACATGCACACTACGAACTGAAAGAGAAGCTTAGGCGAAGATGGAGGCTTGGATCGATGAACACTATAAAGAGCATTTTCACCAGCATGTCGTTGCGCTCCATAAATGCAAATAACAGACGCCTTCCGTGGTCTTAACACTGTTTCGCTGAACTAAGGTGCAAGTCTGGGAGAGACTGGAACTCGCATAACTGAACAGCGTGGAGTGACGGGCCACAAAGAGCAATGAATCAAACGAGATGGGCGGTGTACCCTAACTACATTTATTAGCGAAAGCAGGGCAGTAAATGCGCTAAAAAAAACAAGACATGACCGCCCTCCGGCACACACACATTATGCTGCATTTACAGGTTGGTCATCATCATCATCATCATCAGCCAATTTTATGTCCACTGCAGGACGAAGGCCTCTCCCAATCCTCGCCATCCTTGCCTGTCCTGCGCGAGCTGATTCCATTTGATGCCTGCGAATTTCTTGATTTCGTCCCCCCATCTTACTCTCTGCCGCCCACGGCTGCGCTTACCCTCTCTTGGTATCCATTCCGTCGTTCTAACTGTCCATCGGTTATCTAGCCTTCTCATCACGTGGCCTGCCCATGTCCATTTTTTCTTCTTAATATCGTTCATTATGTCGGCGACCCCCGTTTGTTCTCTGACCCACTCGGCTGTCTTCCTATCCCTTAGTGTAACGCCTATCATTTTCCGTTCCATCGCCCGCTGCGCGGTTCTTAACTTCCTCTCTAGCTTCTTTGCAATTCTCCAGGTTTCTGATCCGTAAGTCAGTACTGGCAGGATGCAGTAGTTATATAGTTTCCGTTTGAGTGATAGTGGTAGGTTTCCGTTCATGAGTTGTGAATGTCTGCCATATGCGCGCCATCCCATGTTTATTCTACGGTGGATTTCTTTTATATGGGTGGGTTCTCCAGTAAGTAGCTGTCCTAGGTACAGATATTCTTCTACGACTTCTAATGTATGGGTTTCGACCTTGAATAGACGTTTTTTCGCCGTGCCACTTACCATTATCTTTGTTTTCTGCATGTTCATCCTTAATCCTACCTTAGCGCTTTCTCGGCTTAAGTCTTCAATGATCTTTTGCAATTCGTCGCCATCATTGCTAAAGAGTACTATGTCATCTGCAAATCGCAGGTTACTCAGATATTCGCCGTTAATCCTGAGCCCTGTCTCTTCCCAGTCTAACCTTTTGAAGATTTCTTCCAAACATGCAGTAAATAGCATGGGAGAAATTGTATCTCCCTGTCTGACACCTTTCTGTATTGGGATTTTTCTGCTTTTCTTATGGAGGAGCAGGGTGGCTGTAGAATCTTTATAGATGTTGGCTATTGTGTTTATATAGCTATCACATATTCCTTGACGACGTAGTGCCTCCAGAACTGCTGGTATCTCTACCGAGTCGAAAGCCTTTTCGTAATCTATGAAAGCCATATAGAGGGGTTTGTTGTATTCAGCGGATTTCTCGATTACTTGATTGACCGCATGCAGGTGGTCCATCGTAGAGTATCCTTTTCTGAACCCTGCTTGCTCTCTCGGTTGATTAAATTCAAGTGTGGCCCTTATTCTGTTTGAGATAACCTTTGTGAATATTTTGTAAAGTGCTGAGAGTAGACTAATCGGCCTGTAGTTCCTCAAGTCTTTAACATCTCCCTTCTTATGTAATAATAGAATATTTGCGTTTTTCCAGCTTTCGGGTACATTTGAAGTTTTGAGGCATTGAGTGTATAGTGTCGCGAGCTTTCCAATAAGGAAGTCTCCGCCATCTTTGATCAAGTCGGTGGTTATGCCGTCATCTCCAGCCGCTTTTCCGCGGGACATGCCCTGTATTGCTTTCCTAACTTCGTCCGCAGTGACGCATGGGATTTCGTAGTCCTGCTCGACATTTAATACACTCATGGTGGGGAGACTCCTATTTGAGCTGTATAGTTCGGAATAGAAATCCTCGGCCACTTTGGTTATGCCACTAAAGTTAGTAACGATGTTGCCCTGCTTATCTTTCACTGCATGCATTATGTTCTTTCCCGCACAAAGCTTCCTTTTGGTTGTTTTGATGCTGACTCCTTTTCTGACGGCTGCTTCTATTTCTTTCACGTTATGGTTACGTACGTCCCTGACTCTACTTTTACTGATGAGCTTAGATAGCTCGGCGTATTCTATCTTGTCTCTTGAGTTAGTTATTCTCATCTGTTGGCGTTGCTTGATTAGATTTTTAGTAGACTCCGAGAGTTTACTCACAACATGTCTTGGTGCTTTGCCCCCTACTTCGATTGCTGTTTCGGTGATCAGATTAGTAATGTCTTCGTTCATCTTCTCTATATCCTCATTATCTTCCTGTCCTAGAGCCTCATACTTGTTCTTAAGTGCAATGCTAAATTCTTCTCTTTTCGCCCTGACGCTATCGAGGTTGGCCTGTTTCCGTGTGATTAACTTTGTCCTTGTTCGCTTTAGATTGAGGGATATCTTCGCCCTTATTAGTCTGTGGTCACTAATTCTAATCTTATTAACCACTTCTGTGTCTTGTACTATACCTAGATCAGTGCACATTATGAAATCTATTTCGTTTTTCGTTTCTCCGTTGGGGCTTTTCCACGTCCATTTCCTGTTCCTACGTTTCTTGAAGAAAGTATTCGTTACACGGAGGTGGTTTCTTTCGGCGAATTCTACTAGCATGTCCCCTCTGCTATTCCTATCTCCTTCTCCGTAATTACCGACGGCATGTTCTCCTTTTAGTTTCTTTCCTATTTTCGCGTTGAAGTCCCCCACAACAATCGTATATTGGGTCTGTACCTTGTTCATTGCCGTTTCTACATCCTCGTAGAACTGTTCTACAGCCTCGTCACTGTGGTTGGTCGTTGGTGCGTAACTTTGTACTAGCTTTAGTTTGTATCTCCTATTTAATTTTATCACGAGCCCTGCTACCCTTTCGTTGATGCTATAGAATTCTTCGATGTTGCCTGCTATGTCTTTGTGTATAAGGAACCCCACGCCGTATTCGCGCTTCTCTGGTAGTCCTCTGTAGCAAAGAACGTGTCCCTCATTAAGCAATAAGTACCCTTCTCCTGGTTTCCTAACCTCGCTAAGGCCAATGATATCCCAGTTAATACCCCTTAATTCTTCTAGTAGTTCAGCTAATCTGGCTTCGCTTGAAAGGGTTCGCGTGTTAAGAGTCGCTACGTTTAATTTCCAATGACGGCCTGTCCGAGTCCAGAGGCTCTTTGAGTCTTTTGTTCCAATACCCGTGTGGTCGCATCCGTGGCTGGAAGCTCTGTTGATGTCGTCGTCGTAGGTCCAGGGTTTGGTTGGTCCGGTAACTTGGGAGGTGTTGGCCATGGTGTTGCACCAGGGGGGCCAGTTCCTGTTCTGGTGCTCAAGTGAGTTACGTAGATGAAGCACGGTGATGGTGGGCGCCCATATGCATCTTTTGTCCAAAGGCTCCCCGGGGGGAGGAGACATTCAGAGGTGTTGCAGTGAGTGGGTTAATCAGGACAGGGTATGATTATTAAAGAGAAGTAGTCGGTACAAATAAGATACCTCAGGAGCGTAGAGAGACCATAAAGGATCAAAGGGTAAAAGGCAGAAGTGCTAAAAAAAAAAAAAACTTCTTATACGCTTAAGGATTCGAACTCGGGACCCCTTGGTCTACTACAAAAGCGTGGCCGAGTCGTGTGGGTTGTCGGGTCGCCGAGGTGTTTGAGAACAGATTACTGCTGTGCCCTCTCGTCAATTGTGACGCGATTAACTTCAAAATGTCCGCAATGCAGCATTTTTGCTGATTTCGAATACAAGAAAGGCATGCCTGATTGTCTCGCCTGCGCCGCGGGAGTTTACGGCGTGTTTGTCGCGTCATCACGTGCAGCTTGACCGGAGTGTGTCGTTATCCTTCTGTTCTCTGCCGCGGCAAAGTGGCTGTCTGAGGGAGATAGAGATAGCGAGGGCGAAAGGAGGGCGATAGCTGGGGGGGGTGAAGTAAGAAACGGGAAAAGTGTGCATAGCGACCTAGCTCGCACAAACGGAATCACAGTGATAATAAATTCTGTGTTCGTCTGTCGGCGTTCAACCTACATCGTTGGTGCGAGGCATCAAAAAGTGAAAGTCCTTCCCGCAGTAATATTACTCGAGAAACAATCTCGCGTAATCGTCCTTATTCTTCATTCCACAAAACAAAAACGTCGGCGCTTTTTTTTTGAACAGTTGACTTGCACCCGATTTTGGACCATGGCAATGCAAGTGCGTCTATAAGGCAGAAGGCATCGAAAGAGTTGCTAGTGCACCTAAGACGACATTTCTTGCTACCATCTGTAGACTTATTGCTTAGTCTGCTCCTGCAAGGGAGCGCGTGATTCTCTTTCTCTCTCTCTCTCTTCCCTTCGGTACATCACTTCGCTACTTTATCTCTCCCTCCAGCAGAGTGCGGGGTAGCAGATTGAACGTGCGTCTAGATAACACCCCTCCCTCCCCCTCTCCCTCTTGAGCCGCCATCCTCTCCCATCGAAAGTGAATCTCCAACAAAAATGATGAACACCACCAACACTACTACTGCTACTGTGACTTGTATGCAAGGTTTATTGCTTCGTAGTTATAGTATTCATAATAAGGCGCGTTTTTCTCCGGTAGGCATTCATTTTTGTCTGTCTGGACGGTTCTCGAGACCTACCCGAGGGTCACCAAAACCTGCCATAGGAAAATTATTCTGGTAGCGCTATGGAGCTTTTCCGACTAGCAGAAGCCAAAATGCGGCGATGAGCGCTCGCTCGCCGCCATGTTTGCTGGGACCTGACGGATTTCAACGCGGGCGCTTGAGGGCTTCATCTTCGCACTTCGGCTGTCATTAAACCTTTTCGAGTAAGTCCGTGGCGCCGTGCTGAATTCCGTGCTCACGTGACGCTGTGAACGCTAGGCGCTCATATTTTTTACCATCAGTGACGTACTTCCGTAACGGAACTTGCTGTCTGAAAAAATGAACACAACCGCCCCAGCTTGGACTCGAACCCACATTCACCGGGATGCGACGATAGCAGATGGAAGCTCTACCAATACACCACCGCAACAATGGTCATGTAAGGAACAGACTGGCCTTATATTTTTACTACAGAGATTCACAAGTTGCATCTAACTAACGCCCGGTTAAAGCAAAGGTGTTTTGTAGAGCGAACTATAGTGTTTAACAAGCAAAATTACATTTAAATTAACATCTCGTTCCTTACCCTGCACTCTTCTTCACTTAGGTTCGCTGTGGTGCTACCGTCATCTAAGAACAATATAGCGAAGCAGATTGTCGTGCTGATTCGCGCCGGCAGTCTGTGCTTCAGTAGTATTCGCGCCTTGATCACCTCGATCGCCGCGGAATTTAGGTGCGCGGTGGCGTCGTGAGGGTGCGTCCATAGGGCAAATTACAAGAGCGGCCGCTTCAAAATCTGCCTTCTGTGGCCGGGTGTGTTGACTTTCGACGCGCACTGCTCTAGGAACGAAAAGACTGCCGCCGAAAAGCAAATGATTGGCCTTTCGCTGTGGCGGGCTCTGTTCACAAAACGACCCGCTAACAACCCTTTCGGTTTCACTTGCACAGTGCAGCCGTAGCGGACGCTCCTTGTTTATGGGAAACTTGCGCAGGGTTCTGTTGCGCGCAATTCAATGTTTCTGGAGCAATGTGGATCGTTCACGAACTTTCCCTCGTGAACAACTGTCAAGGATCCATGTGCGTTTCGAGGTGCCGCTGATGTTTACATGTGACATGCTCAGATGTTCACAGCATAGAGTTTCCTACTAAAATACTAGAGGGAAAACTGGCGCTAGTGTCTATGGGAGTTTCAAACAAGGCGGTTGAGCCAGCATGGGAATGATGGGTATGAGATGGATTTGCCTAGTCTTCGTTCTTGTGGCTTCATATGGCTTTGCGACTTCTAAAAATGGGTCATTTACGGCAAAAATATTGCACTAAAACGGTAGATTTTGGAATAACTATGCGCGTGCGCAGGTACTAGTTGCTTTTTCGCGATTAGAAAAATACCGAACGCACAGAAATATAGCAATATTGTGCGATATGCAATGTTGCCTCCTCTGCTTGTGCCCAGATTCAGCAGCGTCCGTACAGGTTTAAGTTCCAGATATAGTTGTGTTCGAACTTAAAGATTTTTGCTCTTGTAAGCGATGTGCTGATATATTCAAGTATGTAAAAGGTAGATGTGTGTTCTAAATATAACAAATGGGCTTTCGCTGGCTTCTTTTAGTGCAGGGAAAGTGCTCCATTGTATTTTTACAAACTATATGCATGGTTCAAGCCCTTGCGCGAGGCCGGAGCGGGAGCGCAGTATCGCCCATCGCTTGGTGGTTGGTTTTGAGAAAAAAAAACGTGATGTTAAAAACCGTGCCCTTAAGCTCCATCGGAAGCTGCGCCTAAGCTTTGATCTGAGCTGACTTTTTGAGCGTCGTCCGCAGGCGCGTCTGCCTATCGCGCATTGGGCGTCTACTACGCACGATAACTGTGCGCCAGCTTGGCGCGTACGGTCGGTGTTGAATTAATCAGACAGCCGAATTGAAATGCCGTAGTATAAGATATACGAACAGCCTTCTGACAAGGGCTGTATGTGAGCCGTGAAAGCGACCCTGCGGTTACAGATTCTTTCGCACCTGATACAAAAGAAAAAAGAAAGAGCAGAAAAATCACGTCGATAAGGTTCGCGAGACACAGCGCAAATAGTTCTAAAGTTGGGTAAAATACCACTGCAAATAATATGTGTAGCCATCCAGCAACAAACACAACAGCGAAACAGACTGCACGGCACCTTATCATTGCAAACGACTTTGGTACATGCGACAGTCTGATTATATCTAGCGGTAAAGCGTACTCTACAGCCGCTGCCTTCGCCACGTAATGAAAAAGTGTAGTAATGTCACTCGCGTCACCGACGCTAAAAAACAGAAATAAAGAAATCCACGAGAACTTTTGAAGCCGCAGGCAAGAAGACTAGACAAATCCATGTCATACCCATCATTCCCATGGCATCTTCACGATCACAGCGCCAGTTTTCCCTCTAGTATTTTAGTAGGAAACTCTATGGTTCACAGTACCCGACCGATCTCCCACCCCTCAGGTTGCCGCTTATTCGACAGCTTCGTGAAAATGGGTGTTAGTTTCGTGTTATACCGATTCCTGTGACACAGAGATCAACGACATCTGCTTGTTTTTTTTTTCTTGTCATGTGAAGTTCTCTTCTGTGAACAGTTTCGTGTCTCATCAGTTGAGGGAATTCATACACACACCTTGCGGTACCTTCCGGAATTATCTTTGTACATGGGGTACATGTTTGCATCTTTTAATTCTATGCGTTATCTCGCGCTTGTACAGCCTGCTAAGGCTGTAAGTCGCAGCTCCATAGGCGCCTCTTTCGCTCTGTTGGATGCTTGAGGGTGCGAGCGTCATCGATACCGGTGTTCCAACTAGGCATTCAATGCTGATGGACATGCTGTCACTGAATAAAAAGGCCCCGATACTGCAGTTTGTGTGTTTCTCGTTGTATCAGGTGGCGTGAGAGCAAACTTGTATGCGCTGTTACACGCGACAGCATAATTATCGAGGCGTGCGAAAGCGAACACGTTCTACCTTTCTGCGCACTTTTAAAAACTGTTGTGCGACCTACACATACAGCATCACTTCAGGCTTTTTAATACCAGGGACACTCTCTGGTTTCTTCTTGCCCTTAATCGTTGGTACTGAACGAGTAAATGCGGTTCATCTCATGGCATATATGTCGCGCACGTCATTTGTGTTATGCCATACATAATGAGAGAGAGAGAATATTTTATTAATGACTCTGGAGATGTTAGCCTGGTTAATGGCCTGGCTTGCTACTCCAGGCGTTCTGTGTTGATCATGATACTCATAATGATGACGTGTAATACAACACGTACATGTAGTCACACTTCCACACATTCCACACACACTCATATATACAAAGATACACTATGACGCTGTTCACAGCGTTTCGTTGAGGCATGTTGCCGGTAGAAACGCCATGAACGCTTTAGTACTGCGCAGTGCGCAGGTGCTGTCTTGCCACGGGCCAACGAGATGCCGCAGATCCAAGGTCCAACCGTGTTGCAGACGAAGCGCCATATTATTGATATCCCTCAGTTATCGTAGCTATACCGATTAGTTCACATTTATTGTTAATGTTATTGCAGGCAAGACGTGTGTCATTACATTCATGATATCCATGGCATTCATGTCATTTAAACTGCTGCATGTTTCTCGTGCATGCACATTCTGGTTTCACGACGGGCTCGAAAAGGCTACAAAAGCGCCCCGAGGAAGTTATGTCAATGTACACGAAATGGGGGGGAGGGGGGGGGGCACGCCATGAACTTTTGCCTTATGGGTCTGTCTGAAGTCCAGGCTGTGTGGTGGCATAATTCAAGGTAGTGGAACGTCCACCAT
Source organism: Hyalomma asiaticum (assembly GCA_013339685.2). Taxonomy (NCBI): domain Eukaryota; kingdom Metazoa; phylum Arthropoda; class Arachnida; order Ixodida; family Ixodidae; genus Hyalomma; species Hyalomma asiaticum. Next base: position 38,380,819 of record CM023481.1, on the reverse strand, counting down.
GGTCTCACAGTGACACCTTAAGTATTTCATTACGTACATGACATGCATGCCACGATACTCATGTTATGATCTATCATTTCGCATATACTGATATCACGCACTGCCAATTTTCGCCCATACTAATTGAACGAAACTACGAGAAGAGCTCCAAGACTTAGGCGGGGACGGACGAATGGATGTGGTCATTACGCTTTTGGTTCGCTTAGAAATACTTCACATTCAAAAAATTTGCGAATGGTAGTCTACCAGCTTCTGCCGTTACTCTGAGTGAAATTTAAAGAGACTGGGGCATTACAGTGACCTTCTGTGTGCGTGGACACCTGAACTAGTACAAGCTAACGAAATGTTTATGTAGATACGGGGCACCAACAAGTGACGTTATCTCCGTAGAGTTTCTTTTACAAATTAGTAGAATATAAAAGCGTACAAGCAGCAAAGCAATACGCCGCAGAAAGAATTCATTAAAAAAGAAAGACCGGTGGCAGAATGATTCCATCTGAGTACCTACCTCTTTCTCGCTCTCGTTCCGTGCTTGTCGCTCAACGATGTTGCTCCAGCTCACACCGGCTTCTTGTTTCGCCATTGTTTTGAAAATCTCGTGGTTTGGTGGCTTTTCTTCGCGGTGGATTGGTAAAGCATGGCGCGGCTCCGTTTTGTGTTCTCCTTTGGATATTTTCTTCTGATCAGATCCCGTCGTGAATATCTCATGTCGCTTTGTTTTCCTGGCCAAAGTTCTTTCTGGTGGAAGACTTTCCTTCGTACTATTGACATCTACATTGTAATTTCTCTGCACATCGGCATTCACGCAGTTCCAGTCGTCCTAGTTTCCACGAATGAGGATCACGCGTGAAGAACCCGAACGCCATTGAGAAAGAACTGCGGAAGGCAGCCCCCACATCTGGGCTATCACGGATGTCGGAGAATTTGGCTGCGGGGGCATTATGTGCCGCTCTCCGGGCCAGACGTATGTTTATGACCTCCTAAAACGTGAATCACTCGCAAATCATCCGATGAGCCCATTTATACCTGCTCATCTAGCCTGTGTGGAAGGCTTAGCTCTCGGTGTCAACTCGCCTACGAGCCTCATATATTTTAGATATTTTCTGCAGCTGGTGCCGTAAGCGATGTTCGCGCATGTCTTATAATGAAAGTCTCCACAGAGACACTTATCGTGACATACGCGGGTAGAAAGGAAGAGGAAGATATTAAGGATTGGTCTCTAATAGAGTTGAAGCACTTGCTCCTGATCCCCTGCTTTGCGTGCAGTGTTGCCTATGTCGGCACAAAATTCAGGGATGTAGATCCTCTCTCCCTTGCCGCATTTGCAGAGAAGACCATGGCGCAAAAAACTGTGTTCTTCCGAAAGCCAGCGATGCGATTTGGGCGAAGGAGCTCACCCTGCAGACCATTCGGGCAATTTCAAATTTGAGAAATTAGAAAGAAAGCGACGTTCACGAAGGGAAGTGAGCGCTACTGCAAAGATCTATAGTGCATACTAGAGCACTGCACGGGCCCGGGCCCGGCCCGGCCCGCGGGCCGGGTCGGGCCGGGTAAGTAATTGTTGGATCGGGCCCGGGCCGGGCCCGGGCTCATGAGCTTCAGGCCCGGGCCGGGCCTGGGTCAGGCCCGAATCAGGCCCGGGTTTCATACGTGTCGGTAATGGCGCGTGTATGCTTCTTGGTTTTGTTGTTTTGTGGGATTTAACGTCTCGAACCTAGTCAGGCTATGTGAGACGCCGTAGTGGAAGGCTCCAGATAATTTAAACCACCTGAAGTGCATTAGCGTGCACTGAAATCGCACGATACAAGAAGTCTAGCATTTTGCCTCCATCAGTATCTTACATGTAATTTCGGGAAACTGCCTCATATAAGTTCCCGCCATTATATTGAGTGAAATACTTTATTGCGTACCGTGTTTCAAAAGAAATGGTAGCCAGGCAGCACTGCGGCAAGTGCCAAGCAACGGTACACTGCCCAGATTAGTGCATATAAGATGTACCCATCGGTATCATGGGAAACATTTCGAGTATGCAGCTACGCTCGCATGCCCGCCTCGCCTGCTTCCGCTTTCGTGACTCTGTAGACTGGTCAACGCGACTCGTGAGTCATTACTACCTGAGGAGCTGCTTTTCCTGCAGTTTAAGCGCAAGAAGCGAAGTGACTCTTGTCACAGGTTCGCCTATCCATGCAGATATTGCTGATTTTTGGGCTAGCAAGGCAGCTGCAAATATTTATGACTTGGCAATTAGCGAATCAGAACTAGCATTTAACTCGGATGCTCATCATATCGAGTATGTTTTTGCTGATTCTCACGGCCACCTTCGTCTTCGTCACACTTCGTCAGTAATTCATAAGTTTCCTCGTTCGTGGGAGCACAAGTGTTCTCATGGCGCTCAAAAATGTGGAGGCGCTCCCGAGACGGAAGTTAGCAAGCACCTAAGGAAGGTGACAATCAAGATGATTTACTGCAGTACCCTTTGTAACAGGCGGGTGTATTGGCACCCTTTACCGCATAAATATCTAAGGGGTTCAGCGACACCCCGTGTGGACGAATTTTTCATCCCTTCAAGCTTCCATCTTCCCTCGAACTTCTGCCGCTTTTAGATTTTAACAGTTAACACACATAAAACGGGAGACATGAGCCCCTCTTCTAGTCAAAAAAACGTATGGCAGCTCCGCTTCTGTGAAACCTCAGGACGTGCGTAGCACGGGCACCCAGCGATACCCATTCGTAGAGTCCCCACTGCTCCGTTGACCAAAGCGTCAATGATGTCAATGTTTGTGGTAAGCAAGTAGGGTTTCCCCGGCATGAGTACAATTTGTAAGGCAGATTCGCTAAGTCGGTGTGCGACATGTGCGCCACTATTTTGTTGACTTTTATCGGCTGCGGTATCACCGTCGCGTGTTAAATGTACGACGATCCAAAATCGTGGCGCGCGTAGCTCGGTGCGTGCGCTAACATAAGATGATTATAGTGGGTAATACATGTTTTGCGGAAGCTATATACAGAGGCATAGACTGAGTATTCTGTGCCGCACTTGAGATGCTAACACGTACCCTACGTGTTGAAACAATAGCAGAAGGGCCCAAGTTCATTCATATGATGGAACACATCACTTATTTTATTGACTGAACACTTGACACCTTCTGAAATGAAGCCTATACTGAAGCAATAGAATATGCCTGATCCGCGTGAAATGTCCTTCCACGTGGGCGCTATCCCTCTCAGAAGTTTGCTTTTTCTCTACCTTCCGCCTTTTCCTGCCCACCGTAGTCACCGCTTTTTCCTTTATGGCACATCGCCTCCACCGTCAGAGCCGCTAGCTTCAAGACTGCAACTACGACTGCGAGCCACAGACAGTCAGACTTCGCTCCCCAGTTCGCACCGAGGCGGCCGAGGCCTCCGGCTCTCGGCGGCAACCCACTCTCCTGATTCCAGTCATTGCTTGGGAACGCGCTCCGGACACCCGACCCGCCGCGTTCGACGGGGAGCGCTTAAGAAGCCACCGGCTAGTTCAGTTCGGCGCTGTAATAAGCATTTATTTCGGAAGCCCTCAGTCCGGTCTTGATTTAAAGTATAACACTTTCAAAGGCCGAGGACGGTCACACAAAGGCGACAAGGTAGGCATCTAAAGCGAACAGCGAGGACGGTATCTCGCTCGCTAACGTGTGTGGATTGCTTTGACAGATCGATGGCACTGCGGTGGCGGTGACTCGGCGAACAAAGGTGCAGGAGAGGACTCCCTTCTTTTTAGCACGAAAATGTGGCGTACGTTGGAGACCTACCGAGGAGTCCAAACGACAGGTTTAATAACGCTACTCAGCCTGGCGAATCCTCCCAGTAGTAGTTAGAGCGCATTTTTATTTTATTTCTCTCTCTCGTTGCATTGTGCAATAAACGAAGTTTGCAGGATAAGTTCTGCGCTATTTACTCAATAGTCCCAGCAATTAATGTAAACAACTATAAATGTCCGCCGTTCTTCCACTTTATGTGGGCCTTGTATGTTGTACTCGTTCTTTGAAATGAAATGAGAACATGGCGCGGTTAGCACTGCGTGCATGAGACAGCCAGCTATGCCTCCTGATATATCCCCCAGCAATTCTTTCGCAAGAGTGTTACGGGCGTAATTAACCGAAGGTAAACACAGTACCAGTTCAAATCGTGACACTGTCATAAGTTCTCACAACACTCTCCAGAAGCTATCTTGAGTGCGGCTGATATCTTCACTATAAGAGAAGATTGTACAGTGCCTCATTTATGCTCAAGGAATAATTGGTTGAATTGGGCGGCCGGGCCGGGTCGGGCCGGGCCCAAACCTTTCGGGCCCGGGCCGGTTACGGGCCGTATTTAAAAACACCGGGCCGGGCTCGGGCGGGCCGGAGCACGATGCTTTCGGGCCGGGCCGGGCCCGGGCCGGAAAAAGTCGGCCCGTGCAGTGCTCTAGTGCATACATTGAAGCTACGAACCACAGTAAGAAAGCCATGAAAGCATATGTTGGTGGCGTGGCTGCTGCCGTTGCAAGAGGGCTGGTAAGAGCTCTGAGTACAATATGCCAAGCTTTCAGAGATAATCGGGTAGGCTTGATTGATTTATGGTGTTTTACGCCCCAAAACCACGACATGATTATGGAAGACGACGTAGCGGAGTGTTCCGGAAAATTCGACCATCTCCTCCAAGCAGCTTTTCGCGGCTTGTTGGAGATTACTATAAAACAAGTGCTCGAATAATTGGAAAGATCATAAATACACGGCTGCTGCATTTGAACGGGACATCGTCAAAGCTACGCAGGTATTACATGTCAGAAACGAGAAACTGAACATCATTATTCAGGTTTCAGCAGCGCTAAACCCTTTTTCTCTAATAATCAATAAAAATTTAAGTTTAACACCCACAGTATCGGGGGCAGTCACCAGAAGAGATTGGGAAAGGTTTCGCATGGTCGCTTTACATCGTTGCTGCCATATCAGGTGACGCCGGTGAATGAATTAGCTACGGAATTTAAGGTAGGCTACATTTGTAAATTAACAAGAAAAAAAGTACGCAGTTTCCGCTAGGTCGCGCACGACCAGATTACAGCGAAGCTGGCCGATAGTTTACAGAAACAGGTTACTGTTTTGGCGGGAACATGTGATGTGACACTGCATTCAGTGATTTTGGCGCGGACATATCACATGACACTGCGTTAAGCGATTTTAGCGGAAATATGTCCCGCGACACTGTTGCGTGATTTTTGCGGGAACATGTCACAGGATCGTCCAAAATAACGTAATGCGATGTCACACGTTTCCGCCAAAATGACGTAACGCAATGTAACAGGACATGTTCGTGTGCCAAAATCATGCAACGCGATGTCACGTGACATGTTCCCACAAAAATCACGGAACACAATGCCACGTGGTATTGCATGATATATGCCCTACAAATTACGCCTAGCTTAAACAGCGTCGCTGTTAAAACTGGCCCGACAGTGCTTTACGGTTAGCTTAAGCAGCTTCGCTGCTAATAGTGTCACTGCCAACCTCGTCGCCAGGTCCTGATGGCGTGACTAATCTATGATAAAAACAATATTGCATCTCTCTCCGGAGCATCTGCTTAACGTTAAAAATTTGGCTAAAGAAAATGCATGGGTTCATCCAGATTGGAAAATTGCCAAAATAGTACCGTCAGTACCGCTACCCGCCCCGTAACACGGTGCGGGTTATGCCATAGACAATAACCCATCTATTTTCTCAACTTCGAGCGTCGTAAAACTAACAGAAAGGGTCATATCGAAAGCTGGATAGATGACAATAGAATGCCTCAGCGATTCTAAAATCGAATTCAGACGTGGGCACCGCATGTAGAGCGAGCATGTTGACTTGGATAGTAAAATCTAACTGGCTTGGCATAAAAGAACCGTACGCCGTATTAGTTATATTAGATCTTGCCGAAGCGTACAACGCTGCAGAGCACAACACCATGAAAAAAAAAACTGAAATCTGAACATTCCAAAATGTATAACGGCATGGATTCAAAACGTTATAAAGGGACGTACCTTTTCTTTATTGCTCGCTGAATGGCATATCAATGAACAAGTACGAAAAGACGCGACGTGTTCCACAAAGGTCAGTGCTGTCTCCATTATTACGTTATTGCGCAATATTCCTTTACATAGTGACGTGCCTGTGTACCTTTACGCGGATGGTATCGCATTCGTTTCTGCTTCAGATGATATACATTCGCTATATAAAACCTCGTCATACTTGGATGAGGTCCAAGCATGGACCTACACATTACTCTCGATGCTACACATTACTCTCGATGTTAACGAAAGTAGTTTTCTCGTATTTCTATTAAGTTTTGTCATGCAAATCTCCCTGATGTGCGGCCAAGAATTGATTCCACAAGTGTAATCATTGAAATATCGAGTAAAATTTATATTGCAATTCTTAACTGGAGTCCGTACCTTGCATATATTGCATCTAAATCATTATATTTATTTGGTTTATTATTATGAATCAGCAGAAATCACCGTGGAACACGAAGAAATAACGGAAAACATAACAAAAGGAACGCGTAGAGGAACATGACGATTCACTGAATGTACACCCGGCGCATTTCCGAGCTTGTGTGTGCGTTATTCTCCTGGGGGCAGTGCATACTAAACGCGCCATCTTTTAAACATAGAACGCGAGGCGTTACGCTTGTGCCTTGGTCTGTCGAAATTTGCAGCGAACAGCCTCCTTTACCATGTAGCACGCTTGCCTCCCCTTCACAGTGGAAAGTTCTTTAAACATTTATGCTTCCGTACACAGACGCTCCCAATGTATATTTTAACAAGATGCCTATCTTTTCTTGTGTGTGTGAATATCAAGGACCTCGGCCACATTGTCCCCAAGTAATATTCATCCAAACGTTACTGGAACCATTAACAGTAATACTGACTCGTTTCAGTCTTTATGGTCGCTACCCTCTAAAGAAATGATAACAACACTCTCATCACTTAATAACAAACCCTCGCTTTAGCTTTATCCTTTTCCTTCATTTCTATTTATTTTTGTTTAACTGCTCGCCTACACCTGCTGGAGATTTATAGTATGTCCTCCGTTGGGCGTTGCGTCAGACGTCCATATGAACACGAAATAAAACGCACCCCATACGAGCCGAGGACTCTAATTAACCACTGCGGTTAGGCATTTCACAGAAATACCTACTCACTATCACCGGAATAGCTCCCATGTAGCCGCCGTGGTAGCCTGGTGGCCGGCTGGGGGGTGACCTGCGAAGCTCGAGGTCCGTGGTTCCATTCCTGTCCACGTCGGCCGCGTTTTTTTCTTTTTTTTTTTGGGGGGGGGGGGCGAAATGCAAAATGCACCCTTGTACTTGGACGTACGTTCACGTTAACAAAAAATAAAAAAGAACAAAGGAACACGGACAAAGGAAGGCAAACACACGGGCCAGACGCAAACGAGCAACTATATTTCAGAAAGGCAAAGAGAGCCTACATTGCATCAAAGATGCCTCAGGTGATCAAAATTAATTAGGAGTCGTCCACTGTGGCGTACCTCATCCAACCTCGTAGTTTTGACATGTAAAACCCCAGCAATTATAACTACACGTAAATATGGTTATTTCATTACTGATAAATAAGAAAACGGGCCAGGCCTGCGCGCAATCGCAGGGCAGTGATCGCGTTAGCTAGAGCAGCGACCTTATTAGAGGCCATTGTAAACACTTGGGGAAACTAGTGCAAGTGCAGGTGGTAGGTATCCTGTGCGCCATAACTCTGCGGTTTGGGCTTCTCTCTGCACAGCGGTCTGTTGTGTCCGACGCTGCCTTTCTGCAGCCGCGAGCGTAGCTCTGCGATTCGCTTCTTCAGCAGCGGTCCGCACCTTTTGAGGAGGCGCCATCAGGTATATGGATGAGCCAAGTCAGGTTGCTGACGGAGCTGCGCACGTCGCCTGCCTCGTGACATATGGCATGATACGATAAAAGTGCTTCACGAGGCAGCACTTCGTAATAATGGTGGCGGAAATGTTAAAGAACAATGTTTCATAATGATGATGTTGATGATGCCTCTGCAATGGTTGCAGAACTAAAAAGCATGCACCCCTGTGCTCTTTCAAATGAATCCTCGCACTCGTTCTGCAATCCACTTTTCGCGACGCGTAGTGGCTTATTATCCTGCCACGTAACATGACATTTGCTGATCCGATTCCTCGGCCGGCTTTATACCTGTTTAGGTCTTTTAGCGATGATTTTCCAAGCACAGGCGTAGCTCAGTGGAATTCTCGACTGCCACGCAGACGACCTAGGTTCAAATCCTACTCGGTCCTGGTTATTTTTTTAGGGGCGAAGCTCCTTATGGCGTGGGCTTGTCCGCCGTCGCGTCGTCGTAGCCACCGCTAGTATTCGGAGCGCCCACTAGATGGCGCTGCGGCGCTCGCTGCATTCCGATGCTAGTGTTATAGGAGACCTTCGCTCCGACGCCCCGGCGCTCGCTCCGACGCGTGCTCTCATTGAATAGGATGGAACTTAAGTGCAGGCTCGGCGCCCCCTTCATGGCCAGTAACGAAAAAAAGGTAGTCGTGCCCTTCCCTCCCATCGAAGACGAAGCAGAGAAAGCGAGGCGAGAGCAACTGCGAAAGCGCTACGAAGAAATGCACGACGCGCTGGAGAGGGGAGAGTGACTCAATGGAAGAGTTTCTGGGCGCCTTTAACGTCCGCTCAGACAGAGAGTACATGGACATCTTAAAGGCGGGGTTTGCGCGTCCTTGTGTGCTTCATCGTCGGACCCCTGCGCAAAAGTTTGTGAACGCATTCAATCCGTGGATATATATACCATGTTTCCGTTGTGTATATACCATGTCTGTCACGTCTTTACATGATGATCAAGTGGGCAAAATGTACGGAGGATTCACGGTATACCGATGTACATCCGGAGCTTCGCCCCATCAACATCATTCACTTCGTGGATATGCTGTGATTTTTTCTAAAATGTGCGCGATAGTGGTTACGGACACTGGCGGCGGCAGCAGACAACTACTGCGACAGAAACGGCCGTTGTTGTGATCTCGTAAGAGCTTACACTGTAATAAAAGTTTCGACGGGCAAGCGAAGCACTGACCGCGAGAGTGATTTTCGTAGATGTGTAAATGTTCGTAGATTTCTGGATGCATGTATTACGATGTAGGTATGGGGGTTTGTATGTGTCAAAACCACAATAACATTATGAGGTACGCCGCATTAGAGGATTACTGAATAATTTTGACCACTTGGGCTTCATTAATATGTTCCTAACACACCAGTATTATTGCGCTATCCTCCATCAAAAAGTGGCCGCCGTGGTCAGAAACCGAACCAGCGCACTCGCGAGCTTATGGTACCACGACGTATTTGCCTCATACACTACTGTGAAGATTTGCGTACCAATTGGATTGAGAGCCCTACAGGCAAACGCGAAAAAATATCTGGTCCCAAACGCCAATATACGCTTTTACACAATGTTCGCTTCCTTAACCACTCTATTGATGTGAAAACTCTATGCACGGAGTTGCCTTTGGCTTCTTATAGATAACACAAGCTGCACCATTTTGCTGGCACCGCCAGAAAAATTACTTGCTTCCTCGCACCACGTGATTCATAGTTTCACGTGATCCCGTGATACGAAGAAGTCACGTGCTTCTCCGCATGCTCTCTGTCGACTTCATGCGTAGAGCACACATCGTCCGACGACATGTGCTCGCGCTTACAACCGGTACGAACCATCACGGCGATGACGCCGCTACTGAAAACTCCTCGCTTGAAGTGTCCCTATAATTCCCATGATAATTATAAATAAATAAATAAATAAATAAATAAATAATATTATTTCTTACCTTACCTCGAACACTGCGTGCCTTCCGCAACCAAAAGATCACGCACTGGGAAGTATAATGAAGATATCGTGGTAAGAAACGTTTACACCACGAGCCTTTCGTCGCAGTTTATAGAATCGTGGCGCCTTGCACTGTAAAAAAATCAAACGAACATTTTTTTTCTTTGCATTTTTCCAATTTTGAGGTGTTTTTCTTTTTTAACAATTTTTGTCCCATCAGTGGACTGACCAACGAACTTAACGTCCACAGCGCCCTTGGCATGCGTCTTTTACAGGTGAAAATAAAAGCGGAGCGACCTTGCTTCTCTGGCAATTTAAATGTGCGCATTGCATGCGCTAGCGTTCCAAATCTGTTTTCAGCTACGGCCGGTCCACACGGTCAAGCCGCCACCACATGGATGCACCAACGTGCGACAGCGCCGCATGCACGACGTGCCCATTAGCGCCACGCCCGGACCTTCCTATAGTGGGGTTTCCTAGTCTGCAATCCTGATGAGCGCCTCCTCTTGTGATGTGCCTCGGCGTCTCGTTCGAGGTGAGGAAGAACGTGCTGTGCCGCGAACTCCTCTACCGACTGCAGCGCTAGGATTGCGTCCGCCCAGGCGACCATTCGGCTGCGACCAGTGGAGCGGTACTTTGCCTTCACGGCCGGCTTGGTGGTCGGTAGCCTGTCCAACAACTTCTGCAGGAGGTAGTGCAGCCACACCACGTTGCTGTGCGGATGGTACGCTTCCCAGTCGTTGCTGCGGTGAAGGCAGGGGGTTTATTTATTTATTTATTCATTTATTGTACAATACTCCAAGCGCAAGTCAGAGCCCAAGAAGAAGGGGTACAAAGATTTAGCACAAACACTGGTCAAGCGAAGTAATTATATATATATATATATATATATATATATATATATATATATATATATATATATATACTCGCAAGAGACGTGAATAACACAAGATCGAGACACGTGGAAAAAAGACGAATGTTTTCTTGACGTTTCGGCGAGGGACCGGCCTTCCTCAACGTAATTCTGAGGAAGCCCGGTGCCTCAGCCGAAACGTCACGAAAACATCCTTTTTAAATGCGAAGCATTACTGTGTCCCATATATTGTGTGTTGTATTACAAAACAACCAACATCGGTGGTTCAGCTCCCCAAGAGTGAGTGTGCTCTTCGATGCAATGCCCACTGTGTGGCGTTCGGAAGCGCGCTTCTTTCTTCTCTTAGCGCAAATGACGTCAGCCCACTACTACGCTGGCAAAACTGCGGCTGGCAGGCGCACGTGTTCAAGCAGAAGAAAAAGGGAGAGAGTGTGTGCGTCGGGTTGTCCGGTGCACAGCTGCCCGCAAAGCTAAGCGTTTGTGCATTGCTTCGCACCACGACAGCATGTTTTCTCTTATGCCGCGAAGCTATGCACAAACACACAGTGTAGAATAGCAAAGGGACGGGATGGCGTCAAGCCGAGGCCACGCGCGCCGCGTCTCGCACAATCTGTGGTTCTACGCGAAATTCTTTACGCTGAGCTCTGTGCGAAACCGTGAGAAGCGTTCGCTGGGCCTCGCAGCGCTTTGCGAGGATTCGCTCAGCCTCGGACCACGAAGAAGTGTGCGTGGCTTGCGCGACTAGTCAAAGTTTCACAAGTTTTTTCGGACGTGTCTCTTGTTTTATATATATATATATATATATATATATATATATATATATATATATATATATATATATACATATATACAAGCACTAGTTAAATGAAGGCAATGTACCGCTGTCTAAGGAACGTAGGGTACTTTATGTTAGAGAATTTTAGTTTGTTCGCAAACTTCTTTACTTTTGCGGATGTTTCCCGGGAAAGTGTGCGTGATAGAAAGCGCTGTTAGGGATGGACACTTGATGAGGCGGAGCCGAACCAGATGCACACAAAGCTAATATTACTGTGGCCTGCTAGTTTTGCTTGACTGCTAGTTTAAACACCGGCCGCGATATAATGATTGACTCATTGTGAGACACAACTGGGAGAGTTGGTATCTATCCCTATTTAAACTTTTTAGCGCGCACAATATATATATATATATATATATATATATATATATATATATATATATATATATGCGTGTGTGTGTGAGAGAGAGAGAGAGAAACTTTCCGCTCTGAAATAATACTCTCTCAAACTATCAAGGCTTCGCAATCTCCTCTGTAATCGTCAGCAGTTCACGACGATTGACGATTTCTCTTCTTCCATGACTGATGTTTCTTCGGGTGTACCTCAATGTAGCGTTCTCGCACCTTTTCTTTTTCTTATATTCATCAACGATCTACTGCACCACGTATCTCATTCCCCCAAAGTACTAGCGGACGACTGCGTTATTTATCCGCCAATCAAGAACACTGAAGCTCGCGCATCGCTTCAGGACGACTTCGAAGATAATGGTTGGTGCAATACATGGCTCATGACGTTAAATGTTTCAAAATGCAAAGTAATGTCATTCACTAGTAAACCTAGCGTTTTCTGACATAATTAATGATTCCATTCTATCGACTACGACACAATATCGGTACTTGGGCGTAATATTGACACCGAATCTATCCTGGTCCAACCACATGAGGGCAATCTCTGACAACGCTTCCAAATCGCTAGGATGCTTGAGACGTAATTTGAAAGCTGCACCTTCAAACATTCGCAAATTATCTTACATAACACTGGTTCGCCCTCAGCTTTACGTTACAGCATTTCCGTTACTGTGTTACAGTGTTTAGTCACTGCGCGATTTGTTGGAAAAATAGATTAAGCTCAATGCTTCGTTCTATTTTAAGAGTTACTAGCTAAGACTACCCTCGGGCACAGACCTTTCTAAATCATTACGGTGCCGTCTTGACCAAGACGGCTGTCCGGAGGCATTTTCGGTCTGACAAGTGTAAAATTGCTTACGTCCCTACGCGCTGCCTCCGACCTAAAAACCATTTTCGGGTGATTCGCTGCTCCACCAGATACGGTTAGCGCACTAGTGGCTATATACTTTATATCGTCATGCCTTAATCGACTACCCGCGAGTGCCTTTCGTGCAAAAACAAAATATAAACTCAACCAACTTCGTCATAATAATTTTGAATTCCTTCGTGATATCTGCTCTTTTCCTTCGCTAAATGCCGCTGCGGTATCAGAACCTCAAGTTAACCGTGTAATTTCAAGCTGCGCATGGTTGGTGTAGTATAAAATTCATCTTTTTTTGTTTGTTAGAGTGACGTTACATTGCATTAATGAAGTGTTTCATTTCTTTTCTCTTTCTTTTTTCCGCTTCTTACATCGCCGAAGGATAGATGTGTCCTATTAATGAAAGACTGTTACGTCACAATTGCGTATATGAACCCTTTCAATTTACATAAGGCTAGGTGACGTCATGTGTGCGGTATCAAATTATTTCGCGTACTGTTATACGCATGCATCTATATTTTTCGTGTACCTATGCACAAAAATTCTTTTTTTCTTCCTGCATTCCTGTCTTTTTTAGTGGTCTTAGCTAAAATAATTCTTGTGTTTGGTGTCTGCCGGCTCTGCCCTCCGAGCCCAATGAGGCTTTGGCAGTCCAATTTTGTATTGCATTGATGTTTACTCAATTTGTTAATAAGTTAGTATTATTATTATTATTATTATTATTATTATTATTGTTATTGTTGTTGTTGTTGTTGTTGTTGTTGTTGTTGTTGTTGTTGTTGTTGTTGTTGTTGTTGTTGTTGTGAAGAAGCGTGCCCTCGCGAGCTCCGCAGCCGGGATCGCCAGGGCTATGCGAGTGGGGCGTGACCTGAACGTGGTTGCTGCCCTGGCTGGTTAAGCCTACGCCAGCCGGTGCCGACCTCGTCGTCCACGACCGCATTGCGCTTCCTTGTCACATTATTATTATTATTATTATTATTATTATTATTATTATTATTATTATTATTATTATTATTCCTCGCTGACTGCTTCGCCTGACACCGATTCCCACAATGCATGAGATCTGGGAGAGATTTGTTTATTTTATTTTTTCTTGTTGCTGCATGGGTTCCATATGACGCACACATACTCGTGGGTGTTATAGGCTACCGGCTTCACCGGTTGCTCAACAAGACAGTATACATTTGGGGAAGCATAGTTGAAGGAAGGCCGATGTCCGAGTGTTAGATGCATGCTTATTCCTATCTAGATTTCTCGTTATCGATGGTTACGCCAAGTTACGCATATTCGGTAACTTCTTTCAATCCTCGAGCCCTCAAGCGCACATAGAAACGGCAAATAATTTTAATGTCCCAACATATTCACGTACACTGTTTTGCCGGAGTTCAGTTTCGCATCGCATTGGTTACGACATTGAAAAAAAAACGCCTTCAAGGTATGTAGACTTTTGCATCATTGCGCTTCTGCCCGTCGTCATTCCCTTTCGTTGCTCAACGGATGGCAAGCTACACCTGCGGGCAAAATTCGAAGCCGTCTAAGGCGTATTTTCGTGAAGAGTGAAAAGTTGTGCAAGGGCCATGATTTTTCATAAAGCAGAAAAAAAATATCGCAGGCTCTCACCCATTTTCGTCTCTCATGATCCTGTAGATGTCGAACTGGCGGCTCCCGCTTCCCTTGAACAACTCCGTGTCACCAGACGGGTCAGTGTACACCACGTTATCCCCTAGGCGAATAAATAGGTAAGTAAAAAAACACTGCAAACTGTGTACGAACCTTAACTCTACGCTTATGGTAATGTTACGAAAGTGAGTGCAATTCCTTTGTAGCTATAGTGTACACGACCACGTACTTTTCCTTACGTGGTATGTCAGTTTAGTTAAAGGACAACTTGCAGTGCATGACCATTTTGTGCGCCTGACACTAAGCTCGCTAAATATGGCTCAGTCTCACCCGCTTTCTACGTGGACGCACACATGATTTTGTCTTTGAATGGGTAAGTTAATTTTGCTTATATCGTGTAGTTTAACGCAGGCACAGAAGGTGGCGCAACCACATTTTGTGCGTGCATGCTCCTGTTCCAAAAAATCACTATATGCACCACAGCAAGTGAGCAAATGTATGGGATCCCTAATTATACAGAGATAATCTGCCTTTAGAAACTTCAACTACACCATTTTTAAATAAAACATTTCACTGCCTGCCTGCCTGCCCTGCCCTGCCATGCCCTGCCTAGCCCTGCCCTGCCGACCTCTTACATCCATGTCGTAGTATTCAGTAAGTCTCCTTCCTACGAATGTGATAGCGCAATAAAATTTCAACTGTTAGAGAGCGCTTATCCTGGTTTTGAAATATGTAATTACACTGGTGGTTCGCCTAATCTATCCTGCCGCCAAGATGAAGGGTCAGCACATTGGTCAAAAAAGGCTTTTCTCGCCGCCAATGAATTATAAATACGGCAGGCTACGGCGGTGCCACACGCTTTACACTGTAAAAGTTAAAATGACGGCAGTATAGCGACTGGCTATGTATAGGAGTGGGAATGTGTACCTTTTCGAAGGCGCGAGAACGTGTAGTCGATGATGGACGCCTGGACGCCAGCTGTGCGCACAAGCACTTTCCGGCCGTTCAGCACGAATTCGATGCAGTCCTGCTCAGTGGACTTCACAAGAACGTTGTCGGTGTGCAGGTCACGATGCTCGAACTCGAGCTCCGGCTCGGCCGCCGCCAGCGAACAAGCCACTTGCAGAAGCACGCTCTCGATCTGCTCGATGGTGCCCTGCAAACGTGGATGAGACTGTAAGCTAAGTTTCCTCCCTGAGTGGTGTGTTTGCTCTAGTAGTAAAGGCCAGTATAGGTACGGAAGAGCCTTTCTGCACACCTTGGTGGGCTCAATTCGACACACCCACGCACAAAGCGCTATGGCGTAACGGCGCAGTCGCCTATGACATAACGACACCTATATGGCGCAAGGCCGCACTACCATTCAAAATATTTCGAGGCGCTCACTTTCAGCAGTTTATTGGAACGCGAGCACGTGTGAACGACAGCACGTGTGGGTGTAGGCGAGTGTGTCGAAATGCGCTCTAATTGGTCGAGCATGATGGGTTGCAGAACTATCCCAAAAGGAAGTTCCAGCGAACAGCACCACTTGCTGCTGCCTCGTAAACGATAATAATAATAATAATAATAATAATAATAATAATAATAATACAATTTATAGTGTGATGATAGAAATAAAGGTTCTGACGCATTTCTATAATACTCCCAGAAGCCACAGAAGGGGTATCAAAAAAATCCACGCATATCCACGGAGTGAACGATGATGAATGGGCGAAGCTCCGGAAGTTCATCGGTAAAAACCGTGAATCTTCCGTGAATATTGCCCAGTAAATCATCAAAGACGTGAAAAACACTGTGTGTCGCCATCTAGCGCTCTCATATCACACTAGAGCACGCAGCGAGCGCCTCCGCGCCATCTATTAATCATTTCACGTGCTAGCTAAGCACCACCGCAGCGCTCGGACGGACGGACGGACGGACGGACGGACTGACAGACAGACAGACAGACAGACAGACAGACCGACGGACAGACGGACAGACGGAGAGACAGACAGACAGACTCCCATACTACGCGTTCCCGTACATCTGAATGAAGCGAGCACCGCAGCGCCATCACGCCATCTAGTGAGCGCTTCAGAAACTACAGGTGGCTACAAACATCGAGGAAAGGACAGACCCACTCGCTAAGGAGCTTCGCCCCTAAAATGAGGGAGGCGGGGGGGGGGGGCATACAGAACAAACACGGTGGCCTCTGTGGCATATACGAAATGGAGAATAGGTATACACAATGACGCGATAAAAAGACGCTAAATTCTGAGTTTCTGCGGTGCTAAAACCAAGACACCACGATGAGGAACGCCCTAGCCGTGTACTGAGGATTAATTTTGAGCCCATGGGCTCCCTTGCCGTTCACCTACATTTAAGCGTACGGGTGTGTCCTCATTTCGCTCCCGTCGATATACGACTAGCTGCAGTGGCCGGGAATCGAAACACGCGTCGTCGTAACTGGCTACGACGAAATAAATTCAAACGGCCAGTTGAAGCGTCTTTGCCGAGGCCCGCCACATTAGAGAGCAGGTTTTCACGGAACAACCTTCCACGAGTCCCAGTAGTTCGAGCGGGATTTTCGCGGAACAACCCTTCCACGAAGACCCAGTAGTTCGTTCAGCCGAAGCAGCTTATCTCTCCCTTCTCTAGAATGAGCGACGTGTCAGGTGGAAGCGCTTCGTCAGCGCTGCTCGCCGATGTAAACATGCGGACACGACAACAAACACATGTCTCACAAACCCCTTTGCTTATTGTACCACCGCATAAATCTACGCTGCGCCTACATCAACACACAGCTGAGCTCACATTTCGCGTTATAAAGCGTCGTAATCACCGCGAAATTTTATTGTGTGCTGGCTATGTTAGTTTTTCTATAGTCTATTGAAACAGGTTCCGCTTGTGGCATGTAACATCGGGTCATGCTTTAGCGTAGCTCCTGTACTGTACTACCGCATTATATCACAATGTAGGCTGGCTAATCGATTGACTGATTCATCAAAGATGGCGCTAAAGTAGTTAGGACAGAGAGGCGGCGCAGTAGTTCAAGTAATTCCATTTTGCGTGCACACTTGTTTGTATAGCGATAAACAGCGTGCACAACTGTACGCGAATAAGAGCCGAGACGTAGTCATAGTGCGGCATGCATTTCCGTGACCCAGCTGGTCCCATACCTTGAAGCGCTCCAACGTTTTTCCTCCGTTCTCGAACACCAGGAGTGCGAAAAGCTGGTTCTCCTCAAAGAGCACTGCAAAGGGTAGCCGCAATAAAGACTAAAGCGGCAAACAATGTTCAAGGTGTAACCGCGCGACAAATATTTCGCCACGAATTTCGCGAACAAAAAAAAAAAGAAACAGAAAGAAAGAAAACGCAAACGACAGTACCATAAGCCAATGTTAAAGTTCCTCACCCAAAATACTGAAGAGATAGATAGGGCAGACATTCCAGTAATAATAACTGATCCGGTTTTACGCGTCAGAACTGTCGTCGGTTTATGAGGCGCACCGTAGCTCCGGAAAGTTTGAGCACCTTGGGCTGCTTTAACGTGCTCTAATAACGCACAGTGCACGGGCATCTGTACCATTCTCGCCGCCAGGCCGGCATCAAACCCACGTCTTTCGGATCAGCAATGAAACGCCGTAACCTCTAGACCACTGCGGCACACATAGCAGGTGTTCTTAGCCCTTACAATATAGTCGCGGTGGTTAAATATGGCGCACATCATTGCTTCCCTGTCAGCTGTCGCCACTGTGCACTTGTGGTGCATGAACGCGGGAAAACATTTGCGCACGCCGCGGCAACTTAGCCCCCGTCCAGAGTTCTTCAATACTACCTGCTGCCAAACTTCGTTCAGAAATCCGGACATACCAATGGCCAAATGTGCGGAGGTTAGCAGATTGTCGCCCTGTCTGCAAGCTCTCATTCGAAACGTTACCTACACCGAATCTCGGAGGCAACGTTTATTGCATGAAAGTTGCAGTCACAAATACTGGTGCGCCGTGGTAGTTAAGCTATCTTATCACGTGGCTACAGATGAAAAAAAAAGCATGAGAAACGTTCTACATTGCAATTCGCCTTCACGTGATGGACGACTAATGCCATACGCTTTTCTCTTGCACACACCCAGGCAGAAGCCTCCACAATTTCCCGACAGGTGCTTGATTTCGCCGGGGTGGGGGCTGGAGTCCAACCTACTTGCAACGCCTTTGGGAACGGAAGTACTGGTAGTTCAATGTGATCAACAAACGAGCATCCCGTCTTGGATGCAATCGTCGTTTTATTGAAATAATCGTACTACTCTAGACAAATAGCCACACTAAGCTCGCCGGGTTGTCGAAGCCCGGGGGCACAGAATCCATGGGTATTACCGACATTCTTTTCGAAGTGTCAATACTGCTGAGCCTACCCGCGCCTGCTGAAAAATCCCCGACAAACTCGAGTGACTCTAGATTGGCATGCTTATATATGCTCTTCTCATTTCTATAGCACTTGTACCGATCGCTAACTACTTGCTCACTGAGGATGAGTCTTGATAAAACCAATCCACTTATTCCTCACACAAAGAACGCAATGGAAGAACTGACGTAAGTCGCTTACAGGGGTCGCAGTTTTCAGAGCACCACACCAAATCGTACTCATTCCAGCTCTTGACCAGCACGGGATCATAGGCCCCTTGGACGCAGTACACTCTGCAACAAAAGACATCAAAATCGCAGTGTCACACGTGCAATAAAAACGGGTAAAAAACGCGGGTCTTGTCACTATTTTATCTGCATGCACCAGGTAATCCAGAGTGAAGCGATAACGAAACACCTACAGTACAATTTTTCTTCTCGCGCTTCGTCGGTGGTTGGCGCGACACTCCGCCATTATTTCCACAATAGGTCCGTTAACATCAGTACGTCATAAAGAACGGAAAGAACCGAAACGATTCCTTACAAACAATCGTCCACTCTGTTGACGCTTGGTCGTTACATACTAAGGACAACGCATATCCTTTCGATGTGACATATATTACGGGCTTGTGCTGTCGCTTCATTGAAGGCTATCTGTCGGCAAAGTGAAGCGCAGGCCCCCGTCATGTTTTTACTTAAGACATGTTTAGCTATAGAGTCTTTTACATCCCAAGCGTGACTCACACTAGGCAAAATAAACATCAAAGTTCAAAGCACAGCAGTCCCATCGTGACAAGTCACGAAGCCATTTACATAGCAGTCAAAGCGCGAATCCTCATACAGAATACGTTGCAGGGAATCGCCGTAAAGCCAGAATACTCGATTGCTTAGCCCAGCGGGCAATTTATGCTACGCGTGCACCAGGGGTATGGCGCCCCCTAAAAGGCCTTATTGCGAAACAGCCGTGCACCATTTCACAAACTTCCTGTGAAGGCGATCGTGAACATGGCATTGAACTTTTGCGTGGAATCTCTCCTGTTTGACCGGCTGGTCACCCGTTCCGCTGAGTGGCGTTACCCGAATCATAATGCCACAGGGGCTACGTACTCGCGCGTGCAAAATTTATGCAGGAAAATAAAAATAAAAATTTATTGTTACGTATTACGGCTCGTCGGCTCAACAACCATGCTGGATATTTCCCGAAGGTACTCACTTCTTCAGCTCAATGAAGGTAGGTGTCCGGTTGAGCTGGCCGAAGCGCAAGTTGCTTAACTCTCTGCAAACAAGAACAGGAGTGTGACGGAAAAATGGCGGGCTCTCCCATAATCAAGAGGAAACATGAACACCAAATGGCTACCGGCAAAGCACGTCGGTTGAAGGTTATACTGGCCAGAACCTTAATTTAGAAAAACAAGCAGCTACGAGGCGACTTTGCCTGAGACCTGTTTCAAAGTGAAAGCGACGCGCCGCACTCTGCCGGCGTTGTCACGCAGCGTCGTGCCATCTCTCAAAGGAGGCGGCAGCCCGCGCTCCAGAGTTCACGAACCGCGGGCGTTGAAAGATGACAATAAAATGTATGGTGTCTTCGGTGTGTTTTTGGGCGTCGTACTAGAAATGCCAAAATTCCAGAGTACTAGAAGTTATAGCTTCAGTGTGACATTGTAAACGAACGTTATGGAGAACTCAGAAACAGTATGATTTGTAGCTTGTTGGGTATAACAAATACCGTACATGTAACGCGGTCCATTAGAAGGGGTTGACGACTATAGAGACATTTTCTGAAGTTGTGACTGGATGCCCAGATGTTGTCGTTTGGTTCTCGTTTAAGTGCCAAATTAACGTCCCTGGGTGTTGCTCAAGCTCAATCGAAGGCCACCGACAACGGGAGCTAAAAGAATTTCACGTTTTATGAATGGAACCGCAGCGTCTTGAGCACTTGGTTCCTTGGGTAGCAATGACAGAAAAGGAACTTCGGACCAATATTACCCATATTATGCGTCAAACATGCAGGTAGCGCAAATTCGAGATCACAGAAATGTAACTGAAGGCTGCAAAAGCTTTTGAGAGTGGGAAGACCCTACGAATAGATTTGATAATGTCACACAGCACTACAAATTGCAAAGGTGAGTTTTTCCACGCCGCCCGCCCCCCCCCCCCCCCCCGAAAGCTAACCAAAAAGCAGTCTGTCGGATGGCGGCAATTATGGACCACAACTTATCCCAACCCAGCGATCTCATGGCTCATTTACGCAGACATTTACGCAGACAGATAAATTCGAGAACTGTGGTTCTAGAGCTACTCTGGAGGACATGACTAGAGTGTTGAGGTATGACAAACAACAGACATTTTTAGTCTAGCGTGTTAGCGCGTGATAGCCGGACTAAGGGAATAGCGTTACCGTACTGCAAACATTCCTTGCAGAAACGAGCTTTAGTTTAGCGCAATAGCGTTTACAGCCCGGTAGTTGTGATTGTGGCACCATCCAGCGAAGCATACATGCGTTCAAAAAAAGTGAAAAGAAATAAAACTTAAAATGTTCACTTACACTCCCGCATGCAGCGGCATTCCAACTTTTCGAGAATAAAGAGAAATAAATATATATGAGCCAAGCACCAAGAGCATAAATTGACATGTTGCAGAAATGTAAGCAGATGTTCTCTCGCTAGGCCTAGCAACATTTGAAATGGGAAGCGATCTCGAAAATTCGGCCAAGTTATCCCTAATACTGCTTCGTCGAAGCTACCTGAAGGCAAGCTAAGCCATTTTACACAGTCACTTGCTGCGAACGAAGTGAATCCTACCATCGCAATGTCGAATTCAGTTCGAAGCGGGCGTCCGAGAACGCCGCCATGTTTTACGTAAACTTCGATAAACACGCAAACTTGGTAACGTTAAATCTTCGAAATACCATAGGCACGCTAAACGGTAACGGCCGACACCGTTTAGCGTGCTGGAACGTATTAGAGACCTGGAAAATATTAGAGACCTGGAAAGTATTACCAAGGGAGTACAGGAATTGAAACTCAAACTGGAATCAGCTGCGTCAGATGATGTCTCAGGGCACCTTAAAGGAGGAATATCTAGCATTAGTAACAAAATTGATGACCTGGAAAACCGATAGCGCAGATCAAGTGTTTTGTTCTACGGTGTTGTAGACGCAGTGTTAAACCGAAAGCTGGGAAACTTCGGAGCGTTTCGTGCATTTATTCTGCCGTGATAAGCTTGGTCAGTGGAACGTTTTTCGACCGATAAAAAGCGCCCCCTGATAGCCAAGTTCTTTAACGATAAAGATCCTGAGGTGAAGTAACGGCCGCAAACTGAGGAACACTGGTTTCGGCAGTGTGCGCGATTATTCACAAGCCGTTTACGATAAGCGTCGACAACTTCTTCAGTTCTCTCGATCAATTAAAAAGGAAGGTGACCGTGTCCGTCTAAGATTCGAAAAAATACATATCAATAACGATATATACATGTGTGATGTAGTGGGTGCTCGTGCGGTACCAATAAATCATCGCGCTACAACGTTGACAGATAAGTCATCCCCCAGCGCCTATGTCATTTTCGCCTAATGTTCGTCCTTGCGCAAAGAATATCACCAATTGCTTGTTCACAAACATTAGAAGTGTTTAATCGAAAGCTGTCGTCTTTTCTTCCCTCGTCGACTCTTTATGTACTTCACTTCTTGTGTTAAGAGGACATGGCTTAATGATTCTATCCTGAATTATGGCATCCTCCTCAGCGAATACGAAGTTTGCTTTTTTCGTTGTGACAGACTCACACTAAGACAAAAGTCGAGAAAATGGGAGTAACTGCTGTTTTTCTTCCTCTAGGCCAACAATAGGTCCTCAAGGACACCAACTGGAACAAGATGGCCGACATGTGGAAAATCGGGGGATCAAGTGTTTAGTCTCCGGTTTGAAAGGGAACAACGTAAAGGACGAACGGCAACGCTTACTCTCACCACGCAACCGTTGGTCCTATGCACGAAGCGCGGACAAATGTGCGCACGCCGGGCCAGATCTTCTTCTGGGCCGCCATACGGGAACAGCTTCTTGCAAACCGAACAGCCCACATTCGCGTGCACACTTATGAAAGACGCACCAAAAGGACAGCGCTTAAGCTGCAAGTTGCAGTCTTCGCGAGGCAGCGCATCTGCGAATCGCGAAAGCGAGCAAAATAGCCGGCAGCGAGAAGAACGCTATCTAATGACCGTTCATTTGCGGCCTTGTGTTGAATGACTGCTTGCACATCTCAGCAAAAGTCCCAATCATTCCCGAAAGCGACCTCACGCAGCTGTATGCATTAGAGGCAGCACGAACGCGTCCGAGGGTTGGCCTTTCCGAACAGCCTCCTACGCATTCAGGAATGTTTAGACGGAGTGGCCTTCCCAGGGGAGCAGGAGAAACAAACGCATGCGTCGTGGAAGTCAAGAAATTACGAAACCACCTTACACTCTGAGTGCATAAAAAGTCCCTAGATTGTGCCTCGGTTTGCATCTGCTGTGCTTGCCATGTCGTTTATGCAGTTTCAATTGCTGTCTGGCGAATCTTTCTGACAAAACCACATGTGCACAGGCTATCAAGCTTCCCAGTTATATTTCATAGCGCTGGTGCCGTCCTTGGTTGACTCTCATAAATGTTACTTTAGGTTCTGGGAATGCAGCCTCCTACAGCTTATACCATGAAAAATTTCACGCCCTAAATTAGCATTCAAATGCTCCAAATCAGTATGGCTCCACCGTCGACATTGTACCAATGTAGCATCTGAAGCTCAAGTACTATCGCTACTTAATTTGTAGCCGTGGTAAAACAAGGCTCGTAGTGTTGCACAATGAATTGTGTCTCTTTTGGTGGTGATCTAAATTGCCATTGAATAAGGTACATGCATCCACCCCCAGACTTGGCAGTAATTACGTTACCTTTTCCTGCACTGAATAACATAATAAATTACCATCCTGGCTAATAAATCAGCAATCTAATCACTTACTTCAAGCAAATATTTTCAAGAATACTGGCTGCTTTCCCAATTTTCTTTTGATTGTAATGTATAGCTTGTCCGTCTCGCTTACAGCACGAAATATTGACCAGAAAAGGAAAGAATAATAAATAGGTCACCGTCACTCCAGGACCAAACGTTGAGCATGGGAATGAGGCAGGCTCACAGGAAAGCTACCTAGCATTCATACTCCAGATAACTTTGATGGAAGGCCATGACACTTTAAACTCCTACTAAGTGGTGTCTGCAACGGCTGCACGCTTTAGCGACTGTCGGACAGTTCACAACGTATTATGCAGAGATTATAAACATGTAACCTATAGTCATGAGGAGGAGGCTGTCCTTTAGACAAATCTATGTATCTTCTGCTGCCCCAGTATGAAGCCTACCCCCCTTCCCCCCGGCAACCAACAATACTTCAGTCAATCTAGATCGAAAAAGTTTCGTGACTGGTTATACAGACACATCATCAAAGCGTAAGTTTCCGCAACGATGGTTTAGCTGCTAAGTTCAACGCCCATGTCCAGCAAGTGAAGTGTACACGAGCTAGCGCAAGCATGGCGAGTTATTGTTATTCTTATTTCTGTTTAAAAGTAACAGTAATGTTATGTTGTTACTTATGGCAAGCTATAATTTGCAATGTAAGTTAATCAGTTAAAAACCGCCGAAATTAATTAGTCATGTAATTTACTTTTCAAATGCAATTTTGCAATCTTTGCTTACCCCTTTCATTTAAGGTCTCTAGCGCCAAGGCTACTCAAACAAATGTTGATAGCTCAAAATTCACTGACAACCTCAGCTTTCACTGGTCATTTGTATGATTACAGGTTTTGTAATGTTGTTTTAATCCTACTGCAACATCATGAGATGAAGCAGGCTTGTACACAAATACAAGAAGCATATCAAGCATTGTTGCTGAGTATGCAAGAGCTGTTAATGGCCTCCTAATTTTGAAAATATAACTCTGATTTTCGCCCCGCCACGGTGCTCTAGTGCCTATGGTACTCGGCTGCTGGTCCGAGGGTCGCGGGATCGAATCCCGGCCGCGGCGGCTGCATTTCGATGGAGGCGAAATGTTGAGGCCCGTGTGCTGTGCGATGTCAGTGCACGTTAAAGAACCCCAGGTGGTCGAAATTTCCGGAGACCTCCACTAGGCGCCTCTTGATAACTGGTCGTGAAACACAATAAGTGAGTAACCAATCGTACAAAACAAAAGAGGCAGTTCAACTTCAAATGCAGCGCGCCGTTGGCTTTAACTCCAATCATTGTAGGAGTAAAGGAAAACGACACACACAAACACACACACACACAATTTGTGTTAACCTCTGCAAATAAGCAATCCCTTGACCATAAGATAATGAGATGTCTGGATGTCTGTGCAAGCAAATACATATACACAGTGGGCTTTCCGGTTCACATTGCTCCCAACAAAGATGCATAGCAGCTCTAGTGGTGCTTGCAAGCCTGAAGAATAAACAGTGTGGCAAACACTACCTCTGGCACTGCATTCCATTACAGGTGCCCTGCGGCACCAATTCAGCGTGCCATTTTTCTCGCTTATTCTTGAACTGCGGCACGCGGGGATGCCGCAGCGAGAGGGGGGGGGGGGCACCACAAGTAAAGTGGTAATTCTACTTCAACGAAGAAAACCAATTTCCGGAGAGTTTTTCTCGAACCATGGCGGCAGAAAACGGCGAATTTTGATACAGGAAGTGTCGACTGTGGTAGGGCATTGTTATTGATTTTACATGCCATTTCGCATTTTGCATTCAATGATCCCTGCTAGGCCGCGCGATTGAGCACAAAAATATATAAATCATGTCCAGTCACGCCCTCGGCCAATGAATGCACGCTTTGTTCGTGGTGGTTTAAAAAGCGTAGCTAGCGCATCCACTACGCATAGCCACGAACATGTGAAACTTGCTTGATCTCTGCGCTCAACGGAGAGGCAGCCGCGCGAGGAGGCTATTATGCTTCTTTCCCTGTCTTTCTTTCGTGTGCGTGTGCGTGTGCGCACGCGTGCGTGTGTGCGTGTGCGTGTGTGTGTGCGCGCGCGCGCCCGGCGACGACGGGGTGCCGGAAACCGGTAGGTAGCAGCAGCGGTGCTGTGCTATGTAGCGAATCACCGGTGCACCTGAAAGTGCTGTAGGTTTGTCAGTGACACAATAGAAGCACTGCTCATTGCAATGCATACCAATCACACTATGCGTAATTTTTACACGCCCTAATACATGTGACCATTTCGGGCATAAATTCAGCACCCTCTGACCCATCTTTCTTACGTAGCTCAGAAAATAATGCAATGGCTCGCGTTTTAGTGTTGTGTGAGAATAAACTGCAAACGCAAATGTGGGATTCTGTTTAAACCGTGAGGGCAAGAGTTGCTGTGGGGCAGCTCTTGATCAGGCTATTAATCTACTGATATTTGTCGATGATCCCGTGGCCTATGTTATGGTCTGTGAAGGACAAAACAAGGGGCTGCAAAAGTGATTTCCTTTTTATGCAGCATGGTGCAGTGTTTAGTGAAACGGGGTGCAAACAACTTAAGGAAGACAACAAAACAACATAAGAGCGCAGGCACTGACAGGGCTGCCACAGTGACAAGACGTATCTTGGCACGTCAGGTATGTAACAGTGCTTAGTCAGTAGGCAAACAGTGCATGCGGGAGCTGCATTCTTCCCCTGGCGTAAATTTCTGCCCCGTTATTCCACTTGTCCTTAGTGCTGAAATTACCGCTCACACCGCGCTTGTCATTGCCTATGCGTACACAGTGCTTATGCATTGTATACGATGGCTTTGTCCACAAGTGTTTTATTGTACTGTACAGCGAGAAAAATGTCTACATTTTTCTAACGCTAAGAAGGGACACGAAGAGAAGCATCCTCATTCCTCCCCCAATTTTTGTCCCTTTACCTCTTTTCTTGCAACACAGTTCAATAACAGCTAACTCTCCTGATATTATTGGGAAACTCCTGGCTTCTGAGCAGCTCTGCCGATTGTGCGGGCATGGCCATAAATCTCCCAATAGACCACCATAACACCACAATGTAGATAAAGAATTGCTGTTCTAAGTATTCTCTGGCCCTGAAGAGCCCCATCAGATTGCCTGGCAGTTTCTCCCCTCTATCCACTCATGTAATGGCACGGGAGGCTGCCGCGTTTTTGTGCGGCCTTTATCTGTGGTTTAGCCAGGAAATCGCATCACTTTCCAATGCATGCATAATAAGTGTCGCTGCTTTGCTATATTGTTCTGGGGTGAGCATTGCTCAGTATGGTAAGAGGCCCCTAGCTTTTGTGGGTTATTCACATTTTGCTCTGTGTCCATATGTAATTAATTATACACGTGAGCTTAATTGCACACATGATTAACAGTGTATAAAAATTTGACAAGATAATTCAAAGCTCTGTGTGATGGTTGCCTTGTTTTCTCTTTTTTCCCTTTCTTGTTTTTCCATTCCCTCGTTTTCCAAACCAGGCGAGATATCGTCAAACCTTGGATTTCATATTTCCGCTATGCATGCTATGCAGCTCGTGATACCACTGCTAGCGCTGCGCCGTGGGGTTTCGCTAGCATTCACACATTCCATTTACTTTTCAAAGCACTTGAATGCTCGCAAATATTTCCTGTTTTAGGATTGCTGAGGTGCTATATGATGAGGTCGTGCCAGAGACTTGGCAAGCAATACCAGCACGCGCCGTCTACATTCTCCCAAAGCCGCCTCTGACATTGAGGATGACCATTGAAAATCATGAGGCCGGGAAGCACTTCAAGAGCCGAAACCAACTTGTGCAGTTGCTATTTCACGACCTATGCTCACACACTCTGTCTCTTTTGTATAATACTGTGATATTAGCATGCTTGTTATATGTAGTGCTCAACCACCTTTGATGATGGCACTTACTGCTTGTTTAGTTGGAATTGGCTGTGTGTGTGCCTGCACATTTCCTTTATTGTAATGCATGACATTGTAAGCTGAAAGCAGCTTTTTCAATTACCAGTGCCTGTAAAATGCCACATTCTGTGCCCAAAGTCAGAATAAAGGTGAATGGAAGGAATGCTGAAGGACATCACTACAAAACAAGTCAAAATGTTGCTTAATGTTGCCTAGCCCCACAGCTCGTGCTCTGTGACTGTTAGATGCACATGAAACTGTGCTGAAGCTCACAACGACAGGAAAATGCTATGTTCTTAATTGTGCATGGACTTGTACCAACTTGATGCGAAAAAATCCACACAACTGCCAGCGCATTTACATTTGTGCAAGCTCCCAAGCTGGCTTTCCTCAGTTCTGGTAACATTTCTCATGCAGCACATTACTAATTCTTCTTGCGCATTGCCAGCACACTGAGTGTGGTTTTAAGTAACATTTTCTGACTTAAATTTTCTTCATGATAGCATGTAAATCAGTTTCTTAATGGAGTACTGAAATGGTCTTTTGATATTGTGTTATTGATTAGTGTACAACATTATCAAAATGTTCACACCATTAATTAAAGACATCTTGTACTAAGGCAGTTATGGGCGCTGTTCCTTCTCGACCTGCTTAGCTTCAGGGTTCACACTACCGGCAGCTATGGGTCATGCGGCAGTCGCCGTGCCGAGGGGTCAGTAAGTGACATGGCGACACTCTGCAGTAAGTGACATAGACACTGCTAGCCTCAGTAGCGCTGGGGTGGCTATAATACTATCCTGGTGCTTTGGCAATACGAGTGTGCGCTGCCAGATACCACGACTGTTCGCAACTTTCAGGTACCGTAGCGCCGCGGAGCGATTAACACTGAAAGCTCTGAAATGATCCTCATGTTTTACACGCCTAAAGAAGCAAGTGCTGCCAATCGTTTTGCCACATTCGCGGTCATTTCGTGATGTTGGTAAGGTGCCACTACTAATCTTTAAACATTTATGGTGATGTGGAATGCAAACTCAAAGAAAAAAGAGAATGCAACTGATTCCGCTGCGTGTAGCCTCTCCGTCGGATGGTATACTTGCAGCACTGTTTTGTGTTCGAGTGCTGGTGCAATTAGCAGTTCATTTTGCATTTCTCGCACTTAAATTTTATCTGCCTGACAACCTTGCTTTGCATGCAAAAGAACTAGTTTGAAATACTTTGCATTTGCTGAATCGTATATGCCTCAAGTGGTTTTTTCGACAGTAGGAAAGAGCGGCATAGCACTTTTTTTTGCGCTGCTTACTACATTGAAGTCAGCTGACCACACTGCACGCCGGAGTGTAGTGCAAGAAAATTGGAGTAGTAGGGGCTTTTGCGACTTTGTTTTACTCAGCCACACGTGGGGGAACTTATTCCTTTGTGACACGCCCCCACAATAACATAGTTTGAGCAAAATTAGAGCCATTGCACAGGCATGATAAGTGGTGTTATATAGGGTAAATAGGTGTTACCCTATTTACCGTTTTTCAAATATATGTTCCAAATGTGGCTATCCAATCATACTGGAGAGCAATCTACACTGGAGGACGTTAAAGCAAGCAAACTCCGACACGAAAAACAGCAGCATAATACACTTATCTCTGTGTTTCTACTCAACATTAATTCGTACAACTCGGCTTTCTCAGTTATTTCGCATCCCTGTGTGCACCTTAACGCAAATTCGACAATATGCGGAGCAAAAATAGCTGCACTTTCTCTGGTCATGTCCCTTCCTGTATATCGTGGTGACATGCAATCATCTAGAAGACAGCCATGTTGGATGTACTGTGCCACTACTTACGGGTCGTGAAAGTTGCGAATACCAGTAACTGGCCCTTTTGTGTTCATGTTATTAGTCACATCACACATGTGCCCATTGCACTGTGCATGGTCAAAGGCAGCTAAAAATTCATTAGGTTGAGTCTCTCCATTACGGATCCTTCTACCACAGCATCCCTAAAAATCATATTACTAGCTTGTAGTAAATCTTAAACACTTCACTGGTATTCAGTTGCTGTTAGGACTTAAGTTATTGGTGGAACACATTTGTACAATATCGCCAAAACCACTCCAGGGGTCCTTTAATTTCTCCGTAATTGTAGATTCTAATGCGCTGAAAAAAATGTTTTTCCCAACATTGCCCTGTTTCCGGTACTCTGGAAAACTATGAAGTTGCTCCCAGTGCCCTGGTCAATGCGTATCCAAACCTAAAAGACTCTACAGGCACTGGAGATGTAAGCAGCTACTGTTATTGAAACCGTTGTATATTTTCGTGGTAGAGCTGTGAAGAGGGCCAATTGTTTCATGCAAGATCAGTCAGAACAGATTATGCCATGTTATATTTCTTTAACCAAACACTGTCTTTAAACCACTGCTGCCATTCATGGAAGCACATTTTTGCGCGCAGCCACAGGCAATGTTAGATTTTCAGTGACACGTCAGCCCATCAGCTGATCATTAATTTGGATAAAGATGTTTGCGCAAGCCTAAACGGACTCCAACGCCACTAACCCCTAATGTTGCTTTACTGCAACATTAAAAACTCATGTTCGGATCTTATACCGAGCGACAATTCTCACAATCACGTGCCAAGACACTCACATTGGGACCGCAAATATGACATACTAGCAGCCTTTCTTTCGGTTGCTGTCAAGTGCGTGCAGTGCGTGTAAGCACTGATGACTGAGGTGTCGTCTACCGACTCGGAGACGAAATTAAAGTGCCCTACACTTCTTGACTAAATCTAGAAAACAATGCTGTTCCGTCATGGAGGCTCCTGTGAACATTTGAGCCAAAAATTATTTGCACCGCAAGCTCCAGGGAATTTGCGATCTCATTTCAAACACAGCTGGAAAACGTCCGCTCTCCTTTCAACAAATGACGTTACTCGAGCACTGACTATGTCGCTTGAGACAGAAATAGCATTGGCCAATTACATGATTGCCGAAATATGATCTGCTGTGCTTTATTTCTCCACCTGGAATTCAAGCAATAAAGAAAGTGGATCTAGTAAAGAGGAATTGAAAACGAAGGAGCACTGACAAAAAAAAATGCATCTTATTTTTTCGGTTGCAAAAATTTGCTAAGGACCAACTCATGACAAATCGTAACATCCTTTCCTTCAGGCACGACTGTTGCTTCATTACGGATGGTTTGAAGGTGGCCAGTTCCAGTTTCGGCTGCAGAGACTGCCAAGAAAGGCTGATATATTTGTTAGCACAGCTGTCCGCAGAACCCCATAAAACTTAGTGCGAGGCCACGCTCGTCCATGCATGCGACTGCTTCGCTTCCTGGCGGACAATAGAAGGTGGAGAGGCAACAAAGGAACGCAAGACCTGGGGCCCCCTTCTCTTGAGGCCCCGCAGCAATGAAACTCTGGCAGGGGGATTGAACAACAGCGGTAGAAAACACGTGTCAAGGGCAGAGGAAGTAGCAGCCGCCAATGCAAACTGGTCATGGATGATCATTGTTCACAGCCCAACATTTTAGCTGCCGATTGCGCGAGGTTCCCTGTTGGCAGCTCATTCGCACTTCACACGCTATCAATATTATTTTTAATTTGTTCTAGGCTGTACTTGATGCAGATATTTCGTAGAGGATGCATGTATGTCCACACATCTACCTTTTATGTTTTCTCGCCTTCAAGATTTTTCGTCCGTGCTCCTTTAAGGAAAGACAACTGAACACAAAGCTTTCTCCCATGAAACCTGAATGAAAATCCAAAGCCAACAAGCGGACAATAAATCCACGAAATTCTGAGCAACTCGATACGATGTATGTATGATTTGATTGCCTCTTTACAATTGTATTTTTTTAAATTAATTAGTTGAATGAAGGCACATTTCGTTAAGTTGCCTAGCTTTTACTTAGGGTCGTGTAGTCGCTAATTAAACGCACACACTCAAGCTTTCATGGACTCTGCACTTGCACAGTATCACCTTGTTATCGGTGTGCCAGGGGGTCAGAGGCTCTGCTAATATAACATGATACAGCTGTTTGCAAACATGCGATCAGTGAAAGTATGGTGTTGGGTTGTGGGTCTCTGCAGGGTCTTCTGTTTCAACACATTGTGATCTGACACAAATCGCTCGACCCATTTGCCTTGCTTTTTCGCCACATCATTGTTAAAGTCACTGCACACAAAGTGCACAATTCACCAGGTAGCATGGCGGCGTAGTTACCATTGTTCCTATTGGTCAAGTGCGAATATAAACTGCAATGTTCTGCGATACTTATGACATGTGCCATTTTTATATTGCGCAGATCTTACTGGTAAAAGTGTTAGTGTAAAATGGAGCGTTCTGCAATCTGTAGGTTGCAAACCATTGTTCTCGTGTGTGTGTCGTCGACGGCGAACAAGCACCGGGCCACGCAGGAAACTCTCAGCTGTTGGACCGGGGTTACCCTCAAGACACCCCAAATCCCAGGTTTGTCACCAATCTCTCGTCTCGACCGCTCACTCTTCGGGAAACCCGTTCTGGCAAAGGGACACTGCTACAACGTATCTACGACGCCCCGTCTGCCGAAACTCGTCGCAGATGTAGAGGGAGCCGTCCAGAGCGTGAGGCCAAGCGCCAGAGAAGAAATTAGACTAAAATCGATTGGGATACTTTCGAAATTACCGTTAAAAAGGAAAAAGAACTTGACCGCAGAGGAGAGTCAGGCACTTCGAGAACTCCGACAAGATCGAAGCATCGTCATCCTCCCCGCCGACAAAGGTTACTCAACGGTGGTGTTGGACAGCCGGGACTATGACCGGAAGATTTCAGCTCTTTTAGAGGGGGAAACATATACGCATCTAAGAAAGGATCCAACGAATCCAACTCAAACACAGCTAAACAAGCTGCTCGCCAAAATTTCCAAGAACCACCCAGATCTAAAACCACTTTACCTACGGCTAATCTGACGTAACGGCTCCGCACCGAGTTTCTACGGACTCCCCAAAATTCACAAGCCTGACGTCCCTCTCCGACCGATTGTAGACTTCATTTCCTCTCCATGCCGAGCACCTTCAAATTTCCTACACCGAATCTTCGCCCCTCTCACCCGGAAAACCCCAACTCATGTCCGTGACTCCAGCCACTTCGTGCAGCTAGCGTCTGAGGTGAGCATCGACGAAGACGAGAGCATGGTCTCGTTCGACGTCGCCTCTTTGTTCACCAATGTCCCAGTACCCTTAGGGGTATCCTGTGCCCGTGCTGCCCTTGAGGATGACGCAAGCTGGAGTGAAAGAACTCCCCTCACTGTTGACGAGCTCTGCAGCTTACTGAAATTCTGCCTGTCGAGTACGTACTTCTCCTACAAGGGAACTATCTTCAGGCAAAACAGTGGAACCGCCATGGGAGCCTCCATCTCCGTCACAATGGCAAATCTGACCATGGAGCATATAGAAGAGAGAGCACTCAGCTCCTTCTTGCAGCGACCCAAGCTCTTTCTCCGCTACATGGACGATTGTTTTTGTGTCATGAAGACCTCTGAAATCGAAAACTTCAGACAGCACCTAAATTCCGTTCACCCAGCCATACAGTTCACGGCCGAGTGGGAACGCGACCACACCCTTCCCTTTTTCGACGTCCAGGTGGCAAGAAAAGGGAATGGCTTGGAGTTCTCCGTTTACAGGAAGCCGACTCACACCGGCCGTTACCTTCAATACGATTCGTTTCATCCCGCCAGCGACAAGGCCTCGGTTGTGACCGCTCTTCTTCAGAGGGCCGAAAACGTATGCTCCAGTGACACCGAGCCCAGGAAAGAAGAGGCTTACGTGATTGCGGAGCTCAGGAAAAAAATGCCGCCCGCATCTTCCCACGGGGAGAACTCGAGTAAATGCGTCGCAGAGTGGTGGGGGTATCGCGTGAATGTTGCGTAATTGGGTATGGTTTGGGAATGCTTAATTGTTATTTCGTCTTTATTATTCTTATTTATTGAATGAAGGAGAAGCGAAGGCAAGGAGTGTAAAGTTAAAGTGTGTCTTTATTGCTAGGTGCCGTCGTTGTATTGGACGGAGAGGATGACTGATTTGTGGTCGCCAAAGTGCACTGTCAAGGGGTCTTTGAGGAGCGGTCATGCGATTGCGTAACTGGTGAAGACGAGGTCGATGCAACTGCCGTGCGGAGTCCAGCAAAGCGTCAGGTCAAGCGAAAGCCAAGTAAAGACGCCCTTGACTGAATTCCGAACGCGCGCTCCGCCGCTTATATACACATCGCCCGCGTTCGAGGGAGACGAGTACGGGGGAGAGGTCCGCAAAGACGCCCTTGACTGAATTCCGAACGCGCGCTCCGCCGCTTATATACACACCGCCCGCGTTCGAGGGAGAGGAGTACGGGGGAGAGGTCCGCACCCCCACTGCGCATACTCGGCTTGCTGAACGCCCGGTGGGCCGGCACGAGACGAGCATGCGCAGTGGGGGTGTGGACGGCGCCGCCGACGCCGAAGCGCGACATCGTGCGACTAAGAAATGCTCCGCATTTAAAACGGATACCCGAAAAACTTCATTCGGTCCGTCGCCCGCCGCGCAGAGCAAAAGAGATTACGCAAATCCCAATCAGCTTCAGCTGCCAGCTCTCAAAAACGCCTACCAGTTCCATATGTTCAAGGAGCCAGCGAGGCGCTGGCGCGGATTTTCGGAAAAGAAGGGGTGCGCATCGCGCACGTGCCTGTGTACGCTGGGCCGCCTCCTCCCCCGCCCTAAATACCGGCCAACAATAGACAGAGCTCCCGGGGTCGTCTACCAAATTCCTTGGGCCGACTGCACCTGTTCATACATCGGGGAGACAAAAAACTTCCCCGAACGGCTCAGACAACATGTAAACAATGTCGGGAAGCTGAACAAAGAGCGGAGTGCCGTCGCCGGACATTCCGAGACGCGTGACCACCGAATTAACTTCGACAAAGCGATCATCCTGGAAAGAGAGAAACTGGAAGAAACGAGTTCTGCTTGAATCGTGGCATATACAGAGAACGGCTCAAAACATCAAGCCTACTCTGGGAGCCCCCCCCCCCTTCCCCCCAGCATGGACTGCGTTCCGCGGAAGGACGTGTTAACCGCGTGAGTGCCTCCAAGACGACGCTGCAATGTAGCCCCAGTCACCCCTGAGGAAGCAGCCGAGTCGGCCGCGAAACGTCGGGTTTTTTCTTTCCTTTCCTTTTTTGACTGTGGTTGGAGTTCTTTAGAAGTTTTCTCAACCTCAGTTTGTGTATTGGGTGGGGCCATGGTATGATGTGCTTAATAGTAGTGTGCACAGAGCAACATGTACAAAGGAGCCTTTAATGAGGCGCATCTCTTGTATGATTGTGCAATAGTGCACAAAGGCAATACACCGCAATGTTTATACCAAGTAAGAAGACCTCGGCAGACAGAATTGAAACTTCGTCCTGTACGGCATTTCCCGATGCATATGTATGCGTTGGTACAAGGATAGAATACTTGGGCGAAGCTGGTGCCAGTTTATTGAAATTAGTTGCAGCGAGGTATGGTTTATTTGTAGTTGACGTCTCTCCCTCTCTTTTCTCCCAAAAGGTTCATTGGGAGTTTCACTCGCAAACGGCTGTCCCTCTACAAGAAAAGTTGCAGGATATGGCTGTCGTGGGGAGGCTGTCAGTGCTATACAGCCTCCCCACGAAGGTACTACTCTTGCATGGGCTGCAGGCATATTTTAGTGACGAATTAGTGCATCGACTTTCTGCATTTTTCATTTGAGTCTTAGTGCAATGTGCTAATGTCACGCATATCATTGCAGTTTTGAACACCACGTACACACATGGCACGAGTTTTGAGTTAATGTGTCCATTCCTGGTAGTGCGCTGTTTCTTATCGACAATTCTCCAGCTCTATGATCAGTCTTCGATGAAATTATGAGTGTGGAACTTATTTGTAGCTTTGCAGAGGAACTTTGCTGAAGTTCCTGAGAGTGCATTCCTTTAGTTGCCATGACAAAGCTGCAACACATTAAAGAAAATTTATATAAAGACAACTCTGTGCGAGGGCTGTAAACTATAAGTTGACTGGCAATTTCTGCTGCTGCCTTGAATGATGTTTCTCTAATTAATGCATATCTGAGCATGTAAGAATGCTGACAGTACATTCTTGAAAGCAATGCTGAGCCCCTAAGCTCGATCGCAAAACTTATAGTTCATGCTCAGTGGCAAACCAAAATTTAAAGTGGCAGTGGAAGTGCTGGAAAGAAAGAAAATTGCAGAGCACGTTTTTCATTAATATCTGTGGAATAAGTGCATTTACTGCTTCTAATCAATGTATGAAAGGAATAGTGTGCGAAGCAAACACAAACACAAGAAAGTACACGAAACTCTGTACAACGACATCATTGGTCTTGAAGCCCTCAAACGACTCATCGGAGTCACATGCAGAAGTTGCGGGCCCAAGAGCCTGAGCAGCACCAAACATTAGGTTATGCTAGTAACTGATACGGCTAACGTCCATCTGTCTAACCAGAGCAATCTTGAACTATTCTAGCTTACTCTAGTCTGATGAAAATGGTAACTCGCAAAGCACATTGCCTGCCAGCTATAGTCATGGCTTGCTACAGAGGTGAGAAGTAGACGATTGTGAGGCAGCAATAATGAGGCCCCGACAATAGTGCAGCTAAAAAATAATTTTCCTCCCTTAATTTTACCATGATTTATTATGAAACTATTTAAAATATAGAATATCTGCCAAGTGACTTGGCGTTGATGCGCACTGCAGAAAGCAGGGTTAAAAAGGAGGATGGCACACTTGCTGGTCATTAGTACCCATTTCAAATTTCTCGATAAAGAGAGGGACCTTACGCTCGAGACTTGGTCGGGGCTTACCGGTATGCTTGATAACCTACTTAGAAGCCATTTTACCCCTTTTATGCATGTGTGCCTATTATTAATTAATTTTGGGAAAAGATTTGTCCTGGTAAGTTGCCAGTGGCAGTTGCTTTACCAACTTAGCGAATCATTACAGCTACTGATAGCTTGAAAGAAAATTATCTCAAAGGACGCTAGGACTGGCATCGTATTATTTTACCTTATAATTGCTGCATAAGGTTTTGTGTTCCTGTGTATGTTTTGCACTCAGGAGCTCAATGTAGTCATGCCTAACTTCTCCAAACATTCTTTCATACGTAAAGGTCACAGCTTCAATTTGTGTCCTTCCAAGCCTCGTGAAGGAAAGGACGGAGTCGTTTATTTCTCGATACGCAAGATTGCTAGTTGCATGCTGATCAAACTTGTTGCATGAACCACACACTTTCCTGTAAACTGAACGAAATAAAGACAAAATCTATTTTTGTCTTCTGTAATAGAATGCCTAATGCCTCAATCCTAGGATGGTTCAAATAAACCAGGTTCCTCAACCACAACTTCCTCAAAACTACACGATAGCTTCGGCAGTATAATTTCATTTTCCTCTTGCAGCTCCGAAATTTTACCCACCATGTGCCAACGATGGAATTTGAGGACTCTAGCCCCCTGGAAGTCATAGCCTTCAGAGTATAGCTGGAGGCTATTGCGATCAACAAAGACAGCCTCATCTCTGCACTGTCAGCACAGATTGCCCTCTATTGGGCTTTTTTGATGTCGTATTCCCTCAAAATGCCCAGACGACATTTGACTTATGCAGTGTTGTACACGTTCCTCCAAAACAGGAACGAAAAGTCCTTCCTCGTTCCTTCACAATTTTGTAACAAGTTCCCGTTACAAGTTCCTTTAATAGAAAAGGAACTCGTTCCAGTTACATTTCGAAAATTGGAACGTGTGGTTAAATTAACGTTACATTTAATTTCTAAAATTGAAAATTGATGCTGAGGCAAATTTAACATATTAAATCTCCCATAGACCTATGCATATTTCCAGAATTTCAACGTCACCGGTGGCATATTATCTGGAGGCAAAGAAATATCCAAAGAAACACTCCTAGGCGTATATTTTAAACGAGCACCGAACATACTACGGCCAACTGCACTGCAATTTTGGTGCTAGTTTATTACAAGTGCGGCACATACGGCACTTTCCACTTCAGTCTTCAGATGCGTAGCCAGGATACTGCGCCTCCAATGTGCAAATAAGTAGTTACTCACATGCACCGATGCATGTAACAGCGGTGCGCCTGACACTGAAAGCTGGTAGTGGATCTTTTGATTTAGGTTACCATATAAAGGTTGGCGCCTGACCCATGGCATTGCGCTCGAATAATCGAACAAGATACCCCGATGTTGTAAGCATTCCTGATTCTAAACGATTTTGCTCAAAATTGGTAGCCCTTCTAGCATTTTAATAAACTAATCGGCAATTCTGTTTATATTGCTTTTACTTAGTTCTCATCACTCTAAAGTATTTGTGAAACACTGTACTTTTGTTGTTAATTATAGCTGCATTGAATGTATGCCGGTGTGAAGAATTTTAATATTTCCATCTTGTGCGTTTATCGCCCAATTAAATAACGTGGGGCTGTTTTCTTCGTTTCTTCGTGGCATTAGGAACACGCATTATTTGCCTGTTCATTTCAAAGGCACACCGCCATTAAGACAAGGGTGAAATGCTGTTGTGGTGCAGGAAATAAATACGAAAATAAATAGCCTTACATGCATAATTTGACGGGACGCCAACCGAAAATGGCCCACACCACGCAAGCATAATTGACAGGACATTGGTATACAGCAGATGAGGCTGTACAGTAAAGTGGACGGGGTGATGTGCGTTAAAATATTTGGTTATTCCTGTGTAGCGTAGTTACTACCACCGTGTCATTACTACACTTTGGTCGCGTAGTAATGACAGCAATGAAACTATAGTTTTTTTTAGAAACAAACTGGGCATTACCGACCATAATTAACCAGGTCCGGGTAATCTTCGCTCAATATTACAAACACATGCGCACGCACGTAAGCATTTTGAGCACACGTTCGCGGTAGCACGTGTACATATCCTTTCGAAAAGCCTTTCGTTTCCGCTTTTTGCCGAGGGCATAGGGCTGTTGACGCTAAATTAAGGCGCGGCCCGTTCAGTTCAACTAAAATACCTTGAAGAGATTGACGCACAGAGTGTCTTACAAGTATGGACAACCATGGCCGTAACAGCGTTCTCAGAACCAATGCGGGGAGGGCGATATAGTAAAGCACGCGTTGAAAGTATTTTAGTTCGGAGGGAGCCCTGGCGGCGGCATCATCAGGGAAGGGACCAAAGTAACTTTGCTGTTGCATGCAGTTCCTCCCGCTTTGCCGTGCACCCATACAGGGCTGGCGGGCGGACAGCCGGAAACTATTTGCTGCAGCGGCCATAGTAAGCGGCCACCGCAAAGGAGTAGCGGGATACCCTGACGTCGTGCGGCCGCATTGAAGGGGAAGTGTCACCCTCATCGAGTCATCGAAACCGCAATAGAATGGCGTTTTCATGCGTGATTTTCTATGCGAGAGCGAAACGGGGACTCCAGGGAGTGCTTGTAGTAGCCCAGCCTATCCGCCCTGCATGGTGTGCTGTGTATGGGCGATTATCGTCGAGTGGAACGCGTATAGGGAACGCCGTTCCCTCTGCCCTTCGTTCGTAAATGTAACGCGTTCCCGTTACAGTTCCACCAATCCTAAATGGAACGATGGCGTTTCTTCGTTCCTCCAAAAAGTAACTCGTTCCAAGAACGTCGTTCCTCGGAACGACGTTCCGTACAACACTGGACTTATGTCGTCTGGTTGGCGTAAGCAGCGCCGCGCGGCCAGCGCCACTAGTGCGTCTGGCGCACACCTTGCTGCAGTGAAAAAAAATAAAAATAGTGTACTTTTGTTGAAATTGTCTCTTCATATTTTGTGCTACAGGCACCCTAGCCGCGCTTGACCAAACAGCTGTGGTCATGCGTCAAGCCTCTCAAATGCATGTTCAAACAAATATTTAACATGTAAGTGGCAGCATAATATGGATCACCGAACAAGCCAGATCCTGGGAGTAACGGGAAGAATGAGCAGTTTATCCTCAGGGAGTAACTGCAAAGACTAACAATTAATCTCTATAAGCAACTGTGAAGACCAAAATTTGGTCCTCAGGAAGAAACTGGAGAGGGGGGGGGGCTAAAGTTCAATCTCTGGGGATCAACGTGAGGGACTAAATGTTCATTTGCATGAGTGTAACTGCAGGGCATTAACAGTTCGTCTGCTTGCTGTTGCACCCCAAACGGACTAATGTTTCTGGAAACGCAGTTAATCCGTCAAAGGACTAACCCCTATACCCCCGTTGATCTCTTTTGGCTAAGCGTGTAGAAAAAAGAGCGGCGTTCTTTATAGCCACAAGTAAACGAATATCTGCGGTTCCCCTCGCTGTTCCTACTTTCCTTGAAGCTGTGTGGATACGGTGCAAACTGGGTATTAAAGATATTATTGGTGCTTTCTACCGGCCGCCCAATATATGGTGGATTTTCGTGTAAATTTCATAGAACACTGAACGACCTACATGTACGCTTTGCTCTCTATCTTCCTCGTCTTTGACGAATTTAATTTTCCAATCAGTTTAGGAG
Source organism: Hyalomma asiaticum (assembly GCA_013339685.2). NCBI lineage: Eukaryota > Metazoa > Arthropoda > Arachnida > Ixodida > Ixodidae > Hyalomma > Hyalomma asiaticum. The sequence goes on along the minus strand of CM023481.1, from coordinate 38,340,639 downwards.
AACTATCTCAGTTTGTTCTAGTTGCAATGAAGCCCATGCATTTCTTTCATTCTGCTTGAATTTTTCCCTTTCGCAAATGGTTATTAGTCCAACCCGTCACCCCGCCACAGAGGCGAATGTCGTTGACCTCGTCCTAACAACCCAGACGTTTTTACCGATATGCTGCATTTAGATGCTTTATGCGATCTTGACATTATTACCGGATGCATCGCGCATCTGTTCAGCAAAAAGAAAACCACTAAGAAAATAGACTGCTATAGCCGCGCTAATTTTGAGATGATTAACATAGAACTACAAACCTCTTTTGATAACTTCCTCGCTGATTATTCTTCTCGCTCAGTTGAACAAAATTGGCAGTCGCTTAAAACCACATAGACTAACCTTGTTGAGAAGTGTGTTCCAACTATCGCTATCCGTCATCATAACAATTCACCTTGGTGTACACATGGTCTTCGTCGTCTTAATATCAAGAAAAAATTACAGCATATCCACGGAGTGAATGATGAGTAGGCGAAGCTCGGGAGGTTCATCGTAGATCGTGCCGAGTTCCGGATTAATTTAGTTAACGCGCACGCTACGAATCCTCATGGTTCAACTATGCACAAGTGAAATCTCCCACCGGCACTTCATTGCAAGTCAAGATCCAGTGCCTATATATATACATATATATATATATATATATATATATATATATATATATATATATATATATATATGGGTTGCCGTTGAACGCTTCCCCAACGCGAGCAGTCGGTATTTCTCAATCAAGAAACTCGCTAGGAGACGCTGCCTGCGCCAACGTTGTCTCTCGCGGGTGAGGGCGCGTTCTCCTTCTTTGCGAGCTGGTAGCGTTCCTCTAAGAAAGAGCGTTTCCATAGCCAACGCGCGCCTTTCGCTCTCTCTCTCTCTCTCTCTCACACACAAGACAGCAGAGGCACGCGCCGGGAGAGAGAGAGAGAGAGGCACGCGCCGGGAAGCACGCGCTGAGGGCGAGCGCGTGCCCCCCGGCACGCGGGTTACGCCTGACGACTGACGCGTGACAAGGCTAGACTAAGAGGAGCTTCGCCCCTAAAAGCGCCTGTACCGCCGAGCAATTGATGCAGGTCTCCCTTCGTCATGGGAGAAGTACCGTATTTGCGGCAAGAAATATCAGTCCCTGCTCAAAAAACTCATCGTAGTTTGTTCACTCACGACCTGCGCATTATGTTAACCAATACTTGTCATAAATTCCGGCGAATCAGCAATCGAAGTTTTAATCCTATGGACGGAGAACCCGTCACTGTAACTGAGTATTCACGACTGCTAAACGATGCCTTTCCATCAGTTTTCACCAATGAAGACATTACTTCTTCACCCACATTACAGTCACTGCCTAACATTTCTATGCCAGAAATTATCAGTGAATCCGTCATTTATGCCCTGTTGAATAACTTCAAAACTACTATACCAGCTCGAATCATCTCGGTTTCAATGAGACGATACCTAAAAATGCTTGTCTAAACCTTTCTCACGTGTTATGCGCCTTGTGCTCACAGTCATTGTCATCTGGTATTGTTCCTCACGATTGACGAATAGCTAAAGTAATCCCTATGTTCAAATCAGGTGACCGCTCTGTTCCACTTAACTATCGTCCTATCTCATTAACAAGTTACATATGTAAACTTCTCGAGCACGTCATTCATACTCAAGTAATAATTTACCTAGAAGAGAATGAGATCATATTTAAATGTCAGCACGTTTTCGCAAGGGTTATTCATCTGATACTGAACTCGCGGGATTTACTGGCGATTTATGTTCAGCAGTTGATGCAGGCTTTCGAGTGGACGCCGTGTTTTTCGACTACTCTAAGGCTTTTTATCCCGTTCCTCACCACAGCCTTCTAATCAAATTAACGTACCTCAATAATCCACCTACTGACCTTCCATTTCCACTTATGTGGTGCGCCGAAGACGCAGAACCTCTATGGGCTCCTATACAGCAGCGTGAAAGCTTTATCAGGAGGTGGAAGAAATCGGCCCGTTAGCAGATTGGAAGCTGCAACCGATGTTTCTACAGAAATATCCGATGATTTCAGTGGTAATGGCTGCAGCAAGCATATACATAAACATGACAATCTCTTTAGTACGGCGCTGTAAAACAAGCGCGTTCGATCCCTGAACGCGTCCATTCACGACGTCAGTTGCCAGTTCTAACGAAAACGGGCATAATTTAAGTGCTCAAAACAGTCTCAAGTTCCGAGCGTTTTAAATTGCAACTGGAACCCCTTGTAAAACAACGCACGGCCGCACGCTCGCCGGAGCACTCAGTTTTTCGTTCGCGTGCTCTGTCGGCGCATAAGTTTGCCGTGCCGCAGTTTTACGTGCGACGATAACTTTTCATATCTAGAAGCTAACACACAATGCACAATTTACAAAGGGCTCACTTCAATTTCCTGATTGCCAGGAGATCGCTAGGCAGGTTACCTTAAACGTTAATTGAAAGTATTTCTTGACTGGGATTAATTACCACGTACCACGTTCGTCAGTGTTTACGGCAGTTCTCTGACGCAACCGTTCTAGTATATCAGCGAAGTTTCCTAATAACAGCAATTGCCGGACATTAACATGCACAAACAACGATATAATTACGAGGCACGCCGTAGCGGAAGGCTCCTGAAATTTCGACCAACCATAAAGCTATCCTTAAATATTAATGTCTTTGCAGAAGCACTAGATGTGTAAGTGTGCCAAACCTCGTCATGACAGCCTCGGCAATGACGCTAGCCAGCGACATAGGCATCTCGCCGTTCAGCAGCCGCTCGCTGCCCACAGGGATGACCTTGACGGCGATCTCCTCGCCGCTCGGCCTCCGGAGGAGGTACACGTCTGCCGTGCACCCTTCGCCTAGCTTGTGGCACTTCAGGTCATGTTCACTGGAAAAGGAAACGGTACGCGTTATGCGATAAACAGTTCTTACGGTCAAACATGTTGACATTCTTCAGAAGGCAACATGAAATTCCTCAGCGGAGATGATCGTCCCGAAAGTGAAGCCATGCGGCGTTTTCAACTTACTCCGGAGCTAAAAGAGACACTTTGCGCACGCCGTATACAGGTCCCACAGTCCCACACGAACATCTAACTTCTTTCTTTTTCATTACATTTAGAAAAAAACATAAGCAACTTGACGAGTTTCGTGGGAGATTACCACCAGCTCGGTGCCAAAGACAGTAACTTAGCCTTAGAATAGAGAAGCTTTTTTTTTTATTTTGTCAACACCGATAGCACTTGCATTATTAACAGTTAGTTCAACATGGCTGTAGCCGGTTTCCAGCTCGATGCGGCTGTGTCCGGGGGTTGATATGCGGCAAGCGCTGCTATCGCACCTGCTAGTAAAAGCCGTAATAGTAGAATAAATTATTATTATTATTATTATTATTATTATTGCTGAGTAGCAAGTTGACACTGGGAACGTAGCACATAGCATGAACACAGCTTAGCATGCAGTTCAGTACAGTGGACACCATGAACTCCCGCGGGAACACGGGCAGGGTAGGGTCCGAAAAAACCGCATCCTCCGCGATTGTATTTCAGGCCAGACTCACTTGACTTCATCCGGGCCATACCGGCTCTGGCGTATGTGCAACATACGCAGGGTCCATGATGCATTTTGTGTGGAATATTGTGCAGGAGTATTTGTTGCTTGCTGGAAAGTGTCACGTACACCGGTCACTACAAGAGCCAAATAAACCTAGCATGTGTGGACGTGTGTGTGAGCCTTAAGTCGGTAGGAATTCCCGTCATATCTACGCTGTGCGAAATTTTCCACGCACTTCCACATACACGCTCAATTCAATATAGTAAACTCAAGCACTACACAAGGATAAATCAACCGATAGGCAATCCATCATGCAATACGCACCTTTTTTGAAAACAACCAACACCACCGAGTCTCGTTGTGTGTTTGTTGAGTCCATTCAACGACACTTGAACTACACTTTAACATTCATTGATTGAACCAGCCTCCAACCGTTTCTCAACAATAACTCAAAAGCCATTTTTGTAGGGGTAGGCATCCAATTTGAATATGACGCGCGACTAAATATTTATTTCATTTATTTATCCATACTGTTAGCACACCTGTACGTGCCAAAACAGGCACAAATACAATTGTTATAAAATGAGTACAAAGAGCGTCTTTCATTTTACAAAATACAAAAACAGCAAAACCGATCCAAAATTAATCAAATAAAAATGGTATATTAAAACACGTGTATGAGCACAACTCAGTAGAACCCACGTGAGTACATTTGCACACATCAGTTATTACTTGCACACCTGCAAGTGGCATTAAATGCCATCGACAGATTCGCTCGAGAATGTTCCTTCAAGCCTTCCATCATTACACAGTCCAACAGATTCGGAAATTTATTCCACGTAATCTGTAGGCCGGATAATGAATAGGTTGATAATGAATAGACTGTTGTGTCTGAAAGGCTGTATGTACTTCTCGTGTTTATTGCGCGAACGAGATGTGCCCACAATTAAACCTTTGGCTACATTTATTTCACATTTGTCATTCAAAACCTAAAAAAAGTCACAGTTTCGCTGCAAGGGCGAAGCAATATGAATGCGATAGCAAGAAGATGTAATGCTATACGAAGTGAGGCTCGCAGTTTGAGGAGCAATATTAATTGTAGCAAACATGCGCTTGCTAAGTGAGCGCCTCACGTGGGCAGCGCGTGCTGGTACGATGGGCTTTATACGTTGTGTGTCACAAAGCTACACATACAAAGCTAGTGGAGGCGGCTAAATGAACAAACAGAAGATGAGCGCGAACTATCAAGTGAAACACGCACGAAACGAACGCACAGATATACACCGAACGAGCGCGTATAAGCTGTCACAATGGATACTCTTAGTTTGAACAGCGCTCCTGTTGCAAAGGCGGCCGAAGCAGCGAAGGAAACTAGCATGCTTCAAGTGTGGAGCTGTGACACTTGATAGTTCGCGCTCATCTTCTGTCTGTTAGTTTAGCGGCGTCCCTTGAGCTCGAGTGACTTTCGTACGCTTCCGTAACATCATCGCGGACATCACGGTGAAAGCCTGAAACACCCCTCTAGTCACCACGAGACAACCGCGCGAGCAGACAGCGGAAGGGCAAGGTTCTTTCTGCGCAAATATTACACCTGGCGACAACTTTCTGTGGCAGCACAGCGAAAGCTACGCAGCCGAAGCGCGCACATTTTTGCTGCGCTCTCGCATGTAGTCCACGAACGCTAACTTTTGCACAATACATAGCGCAACATACGACATATCACCTCATTTTTTTTCTTTTTACGTTCAAGATTATTTCATTCTAATTTAGAAAGGTTGCCTCGTAATCGAATTTCGTTTTTGCTGCTTCTGGTTTTCTAGTTTCTGCTGTCAGTTGCACGTTTTCCTCACCCTCAAAACAACGATGGCGTGTCTCGATTCAAACAGGTTTGCGTCGCAGCGCGTAAGAGAGCATGAGCGAGTGTTCGTCGGCTGGTGTGAATTCATCGTAGAAAGTGAAGCGAAAACAGTGGTGTGTTGCAAAATATTATGCGGTATGGTTACAATCTCGAGGAAAGGAGTTGTGCGGCATGCAAGCGATGCCACCAGCGCGTGTTCGTCCCACACAACGACAACCACTTCGACACCGCAGTGACCCGCCCGTCTTCAGCAAGTCTACGAACTTAAAAGCAATGCTGCTATTAGGAACAGTACGTAAAATAAATGGCTCATTTCATTTGCTTGATTGGATATGCATGGTTTGCATTTTCGGTAGTTTATTGCCGCTGATACGATCATTCCGAATGTGCATCTCGTGAAAATGAACGCCGCGCATTGCGTGCGACAGCGTACGCGTCCGTGTCAGCAGTTCGCAGTGTTTTTGGCGCTTTACAATGAAAGCGTTCCACTTTGCTCAAAAACTGCGTTATTGGGAACGGCCAGTCGAGGGGAGCGTCTGTCTCGCTTGGACTTGCAAACTCGAAATGCGCACATGTGTGGGACGGTGAAAAACATACCTAGCTACCCGTCGGCGGCGACGCGTTCCCTGCCAAACTGACAGAAGAGCCTCGTGAAACCTGGCCGACGACTTTAAATGCGGCCGTTGTGCTCCTGGCGCCATCTCGCCGGTAATGAAGAAACGCTTATAAGCGCCTGGCGTCTCTAAGTCCTGCCAGCGGTAAAGCGTGTGTATATAAGGCTCGCGGTTAGCTCCGTGAAGGATCTGCTTTTCGTGGCGTAGTGGTTAGCGCCACGCGCCAAGGAGCGAGGGGTTCCCGGTTCTATTCCGCTCTTCGGAAGCATTTATCTAAATTATTTTTCTTTGGAACTTTTATATATATATATACATACTTATACATATACGGTTCATGACGGCGGCGACGGGGACGGCAAAAACCAGCCGAGACTGTCCATATAATTGCTATCGCAATAAAAAAACATCTAATGCTGCTGACATTTTTTTCTTTGCTGCACATTGACAATTCAAGCTTACGTTCGCAATCTTGTAACCGACGCAATAAGTAAAAAACAAACATTCAATCCTCTTTTGAGCACGTTCACATTTCGGAATGTAATTACCTGTGTACGGTTTTTATATCGAACATGTCTATTCCAGCAATGGCAAGAGAGTACTTTTATACTCTGAAAGTTTCAAATGAGTTGTCGAATCACTAAGCTTACGACAAAGCAACCACAGTTCCTTTGTTTTTCAGAACATATCACACATATAATCAATTTGGCGGCCTCAGCTCAAGTTAGCTAGGTATTTATATTCCGACACTTGGCAAAAGGAACTCGTCATGAATGAGGCAATCAGATGGCAGAGGCTTCTTTTTTTCGGGTAATTGGCCAGCGCCTCCTTTAATGCTTGCGATGTGCGCCGAAGAGATGGGCCCCAACCATCTCCTGTTCTCTCCTTCTCCTTCACCACTCTCATATGACAGTGGAGGCTCCGATCGTTCGTTGCAGTGACTGCCACAAGTTTCGATCACTCCACCTTGCCTCCGAGATAAAAAATTCACAGCATATCCACGGAGTGAACGATTATGAGTGGGCGAAGCTCCGGAGATTCATCGTAGATCGTGCCGAGTTCCGGATTAATTTAGTTAACGCGCACGCTACGAATCCTTATGGTTTAACTACGCACAAGTGAAATCTCCCACCGGCACTTCATTGCAAGTCAAGATGCAGTGTATATGGGTGGCCGGTGAACGGTTCTCCAGAGCGAGCAGTCGGTATTTTTCAATCAAGAAACTCTCTAGAAGACGCTGCCTGCGTCAAGCTTGTCTCTCACGGGTGAGGGCGCTCTCTCCTTCTTTGCGAGCTGGTAGCGCGTTCATCGAAGAAAGAGTGTTTCCATAGTCAACGCGCTCCTTTCGCTCTCTCTCTCTCTGTCTCTCTCTCTCTCTCACAAGACTGCAGAAGTAAGAGTGAGAGAGGTCGCGAGCCTGGAGGCACGCGCCGAGCGCGAGCGCGAGCCTCCCGGCGGCGCGAGGTGGCTACATACATGCTACTACTACTACTACTACAGAGGAGGGAACGACCCACACCCTAAGGAGCTTCGCCCCTAAAACGAAGGTTACTGAAGCCCCGGAGGCGTCGCACGTAGAAACGGCAAAGCGGCAGGATTTTCTTTCTCTTAACATCAGTTGCTTCGTCAATCAACTATGACATCTGTGTATCGTTGCAGATGATCGAAGCAGAATAAATTTCCACTTCGAGAGCAGAATGGGGTGTCGGTTGCGAGCGCTGCCTCGCGGAGGCTACACTGAACTTCGAGAAGCCTTCGCCTCAAAGGGAAAACGAGCGACATCGCGGGCATCTCGTAGACGAGGCACTGAATCCGTATAAAAAAAAGGCCGACAACAAGGGGCCGACAACAATTGCAGTATTTAGGTGACGCAGTGCGCCTAAATAGTAACTGCTTCAAAATACTCAAACCTGTCATGCCTTTTTGTTTTGGCTGCTTGTCACCAACGTTTACGTTATACGTAAGGCTCGACGCAGCGAATAACATACCACTTACGCAAGCTTTAGCGCAAATTCGAACGTCACGGGAGCCTCCTGCTCGCACATGTTCAGCAGCTGCTTCAGCAGGTCCACGGACTGCACGTCAACATCAGCGGCCGGCGCTTCTTTAGCCTGCGTGATGAAAGCGAAACTCTGACACTGCGAGATGCAAAAGGAGAAAAATAGACTGAGCTGAATATGCTATCAAGGAACGTTGGGGGACCGACAAGATTGACTACTAAGATCAACGATAACCTTGTAATTAGCGCGCTCTTGCCTAGTGCGAGTTATGGTAGTCTTCAACTCTATCAGCAGTTGATTAGGAACGCCGTGGTGGAAGGCTTCTGAAATTTTGACCACCTGGTTCTTTAAGGTGTACTGACAACGCACATTATGGGAAACTCCAGAAAAGTCTGCTTCATCTGGCAACACTGCTTAAATTAACACAGATGTTAGGACATCGTGGGGCGCGGCATCACTTTCACCTAGCTAGTGCTGTGCTGAAGTCTCTGGTTTGGTGCTTGAATCATGTGGCTTTATGGGACGCGAAACGGCTCATGCCGTCGACCACTATGTTAAACGGTCTGAAGGATTTCGGTGACGACACAAAGTACATATAGCAGCGCTTCGTTTCCAAAACGTCTAGCCTATTCGGCGAGATGCTTCATATATGCTTTGAAAACCAGGAACCTTCTAAGCGAGCCGCTTGTCGACGTAAGCTACTGTCTGGATGTTGTAGGCCACTAAAGAGAGAGGTTTCTTGGAAAAGTATGAATTGCGATGGAATTCACTTGCGTGCAGAGCTTTGGAAAGCGATGTAGCGGTGTGGCGCCTGGACCGATAGAATGCCCCAAGACCTATAGCTAGAGCTATTTGTGGGTGCTCCTATAATCCTCGCGAACACATGAACTGCCAATGTGCCACAGTGAGTGAAAACACAACATTGTCTACATACATAGGCCTAACAAAAGCAGGCATAACTGCCCAGCGCCCGTGTCTGAAATCTTTGCGCTGCATATGTTTGAAATGAACCATGCGTGACCTACTACACCCTGGGAACACATCTGTTCTGCCTGTAGCGGGATTTCCACCGCGATGACGCACACTTACGTGAGCAACAATAGCCATTTCGCACAAATTTTCAGGTCTGGTGTGTGGCCACATGGCGGCCATAAAAGAAATATACAATGGTTTCTTTAAGGCGCGGTAATGCGATAACGTGTCGCCTTTAAACGTCTACCCTGAATTGCCTGTTTCCAGACGCGCCCGTAGTGGAAATCGCGAATAGGTGGGCCTCCTCTAGAATATTCCCCTCCATCAAAAACGCAAGTGCCGCGGCTGAGGTTCAACCCGCGTAACCTTAGGGTGAGCAGCCGAGCACTGTTACCACTGTGCCACCGCGTAGGACAGTTTGAAACTATTTTCGGGCTCGACAGAGCGCTAGTATCTCAGTGTTGAGGACATCGATGCCGCCAACATTGTGGTCTCAAAGGTGCTGCAGGACCTAGAATTGGGCGCTTAGATGCATGTCGCAAACCGGGGAGTAGCTTTAAAGCCCCATGTTCGTGGCGGTACTTGCCTGCTCGAGGACATCGGGGCCCATCTGTCTATATTGTTCACGTCAAAGCTGTGGATAGCTTTGGCTGCATGTCTACATCCGCTCATTCACTGGTGACTCATTCCACGCCCATGCGATGGAATGAGGATTGACTCATTCTATCGCATGGGCTCCGGTCAATGGTGCTGGATATCGGACGCAAGCACTGCCAAAGGTAGGTGTTTGCTATGTTTAACATCAGTGGTATGCTGATGGTTTACTTGCCAACTATTGCAACACGGATGTAAAGTTTCCGATCGACGGCCGACGAATGACGCCCCATCCTTCGCTGTGCATGGCCTGCAGTCCGATCTCAATTCATCTGCTAATGTATTTCGACGAGTCTCAGCTTACAAGATCAGCCCACCCCCCCTACGTTGGCGAGCCCCAACGCACGAAATCCCGTAATGATGAGCTGACCGCGAGAATCCACAGGAGTCCTACCCCCCGCAACCGGTCCATCTGTCGTCGTTCGCGAATATAACACGTGCTTTAGCTAGGCGACATTCATCACATCCTCCAGCAATTGGTCTTCCCTCCTTATAATACAAAAGCAGGACAATGACGTCTGAATGACATTTGCGCGAGCGCGTGCGCAAATGAGCGTCCTCTAGTTGTCTGAATGCGCATAGAGAACATCACATGGACGCTGTTGTGGCTATCTGAAGGACCACTGAATAACGGAGCTTTTTTAGCAACGTTGCTTCTTTCACTGCCCCGCCACAGTGGCCTAGTGGCTCGGCTGCTGATTTGGAGGCTGCGGGATCGAATCCTGGCCGCAGCGGCTGCATTTCGATGGAGGCGAAACCTTGAGGCCCGTGTACTGTGCGATGTCTGTGTACGGTAAAGAACCATAGGTGGTCGAAATTTCCGGAGCCCTCCACTACGGCGTCTCTCGTAATGATATCGTGGTTTTGGGACGTGAAACCCCAGAAATCTGCCAACGAATCTTTTCACAGAGCCTACAAAAATGCAGTAGCAGCCTCTGCTTCGGAAATAGATGGATCCGTATATGTATAGCATGGTGTCGCCAAGAAATTTTCAAGCCTGGTCTTCCCGATTCGTCCAACAAGCGGTAATACGATTCTTCAATAACAAAAGCATTTTACCACGCCTTAAAACTTTATGGTCGTCCACGTCAAATTATTCCGTCCGTGCTAGTGTGGAGCAATACATTCCGCTTTAAATTATGTATTATGGTATAGGCTGATTATCCATAATTCCTGGTTGCAGCTTTCTCTAACACATTACCCAGTAAACCTGTATTACCAATTAAACTGCTGCTAATCTCTTTCAAAAATTACTCATGCACGTTTACTTACGTCGATGAAAAGTGAGAACCATAGCTCATAAATTCAGTAACAAAAGAAGTTTAATCAAACCAATATTTTGTATCAGAGGTACTGTTTTACCAATGTTCACGAAATACTCATTTAATGGCTCAAGGTCTATCTGCATAATCTGACAAAAGAAGGAAGGCTTTACCTCCCACGTGTTCCTGACCAGTGTTTGAATGCGAACACATGAATTGCACATCTTTCGTCTCCTCATTACAGTCATATCACTAAGATATTGTTTCAAATATGAGATAATCATGAACTTCATTTTTTTTCTGTAGTGCAAGTGTCGGACCGAAAATGAATAAGAATTTCAGTGGTAGCAAAGGAACAGCTAGGCATCTTTCTAGAAGGCGCGAACACACCTCATAATGTACGCATCAAAAGCATATTCTAGGCTCGGCTGTGTATTATTCTTTGTTGCTGCGTTTTATTTGCATGTAACGGTTACCTATTTTTTGTGGCGCCACTTGTGCTGGTTGGTAGGTAAGCCGTATGAAGCAAGCCATAGCTCGACTGCATCCTGACCTATTCGCTCCGCTATGTGAACGCAGAAAATGCATTTTCCCCTACTTTCAATGTATTTGCTACGCGAAGCGGGCGTACACACACACGTTACTATTAACGATAGTGGATTCACACGTAGTTTTCTGCACCCCCCACGGTGCACTGATGCCGGCCTAAACAGTACCGCTCTTAAAACAAGGAAGGAACACCATTTGTCCTTGCTTGCGATTGAAATTTACACATAACAAGCACACACATACATACACGCAACTTGCGCAGCGGTAGGGTGTTGTCGAATAAGGCCCTCGAGGTGCCAAGGAACCACGCTACCACCAGGCTATCGCACCTCCTCCGACACGGTATACGAAGAAACCTACTTCGCCAGCAGTTGGAATGATCGTGCTTGCGAATGTTAATTTAGCTTCTAATGTCTCATACGCGCTGTCCTAAAAATGCGCATGTTCTGCGACCATGCTGTACACTCTTGTAAGACTTTGCTCCCGTAGGAATACTTCTACGAGCGACGCTTATTTTCACATGCAACGCACCATATACTATAGTGCTTAGGACACACATTCGACACCTAGCTCGTGCTCCTGCTCACCACCTCGCCTCGCTTCCAGAAGACCGGCCCGGTGCCTCTTTTTGTAAGAGGATATCGGCATTCCGCGAGTGCCTCCCAAAGAATTATACTCCTGCTGAGACACTTCCGACGCCTCCTTGGTGTTTGGCCCGTCCAAAGGTACGGCTGACAGTGCCAGGGATTCGGACGAAAGCGGAGCTCTCACCGCCGGCTTTAAAACAGCTGTCTCTACTAATGCTACATGAGGACTACAGGAATCATCTTCAGCTTTACACTGATGGCTCAACAGCAGCAGGCAGATCTGCAGGAGCTGTGACCTTCCCTGCCAAAGCAGTAGATGTGCTGTTCAGGACGTCTCATGGCACAACATCGACAGCCGTGGAGCTTGAGGCACTACGCACCGCACTTTGTGTGATCGATGGAGAGCCACCACAGAAATGGGCCATCTTTACAGATTCCAAGTTAGCCCTTCAGTGCCTTTTATCGGCCTTACGTAGCGGGCCGCAAGACCAATTAGTGCTTCAAACACGACAGCTCTACCACGAATTAACCGACAAAGGCCATGACATCACGTTTCAGTGGCTACCAGGCCACTCTGGAATAATCGGCAACGAGCACGCAGATAATGCTGCGAAACGTGCCCACGAAATTGGAGTGCTGCAAGCCATCCCACTGTCAAGAACGGATGCAGTAAGAAAACTTCGCTCGCTTGCGCGTGATATGACGATAGCGCAGTGGAACACTCCTGGTCTTCTGCATACCCGTCTGCACCGCCTCGACCCATCACTACAACTTCGAGTTCCGCGTGGGCTTACCCGCTGTGAAACTACCGTACTTTGCCGCCTGTGGCTAGGCACCGCATTCACAAGAAGTTTCAGCTGTCGCATTGGACTGGAAGACAGTGCTGCCTGTATTCACTGCGGCAGCGAGGAAACAATTGTGCACGTCCTCTGCGATTGCCCTGGGTACTGCTCCCAGCGACAGACTCTCGCCACAGAATTGTCACGCCTTGATGGTCGACCGCTGTCCGAGCAAACCATATGGGAATGCCGGACAGACAGTGTCTCGCAGCAGAAAGCCACGAAGGCTGTGCTCAAGTTTTTGCGGGCAACGGGCCTCGTGAACCGTCTGTGACACATGCCGTGCTTGTGTGTGTGCGCGATTTGACCTCTCTCTTTCTTTATTCTTTTTCCATCTCTTTCTGTCTCCCTTCACCCCTTCCCCAGTGCAGGGTAGCAAACTGGATATTTTCTCTTCCGGTTAACCTCCCTGCCTTCCGCCCATCATCTCTCTCTCTCTCTCTTCAGCAAAACCGACGTCAGTGCTTTGCACTAACGCGAGCGCCAAAGTTACGTCGTACCATCAGCTACGAGTCAGTCAGTCAGTCACCACGGTGCTGTCGACATTCCTGGTTAGTCCACGTCAACCACTCATGAGGGGGCACTCATGCACTTTGAACAATGTACTTTATCTTACTTGCGCGCACGCTGCGAATCCTTATGGTTCAACTACGCACAAGAGAAATCTTTCACCGGCACTACTTTGGAGGTCAAGATCCAGCGCCTATATAATACATATAGGGTGGCCGGTGAACGGTTGTGCAGCGCGAGCACTCGTTTTTTTTTTCGATCATGAAACTCGCTAGCAGACGCTGTCTGCGTCAGCGTTGTCTCTTGCGGGCGAGGGTGCGTCTCGTTCCTTGCGAGCTGGTAAGGTGTTCATCGCAGAAAGGGCGTTTCCATAGTCAACGCGCGCCTTTCCCTCTCTCACGAGATGCTGCACCCCAGAAAAGGGGCAACTAATTATATGGCTACGGCGGGTGCACGCCGCAAGCTCTACCCTAAGGTGCTTCGCCCCTAAAACTGTCCCAGAGAACCTCGGAGAACGCACCCAAAGGAATTTTCGTGCCGTGCCAAACAGTGGTGTTCAGAGCCTTATCTGAAGAATGAGCTAACAGTAAGACGGAAAGTACAAGAATTCAGGATAGCGCTGCAAAAAAGATATTCAGCTTTAACAGAGCGAACAGACATTTGCGTTCAGGAAGTCAGCGATAATGACGCACGCACTGTCACTGAGTGTGAAATAGAAGTAGGAGGTAAGATCGGTAGACAGATTACTAGCAAACTTTCTCAGGAGATGAAAGAATATTAGAAAACGGCAAGGCATGATAGTATCGAATGCAACTGACAGAATAGAACTAGTGTAGCTTTCCAAGTTAATTAATAAGCGTAAGATAGCCGACATACGAAAGCATATTATGAAGAGAATTGAGCATGCTCTGAAGAACGGAAGGTGCCTGAAATTGGTGAAAAGACGTCTAGCAATAGGCAAAAATCAGACGTATGCATACGAGACCAGCAAGGCAATGTGATCGCGAATAGGAATGAGATAGTTACAATAGCCGAGGAAGTTTTACAGACATCTCTACAGCAGCCGTGATAACCAATAGTGAATGGGCAAGAAGTTCAGAAGAGGCTGACATTCCATGTTTACATAAAGTATTTTACAATGTTTATTTTACAAGGACCATTTTTACAAGAAGTATTTAGAACACTGGATTGGGAACACGTGGGGGTAAGGGTTAATGGTGAATACCTTAGTAACCTCAGGTTTGCTGATAACATTCCTTACTAAGTAACTCGGGAGATGAATGATTACTGCCTAAATAGGCAAAGTAGGACAGTGGGCCTCAAAATTAATAGGGAAAAAACTAATGTTCAACAGCCTTGGGCGAGCACAGCGATTTCAGATAGCTGGCGAGGCATTGGAAGTGGTGAGTGGATATATCTACCTAGGCCAGATAGTGACCCCTGACTGAATCTTGAGGCTTAGATAATTAGGAGGATAAGAATGGGGTGGATTGCACTTGGCAAGCATTGTCAGATAATGAATGGTAGCTTAACATTGTCTCAGCAGAGGAAAATGTATAACAACTGCATCTTACCAGTACTCACCTACAGGGCAGAAACTTGGAGGCTAAGAGAGTTAGCAGGATACAACTTAAAGAAAAACTGCAGTTGGCAACACCGGCTGACGGACTGCGCGTCGGTGTTACTCCGCCAGCCAATCACAGAAGCAAACAAAATCCTCGTCATGCGACTTCTTCAAAATGGCGCCATGTTTATGCCTTCGGTACCTGCGGAGCGTCTGCTGTCCTTGAGTCCTCTCATCGGTATAACCAAGGTCCCTCAATCAAAGTATTGAGGGACCCTGGTGTAACCCATCATGTGTCCGAGAAGCACAGACAAAACCGCGTGAAGTGCCATCACTTCCATCTGCAAAAGGCCGCGGTGCACTTCATTTCGCTTCCAAGTACGTTTTACGCGTGAAACTTCACTGAACTGAGTTGACAAACTCGGGTGCCGGGGCTCGTGGCGCGCAGGGTTCTTGCGTTACAAGCGCTTGATTTCAGCTCAACAAAGAATTATCCTTTCCATGTTCCACTTTAATAAACGAACGAAGACAGAAAAACTTATGCACCTTTCCATTATTGTTGCCTTCCTCGTCTTATTTTCAGAATATGTCAAGCTCAAAAAAGGAGCCAGTTAAAGCTTCGCGGAAGTACAGTAGCTGGCGGTTATAAGGGCGTGGAAGGGGCTTCACTGCAGACTTGAGATGTATCAGACTATAAAAGGTACAAATATGCGCATTACAATTTCATTTTGCTTGTAACTGACACAAGGAGCGCTGCGCGGCGGATGTGGTGGTTGTGGTAGGAAGGCCACAGAGGGCAGCACGGCTACCTGTTCTGCAAGATGTAAGCCGTGTTTTGATTGGAAGCCGCGTGCAGGCCTCGGGATGCAGATATCTGTTGTCTGCTTTTATTTGGAATTTGTACGTGGAATAACTTGCGTTTGTCTGTGTCTATCTCGAAAATTCTTTTGCATTTACCTCACGACAATACAGAGATCCCGTTTCGATGCAAAACTCGGCGAGTAAAATATGGTTTCAGGGCCCCTTTAAGGAAGACGCAACGAGCTATCGAACGGAAAATAGCAGGTGTAAGCTTAAGGGCCAAGAAGAGAGCGGAGTGGGTTAGGGAACAAGCGCGTGTCAGGGACATAATCGAAATTAAGAAGAAAAATAGGCGTAGGCGGGCCACGTAATGCGAATACAAGACAACCGTTGGTCATTAAGGGTAACAGAGTGGATTTCTATAGAAGGCAAGCGTGGCAGGGGCCAGCAGAAAATTAGGTGGGCAGATGAGATCAGGAAGTTTGCGGGGATAAATTGAGCCCAGTTAGCACAGGACAGGGATAATTGGAGGTCCATGGGAGAGGCCTTGCCCTGCAGTGGACGTAGACAGGTTGATGATAATACGAAGAGCGCCGTCACGTCTCGTGCACTCCAGCCTTCACCAAAGCCCACCGAAATAATTCAATTTAGTGTGCCATCGTGTAGAATTTATGAAGATGTGCAAGTGACGTCATGAATAACTTTGTGCTGTTGGCCTTTTTCCCTAGGCCCCTTCATTCGTAGAGACGCCCTATAGGGCTACCGAAGGAGCTCTGAAAAATCTGTCAGCCACACAAAAAGAAAATTTTTGCTGGCGCTAGTGGCGCGCTCACCAAAAGTACTAAGACCTCACTACCGTTTTTCTTCAGCAAGACAGGGACAGCAACTTTCTCTTCTGTGGTACCCCAAAATAAGCGGAAACACTTTATTTCCCACGTACGACGATCGTCTGTCAAGATATACATTTATTTGCGTGCGATTTCAAAGGTTTGTGCGCAAAGAATTAAGCAAATGTCCGGTAGTTTTTAGGACTTCTACTGCGCACATTAGCTTCATTTGATTTTATTAGGCAATAACTGAAATTTCGGTGATTTTTTAAATCGCATATTAGTATTGTGGCAACACAAGGCCCAGGAGGCCTTGTGTTTGTTAGCCACGTTTTATTATACTGTATGAGGGTAAAGTACGTGTTCTAATACATATTTTTATACAAGGGTGATTCCACGTAAGATCGAACAACGCATGGCTGGTCACCCTCTTAAATTTATTTCAAAATTTTATATATTGCTGCCCGATGAGTGGAAAGAATAGATCCGCAGTTAGTTTTGCTAGAAAAATTTTTTTCGAAGCTCCGGGAGTTAAAAATGACGAAGAGGTGGAGTGCCGCGCTTACCTGCTCTTCTCTTTTGGCCAAATTTGGTTATTAATTACACAAGCTATACTAAGGTTAGGAGGTTGAAATTTATTTCAATAATTATATGCATGCTTTTGCTTGTGCTAAATTATTTTTGCTTTTTATGGGGAGCGTAGATATTTTTATAAAAATCCTCAAAATCGGCCCAGGAAGCATTTTTCTGTCTATTTTGCGGGCTTATATCTCAAAAAAGGCTTATGGCAGAGCGGCGAAAATTCTGCATTATGTTCTAAGCATGTTCGTTTGTCAACCTGCAAAATATTATATTTATATGATTTTTCAATAAAGAGATACGGGCGGGCTAACTTCGAAAAAACACCGAACGATGAAAATTTCTGACGACAATTAAAAAAACCATTTTTAATATTTTTTAAACTTTGTACAATTATTCTCCTTCACATTGGCTTTCACAATCACCAAAAACATGTTGCATAATTTTGTTTCACTAGGAGTTACAGGCCGTCGAATTAGACCCTTACGGAAGGCTCAGCGAACCATGCACGTCTGTTTATTCTGACATTTGTGATCGCGTACGGCTTTTCAATTTTGGCATGATAATGTTCCTGGTCATTTATGTGTGAACGTTGCATATTTGCTGTGAGGGACACAATAATGAATGATTGGGGGTCAGTTTTGTACGCGTGGAGTTCTTTGATGCGCTGCGGTATCGGAGCGCAGACAGATATTTTCCGTCTTTACCTTAGCAAAAAGGCAGTAAGAACTCGATGCGTAGCTTAGATTCCCCCCCCCCCCCCCCCCAAAAAAAAAGAAAAAAGAAGAAAGGATAAAAATGCAATAAGCAAAGAGCGTTTTCCAAATAATCTTTAGCAAAATGGAAAATTTGTGAAGGTCCAGAAGAACCACTTCATTAAACCACGTTTCTGGGCTGAAATTGTTTATTCCATTGATTAGACTGTTCCGACTTATTCATGTACACATAACTCCTTCCAAGCACACTCGGCTATTCGTGCCACGCACAAATCAGGAGATGCTTCCGTTGACGTGGATAGCTGCCAGGCATGCCAAGGCCATGGAACGCGGGTACTCTCATCCACTCTTCCTTCTTTAACTCGCGGAAGGCAACAACTTTTTTTTCTTCGAGGTGTATTAGATGCACACCTTTCAGTTTCTCTGATAAAGCGGTTACAAAGTCTCTGGCTGTCCGAATTGCACTTTAAGGGTTGTTGAGCATTGCCTGATGCTTGACGAGAGCTCCGACTCCATCGCATGCGTTTTTCCCGTGTCCAGTAGCTGAGAATACCCATTGGGTACTGGGAAAACAGCTCTTTCGGAACTCGAAAAACTGATATCTATTTTTGAAATGACTGGCGGCTCCATCGCTCACATGTCGCGTTGGAGTAAACCGGCAGGTTGTCTTCCACCCATTCTTTCGCTAGAGCCAAGCAGGCGTGAGCGTAGTCGTGGCTCAAGTCGTCATTAACAACAGCGAAACCTCCTCGTAGTTTTCTCGTTGTGACCACGTATGTAAAGACGGATACTTGCTGCTTGTGCCAGTGGTATGCCTGAACTTCATGAGGAAGCACGACAGTCCAGTTCTCGGCAAAATCAAAGTCGAATACAATGCTCCCACGCTGCGTGCATTGCTTTTCCTCGTATATATAGCTCTACTTTGTGTCAGTGGTTGTGCATGATCCACCTTTCCACCAATACTCGAAGATGAATAAAACAAGTGTCAGCCCCCAAAACTTGTTTCGCAAGGTTGCCTGCCTCCCGCATTGCTAGTAATATTTCTTTGTCTTCTAGTTCCTCTAGTGTCAGGGACCTGCCTTTTGGACACTGATTGCATTCGCCTAAAAGGCACTCCGATGGTGACGGACTGCAAACGAACGCTGAGTGAAGCTCATCAGCATCGATTTTGTGGCCAGTAATGTTCTCAACAGCGGCAAGGCAAAGCTTATAGTTGGCGCAAATGGCACAAACACACACATCATGCTCGGGATAACATTTTACCCGGCGCGGTCGCAAGGTGTAGAATCTAACCTGAGATAGCTGCGCGCATCCGTTTACCAATTGTTTTGCTTTTGTTTCCTTTCGCGTTCCATACCTTGCTTTGCCACTGGAGTGCCAAGTTCGTGCGTTCTACCGATCGCAAGTGGCGGTGCACAGTTTCTCTGGCGGCAGCGGCTGTCAACCGCGTGCCTCAAGCAAGCGCTCATAGCTACCTGATAGTGTTAGTGTTTTGATCTTGCCTCCATCTCCGCCTTGTTTTCAGCGCCTAAGTGCGGTGCGAACAAAAGGCAGAATGGATAGCGAATCTCCACTCCACACACGCGTTGAAATTACCCAAGAAGTGTTTGGAACACTTTTGGTCTGAGGAGGCGACAAGGAGCTCTGACTGTGCCTCTCTTAGAGCATCTGGGGCGCGCGCGCGGAGTGGGTTAGGGAACAAGCGCGTGTCAGGGACATAATCGAAATTAAGAAGAAAAATAGGCGTAGGCGGGCCACGTAATGCGAATACAAGACAACCGTTGGTCATTAAGGGTAACAGAGTGGATTTCTATAGAAGGCAAGCGTGGCAGGGGCCAGCCGAAAATTAGGTGGGCAGATGAGATCAGGAAGTTTGCGGGGATAAATTGAGCCCAGTTAGCACAGGACAGGGATAATTGGAGGTCCATGGGAGAGGCCTTGCCCTGCAGTGGACGTAGACAGGTTGATGATAATACGAAGAGCGCCGTCACGTCTCGTGCACTCCAGCCTTCACCAAAGCCCACCGAAATAATTCAATTTAGTGTGCCATCGTGTAGAATTTATGAAGATGTGCAAGTGACGTCATGAATAACTTTGTGCTGTTGGCCTTTTTCCCTAGGCCCCTTCATTCGTAGAGACGCCCTATAGGGCTACCGAAGGAGCTCTGAAAAATCTGTCAGCCACACAAAAAGAAAATTTTTGCTGGCGCTAGTGGCGCGCTCACCAAAAGTACTAAGACCTCACTACCGTTTTTCTTCAGCAAGACAGGGACAGCATCTTTCTCTTCTGTGGTACCCCGAAATAAGCGGAAACACTTTATTTCCCACGTACGACGATCGTCTGTCAAGATATACATTTATTTGCGTGCGATTTCAAAGGTTTGTGCGCAAAGAATTAAGCAAATGTCCGGTAGTTTTTAGGACTTCTACTGCGCACATTAGCTTCATTTGATTTTATTAGGCAATAACTGAAATTTCGGTGATTTTTTAAATCGCATATTAGTATTGTGGCAACACAAGGCCCAGGAGGCCTTGTGTTTGTTAGCTACGTTTTATTATACTATATGAGGGTAAAGTACGTGTTCTAATAACATATTTTTATACAAATATTTTCGAAGTGTACGTGAATTTCTTTTTCAGTAAAATACTAGGTATTGTGAAAATGCTTTCAACTGAGATACACGAGCTGGCATAAATTACTTTTTTGACGGAACTACCTCGCGAAGTGCTGTCAGTATGGCACTTTTTGAAATTAGTTTGTTTCGCCACTTTCTTATGGTCGATCCCGTTTTGATGTCTTGCTGTTTACTGCTCTTCAGTGAGACACATTCTGGTGCACCCCTGTTATTTCTTGCGCAGTTCGAAAATTGTAGGCAATATTTGAACTTCATTCTACATCTGCAACAAGGACAATAGGCAGCTTTTATCCCGTTTTTTTTTTTTTTGTCCAGGCAAGATGCTAAAAAACTGAGATCAGCTACTGCAAATTAAGATTTAAAAATGTGCTCCAAAATCTGCTGTGGTGGTGATTGATTTTTTCACGGCGATCTTTTTTGGTCTCACATGTGAAGGGCGTAAAAATAAATGTTTCAGTCGCAGCAGTTTCCGCAGAAATTTATTTGATTCAGCCATAATGGCAATGCGCTAATTTTCTTTTTCAAGGTACGTGAGCCTTTCAGACAACAGGTGTTCCACGCTAATGACAGAGAAACAGGGCTATGTACAACGTGCTAGATTCAACCACATATATTTGTACTCCATGCACCCACGCTCCTAAACACCACACTTGTGTCTGTACGTGAGAGCATTCGCCAGTTTGATGCCATCCTGCAGTTACTTATCGTGTTATGTCAGGTACTACGAGCTGAAAAATGAAGGTCATTGTAGAGGTTACGAGCTCACGAATGCTTAAATTATGCAGAAACATAATAAAGCCTGTAAAATGTTGCATATAGATAAAGTGGACGGAGGGTCGACCGCCGTCGTAGCTCAGCGGTAGAGCATTGGACGCGTTATCCGAAGAACGTGGGTTCCATTCCCACCGAAGGCAGGTTTGTCTTTTCGCCCACTTTAATTCCTTTCTACTTCCTCCGAAATCGCAATGCCACAATTTGTAACTTGAATAACTTTCCTAGGCTTCAATGTCTGTCAGTTCATGAAGTTGTTTGTAGGAAATAAACGAGCCGCTGACCCCGTCTCTTTCGTTTCTATATATATATATATATATATATATATATATATATATATATATATATATATATATATATATATATATATATACACGGAATACTGTACTGTATGGCTATTTTAAATCATATCTAGCTTACTTGCTCCTCTGTTGTACGCGGTGTTTCTTCGCTGCCCTTTGTACAAGACGGGAGGCCTGAGACAGCACCATCCTCTTTGGCAGCCAGTGCACTTTTCTGACGGGACCTGGAGTGCATTCACGGAAAACTTGAACCCTTGTTGCCGCAGCAGCAGGCACCTTCTCACACTGTCACCTTTCCCGTTATATTTTGCGCAACAATAAATTCTGCTCTATCAATTACCAAATCATCTCTCCCAAGATCATGCGGTAGTTAATGATGTCTGACTGGAAGGATGCTTTTTTGTCATTTTCCGAAGAGTAACTGATTAGGTGCCAGTTCATTCTATGCATGTCTAAAATTAGATCAATTGTACAGATTTCAGAATTTTGCAAGAGTAGCTTCAAGAACTGTCTTTATATCAGCTGTCTTTATATCATCTTATGATTAGTATTATGGCCAGCACCGGAAGAGAGAATTAAGGTATATAACAAGGTACGGCAAAGAGCGCAGTTGATCGCCCTCCCTCTTGATTAATTCTCAGTTCCTATGACGTTTGCTAGGCTGGTAACGAAAGATGTTCTGAGGATGGTCGGGTATAAGGTTCCTCAAGCCATATTACAGAGCGCTAATAACGTTTAAAAATTTGTTTGACCTTGAGAAGACTTGTTTTAACCAAAACATTGGCGTAACGTTAGCACGCTTTACTGGAGTGCCTGCAGATGTCCACAGGTACAGAACGTCTTGACGGGGACAGTTATTACATATTCTAGTTGCCCGTTCAAGACATTTTTTATACATGAAACAGCTTCTTTTGTATTTCACGAGAGCAGCATGGCCGTGTAATTGTCCATACTGAAGCAAGTGGCCTTGGTCTTGGAACTATTGTGCTGTAAGTTGAATTTGACGAGGAGCACTTGGGTTTGGGAAAGTTGGCACCACGTGCTGCAAGGTTAATTAGCGTAAAAGTCGAACACCGAAACAAACTCGCACACGTGGAACCAGTGCGAAACACGCAACTGAGGTTCATTCGGAAAACGGTGTCGCTTAAATTGTCACTGCTGCAAGTCGCCATCGCCCAAAACGGAAAAAAAATAGTTTATTTGCGCATCATACGCGACTACCTTCTAAAATAAAAGTCAGGGGCATTCAACGCACAGGTGCACAAGGTAGTAAACAACACACCACGATAAAGGCACACTATTTTATCAAAACCCCAAAAGCAAATTAGCATATTATTCTCTTTCAAGGAACCCACAGTAAACGTGCTTCCCTAAATCAGCCTCAATAAACATGAAATATCGCATTCATAACGTAAAGTACTATTGAAGATGACGTGGATATATTCCAACATGAAAGCGGGAAGCACCGACAGGTAAGGCCAAAGAAACGATGAAATAATTAATATATACGACGACGCTCTTTGTTATGGAAGATTAATAAAGCCTTAGACGATTTCAAAATACTAATTGTTTATTTCAATAGGTGCCTCAGAATCGACCATTCTCACGACCTTCCAAAAACGCTAGCTCATCGCATGAAGTAAAGATGGATGGTTGACTGGCACAATTCTCACCAGCTTTCGTTACAAAAAATGCCTCTAATATCCATAATCTGTCTGCCTTCTTCCTTTTTGCTTTATAAAGAAGGTTCCTTCCCTGAAAATGTGATTCCAAGCAACGTCAGAGGCAGTTCCCACCCAAGCGCCCTCCCGACTTACTGCGGACATAGAATCTGCGCCCGGGCGCAGTCTTTACAATATCAAACCACTTGACCTTTGTATTTATGTAGAGCTTCTACTCGACACACTTGTGGTATATATGCACAGTGGCGGCCCTGAGCTGGAAAAAAACACCGTGAGACACACACGTACCTGGTCAGAGTGCAGCTGGTGCCCCGCCGGTGACGTGCGGGAGCGCTTTTTAGCTGCGCTAAAGCTGACAAGAGCTGAAGACACAGACGATGCATTGGACGATAGGACTCGCTCGTGGTTGTCCCCGATGCCAATGCGGATCAAGGTACTCCTGTGCAGGTCCATAAAGTTGGAAAACAAAATCGTTAACAAGATTTTAACGAAACTACTGCGCTGAACAGCTCACAGTTTATACAGTTTTCACCTAAACCATGGCGCAGAAAAATTTAGCCAACGGAAATGTTGTTGCCGTTACCTTTATAATTGATACACACCCACTAGGGGGATTCGCCCCCACTGTAGTTGCTAAGGTAGGTGAATAGAAAAATTGAAATCAAATATATTGTAAAATAAAATAAAAGGGGAGGTTAGAATCACTGATGACGAAGATAAATTCTTTAAAAAGAAGAAAGTAGGAACCAAAATTTAAAAGAGAAGAAACGGGTGAAAAAAAACCTTGTGGTTGACAGGATTAGCAGTTCAATCATTATGATGCTTCGATAAATTTATGTAGACCTACGAAAATAGCATTCCGGCTTGTAGCATCCTGAAAGGCAGCTAAAGATGAAATATTTCATGTTGTTAAAGGTAATCGCAGTTTGTCACAGTGAATTTAAAAACTGTTGGTGGAGCGAAGAAAACCGTCGACGTGCGAGAAGGAAAGGATCAATCATCTCCGGTTCATCGCATACAAAACAGAGGTTAGTTGTTGAAAAAGCAGCTTGCTTATGGTTTTCGCAAACTCAGTGGGACTAGCTATCAGCCTACCACTATTCGGGCAAGCTATGTGGTAGTAATATGAAGTCACTCAATGCATGTCTTCTGTAAAGACCGGATTGAATGGTATCAACAAAGTTTATATTTATTTATGCAGATTTCGTTTCCCGAATTTCGCGCCGTCAAATCGTTTGCGGTAAACATTGGCATATATATGTGTGTGAGGGCTGTACAAAAGTCGCACAATGAATGAAGGGGTGTTATGTTACAGCAAGGTCCACCGCGGCGGTGTAGTCGTTATCGTGCCCGACTGCCACGCGATTAACGCGGGTTCGATGCCGGCCGCGGCGGTCGCATTATCGATGGAGGCGAAAATGCGAGAGGCCCGTGTACTGTGCGTTGTGAGTGCACGTTAAAGAACCCCAGGAGGTCTAAATATCCAGAGCCCTCCACTACCGCTTTCCCCTCCTTTCTCTCAATCCCTATACCCTGCCCCCAAGGACGCTTAGCCGTGCTCCCAGCATGGGCTGCAAAAATGAGCGTCATTTCCTTAAGTGAACCCGAACGATCATCATCATCATACAGCAAACTGGTGGGCGTAAGAAGATGAAGAAGATGGAGTAATAATAATAATTATTATTGTTGTTATTGTTATTGTTGTTGTTGTTGTTGTTATTGTTATTGTTATTGTTGTTGTTGTTGTTGTTGTTATTGTTGTTGTTGTTGTTATTATTATTATTATTATTATTATTATTATTATTATTATTATTATTATTATTATTATTATTATTATTATTATTATTATTATTATTTCTAAGGTGTCGTGTAAGTCATATACTAGATGAATTTTAGTAGACCATTGAAAACCGTTTTCGTGACGTAGCACACTTGATTTCACGCAAACGTTGTCAGTGAAGAGTTTTCAGGAAAAGAAAAGGAAATTCCGACGATTATCATACTTCGCAATGCCCCCTTCAAGCGCAGGTTTAAATTACTATATACATGAGCCAAGAAACGTGACAGTGACACGTATATTATGTATCGACGGCGCTTATGGCGCTGTATAGGCGGCAGGAACCTCTGGATTGTGGTGTCGGCGTCGTTGGGCCTCTGCGCGGCCAGGTCGTTCAACGCAGACGAAACGATTGCACCGCTCATTGTTCAGAAAAAGCAGATGGACGAAACAGTTTCGTATTATCAATACGAGAAGGACCCAAGTAGCGCCGCTGGCGAGGACAACGCGTTTGTGCGGCGCATCGCATCGCTGTGAGAGCACGTTTCAAAGCAGTCGGGGCAAACTGGCGCGCTCACGCATCCCTATCTTCAGTTACGGCATTGCTAGAGGCGCTCCATCCACTCCCGACCGATCAAGTCATCGGCAAGTAGACGACAGCGTTAAGGCCCTGGTAGACGGCGAGCTACTCCG
Organism: Hyalomma asiaticum; assembly: GCA_013339685.2. Taxonomy (NCBI): domain Eukaryota; kingdom Metazoa; phylum Arthropoda; class Arachnida; order Ixodida; family Ixodidae; genus Hyalomma; species Hyalomma asiaticum. The sequence goes on along the minus strand of CM023481.1, from coordinate 38,314,877 downwards.
ACGCCACGTAGTGGTACTCTTCATAGCCACAACTTTTTGCCGCCACACGGAGGCACGCGGCGCTTTGTTTTTTCGGGCTTTCTTCTTCTCCTCCGCTCTTCTCCTCCCGTTCCTGCTTTACCCTTTCTCTTTTTTCTTCTCACCCCTCGTCTCTATCGCTGTCATGCGCGATGCGGTTGCTCGGTGACGTACGCCTGAGCCAATCGTTCGTTTGGTTACACCGAGCTACGGCGATGCGAAACGCATAAACGGACGCTTAGAAGCTCGGCTACATAAAAATAAAACAGCAACAATGATACAAGTAGCAGAATGTTAAGGGCCTGCAGGATCTGCAGGCTCTTAACACTTTAAAGTGGAGGCCTCCCGTGCGCGTGGTCGTCTTCTCATTGTTTTCAAACATATTTCGACGTTTCTTGAATGTAATAATATAACCGATGACAGGCAACATGGATTCAGAAAAGGACTTTCAACCGTTGTGTCTACCGCTGAATTAATTTCATCGACTTCTCAGCAGCTCCTTATGTACAAAGGCAAACCGCATTATCTTCCTCGACTTTGAAAAGCCTTCGATCGCGTCTCACATCATAAACTACTTCGAAAGCTAAAACCATTGTTAAATAATGATTTGCTCTTTGCATGGAGTGGAGCTTGTCTATATGGTGGCCCCCCGTGCGTCGAAATTGACGTGTGCTCAGGTCCTGTACCTGTTAAGTCGGGCATTCCACAAGGGCCCCTGTTCTTAATCTTTATTAATGACGTAGTTCGAAATATACCGGTTAAAATTAAGCTGTATGCTGATGACTTCACAATCTATCAGAACATTCAAAATCTTAGTGATCAGGCTGTACTTAATGATGCTTTACCATAGGTTGTAGTGTGGTGCACAAAGGAAATGAAAATAAACGTAAAACAGTTGTGATGACCGACACAAAAAAGACAGCCATTAAGCTTTTCATACCACATAGGTGGCAACATCCTGGATGTTGTAAAACAGGTAGAAATATCTCGGGTTGACAATAACGTCGGATCTGAGGTGGAATGAACGCCTATCGGAACTTGTGAGGAGGGCAACACGGAAACTTGGTTACATAAAACAAAGTTGCGGCAATGTACACACGAGGTTGAATTAATATCGTTTAAAACTTAAGTACGTCTTCTAATAGAGAATGCATCGATAGTACCGAGACTCATACACTCAACACAATATAAGCAATCAACTTTCCAAGAGAGATCGGTTAGGTTTGTATATTGTTCTTATAGCTGGCGCACTTCTGCGAGTGCTTTTGTAAAGAAAGCTGGTTTAGAATGACTACAAAAGCAGCGCCAACGCGACCGATAAAAATTCATGCCCGAGTTATGCCATAATAAACTTGGTGTACACAAACACACTGACCCGATATCCAGGAGAGCCACCCGGTCACACTATAAAAAACAATAGAGTATTCCTGCCGCACTGAAATTTTCTCAAATTCCTTTTTTTCCAAAGACATTTCGTGAATAGAAGCGCCTACCAGCCAGGGTTATGGAATGTCCAACTACTGATTCCTTTGTGAAAGCTCCTCAGTTGTAATCGCTTTGACAATCATTTACAACCGTTATAGTTTCGAACTTCATCCATATGCTTTACACTTCGCTTCTTCGAAAGCGCATACTAACCCCTTTAATTAACCCCTTGTAGCTGGGGTGAAATGTCTGTCGCTTCTTCACTTTCTTTCTGCAATGAGTTTACGCCTACCAGTGTTTGAAATGTTGCGTACGTGCTCTGCATGTCGCTTTTTATGACCATTTTTTTTCTTTGCTTTTCTTCTTGATTCTGTGACACGATTGCTGTATCTAGATTTGTCAAATATATAATCGTTTTTCACTCGTTACTACCCACTCATGCTTACAGCCTCAGCGAGACTAAGAGTACTGAACAAACAAATAAATAAATAATTAAATAAATAAATAAATAAATAAAGTCGTTAAGGTATGTAACGGCATAAGTGTGCCTTACGAAACAGCATCTGACGTAGTTGAACCCACAAAGGCATGTAGTGCCCCATTTCTCCATCCCGTTGACTGTAATGCTGACGACCACCAGGAAGGTCCTGTGGTTGCTGAGATAAGTGAGGTAACGCTTGCACACAGTGAAAGGTAGATTCCCCAACCACGGGCGCTTGCTAACTGCACAACGGAAGGCGATAGATTTGTCCCTAAAGCGCTTCGTGAAGTTTCGGCCGCATATTCCAAAAAGAACACTAAGGCAAGCGAATTCCACGGAATTCCGTCAAGTGGAGCAATGACATGAGGGGGAAAATTAGTACACACCCGATTTGCAGCACAGAGCCACAAGGTAATACATACGAATTTCCGTGTGGATTTTCTTGTAGCTCTGTCCTGAAGTAGAATACACTGGCGCAAAACTCACAGGGACGTGACACAGAAGACGTGAACAAGCGAACTTGTAAGAGTCTTGTGTTTCTCGTCTCTATGTGAGTTCTGCGCGAAGCTATTCTGCTTCAGCACCCTATGGCATCCTACGCCGGTGACGGCGCAATAGGATTGCCGATATTTGACGAATTGTTGCGAAGGTCGCGTGCGTCGACGGGGTCAAAGATAACCGGGCGGAAGCACGAGTTATAGTTCGCTACCTCCATTGCCACCGCGCTCGCCGCATGAAGCAAAATGAAAACAAATTAGGTCATGACGTCAAGGAAGTCATGAGGTACTCTGCTTGTCAGGTGAGAGGAATTGGATTGCTCGCACCAGCTCTCAATGGAGCGAAACTGAACTTCCGCTGTCACTACATATATTAGAATGCTCCTGCTCTTACCGGACAACATAAACACGCTCGTTCCCGAAAAGTCTTTTCAGCGTGGTTTTCAGTGGTGCTGCTCTCCAACAGACTCACGGTATACCAGTTACCATGTTCGTATGTCTATTTTGCTATTCATTCACGTAGCCCAGGCGCCCGAGCAAACCCACCTCTCTGCAGCGTCGACGCTCTTCTCAGAAATTGAGCTCTCGTCATGACGCCCTGATGGTCCCGAGATGCTTGCTGCAGCTTGCGGCACTCGGCCGGGAGCCGCGCTGGGGGGTTTCATGGGTAGCGGCGCATCACGGAAGCTGCGGCCCGCTACTGCAAATTCTGTAGCCCACGGCAAAAGAAAAGTAACGCCAAGATAGTACTTGCCTCGGAGCCCGCTGACTGAACATAGTGAAGACGGTTCCAACGAACTACTGCGACACGGACACAAATAACGATCAGCGGTGTGTCGTCAATCTGTGTCCGTGTTTCAGTAACGCCAGATCTACGCAGTGCAATACGTCGGACAGCAAGGCTGTGAGCCTTTCTAAGAGCGAACTACAGGACCCACGCGCCCTCTAGAAGTCGGTGCCCTAACCAAAGAAACACTTGGGCTAGCAGAAGCAGCACCAGGGAAACATCACGACACCTCATAAGCAAGGGTGTGTGGCATAGTGGTTAGAACACTTGGCGTCGAAGGGTAGGGCTCTGGTTCGAACCCCAGCACCGGCAATATTTATGCGGTAGAAAGTGTAAGGCGTTCACATATGGTATGGATACTAAATCCGCCACTACGCCTGAAGCATGTGTCCTTACCCCTGATTGGTCGAAGCGAGATAACGTGACCTCCCGGCTCAGTTGATGGATAACCTGCGGAATTCTACTACAACACTGGCAACTACAGAAAGTCCACTGGGACAGCCCTGCTGTAAAAAGCCAAGTGGACTTCCTACTAACCCCTTCAGAAGCTGGTTGCCGCACGACTTCGGATCTGTCTGTCTGTCTAAACGCACCGTATAGTGATTTTTTTCTCGAAAAAGCAGATGTGTGTGCTTTGGACTAACGTGAGTTCCAACGTTACGTCGGACCATGAGGTACCGTTCAGTGTCGTCACGGTGCTGTCGACGTGTTAATCCATGTTAAGAATACTTATGAGTGCGTGCATTCGCTTTGCAGTTATTTGAATGCCAAACAATTCATCAGAGGCAATTTCCTCGTCGACTGCTTCGCATGACAGCGATTGCCACAGTGCGTGGGATTTGCAGGAGTTTTCATCACGAATCGAAGCCAGCGCCTCCCGTGTCGGATGTTGACGCTCTAATTGCTTAGGCACAAGTAAAAATCGAAGAAATAAGACTGAGAATGGGAGTAACAAGGGTATACAGAGCGAAAGCACACGTGTGCGGCATAAGTCAGCACTAGGTTGTTTCCAGCGTGCATGGGTGATAAAGACCAGGGAGCGCATCTAGAAATTATCAAAATACAATCCGAAAGTCTTTCCTCTTTCGACAGAAAAAAAAATCAAAGCGTTTAGCAGCTGGTTACTTCATGCAATAACGCCTCTTACAGTTTCTTTAGAGGTATGTACGAAAGCTGATTCCACGATGACGACGACACGTTTAGCAAAGGTAAGCCCGCTGCATCCTGTTCAATCTTACGATTGTCTGATTGACTCAGAATGTGATAGAGCACCTGCAGAAAGCTGAGATTAAAAGATAAAGGAGGAAGTGACGGTCTGTAGCTTTTTACGTTCGAACAGACCATGGAGGTCGCATATAGGCCCTGTGTTGAAGTGGACCTGCAAGCGAATTAGTTCGCGCACTTTGGATCTACAGTGCATGGAAAGAGCAAGTAACAGACACATAGTTACAGAAGCTCAGCACGCAGAAAGAAAAAAAAGGCACCTACATCTCTTGTACGCAGTTAATTTTCAACAAGAGCCAAGGCGTTGAGAACTTGTTGAAATCTTATGACGTGGAATCTTATTTGTGGAAATCTATTCTCATAATGCGCATCGTCGCATTCGCGCACACGTTTACTTGCCGAGCAGCTCCGGCATCAACAAGCTCCTTGAATTCACACACCTTGTTCTGGTGACTTGGTGAGGATCAGTACTTCTCCTCGCTCCAGGACCTCGCGGCGGCGTCCCGAGCGCTGTGGCGAGCTGGCGCTCGCTCCTTTCGCGACTGTCATGCCGCGCGGAGGAGGCGCATGTGCCACTCTGATATCGGATAAGGAGATGGCCTTCTTCGGCGTGGAGTGCGGGGTGGAGTGCCACATGCGGACGTGCGTGCTGGCGCTTCCCTCCGGTGCATCGGCGAAGCTGCTGGCCGCCGAAGAGAGACAGAACGAGGGCGGAAACTGACCCTTCTCCAGGCCTGCCAAAGGGTCCTCATTGTCCGACCCTGACTTTGTAGAAGAAGTGGCTCGTGCAGCCGGAGTCGACACCGTCTTGGGGGCGGGAGTGTAGCGACCTGGAATCAAGGGAAAACCTATCTTACTGCGTAAGTTGTTACGGGCTTGTAGTGACCACCTGGCTCCAGACGATAAGCTATAGAACATGTTTGAACCAGCTTCCCAGTTTTCGCCGACACTATTTCCTCTCGCTTTTGTAGTCTTAACTCACCTTCACTCTCATTTGCATCCCTAACGATCAAGTACCTTTCTTCTCGCTTTGCGAAGACCTGTTTCTACTGGTAAACAGGGCTACGTTCAAACTAGGGGAGCTGCAGGAGAGCGAAGGCGGCAAAGCGGGCGGAAATCTACGCGCCTGTTGGAGACCATTTTTTTCCTCCGCGGCTCCCGCCATTTCTGCCTAGTTATCGTTAAAGAACAAAGTGAATGGTTGCCACTTTGCTTGCTTTCTGAGCGTTCTATTAAGTACGAATTTTAGTCATGCGCGCGGAACACAGAGAAAAAATAATTTTAACCTTAGCAACCTGCAGTTTTCTAGGGCTGTCCCAGAGGACGCTAATAAGTGGCCCCTCCTGTTGCGGCGAGGGCGGATTTGCCTGGCAAAAGCGAGCATGTTTCGACACGCCCACGCACTTCTGTTGAACCGCCTGTCTACCCACGTCTCCTCAGCAGCCTTCCTCTAAATGTGGATCTTGAGGAACGGCTGTGACTTTTGCCTTGTGCCACAACGCAGTTTTCGATTGTTTCGATGATAATCGCCACCGACCAATTAGTCGCTATATTGAATTCGCGATCGTATGCTGACGTGCTTGTGCAGCGAAAGTGCAGCTCCCAGCAAAGGGAAAAAACGTTCCGCCTTCTCCAGGCGAGAGAGTTCAGATCGGTTTCTCGCTGCGCCCAATTTTCCACGCGCGCGGGCGCTGAAGCGAGCATATTTTCGAGATACTTGGCACTTTCGATTCCTTCGAGGAATTTTATGAACGAGACCTAAACGTAGGTGTACTGCAACAAGACTGAGACTTAGGCACCTGTTGGGTGCCGCTTTTTGTTCTAGTCTTAATCGCTCTCTTCTCGATTCAAGATAAAGACGGCGTACCCTCTTATCTCGAACTGTCAACGCGCACATTTTTCACCTCTGACAAACCAAGCCCGCAAAGGCCCACATCAAAAGCCGATTTTTTGGCGATGTCGTACGGCACCGCCGCCGCCACAGCCGCCAGCGACGGTGTCCGTCGCGGCTATCGCGCATAAAGAGAAAAAAAAAGTGGGCAGCTTGCACTGGTGGTGTAACGATGGACTGAGACCAAAGCCTGTGTCCAACCTAGCTGCTTTAGTTTTCTACAAGCTGAACTAAGTACCGCGAGTTGTGACACGACTAGCTGTTACATGGTTTTGGCGGAAATATGGCACGTCGCTAGCTGTGACGTCGTGTGACGCGATTTGGGTAAACTGTCTAGGGTTAATTGGCTTCGTGGGCAACGTGCGGCTGTGACGTCCTCCGCCTTTCCTTCCTTACAATCACGCCCATTCCTCCTCCTCATGCGATGTCAGCAGTGCACGTTAAAGAATCCCAAGTAGTCGAAATTTCCGGAGCCCTCAACTTCGGCGTCTCTCATAACCAAATCGTGGTTTAGGGACGTAAAACCCCAGGAATCTATCAATCAATACGCTGTGGCAAGCCTCCGCCCTTACGTACTAATGGGCTGGGGACATGAACCCAAAAGAAGGAAAACTGCACGCACACTTATTTCCTTATGAAAGTTTTCCCCGACGTCCCACAAGTTCAAGGTACCTTAAACAGCTGTTCTATTAAATATCGTATTTGGCACAAAAACCGAGCTCGTGCACTCTCCGTGGGAGCGAAATGTTCTACCAGCGAGCTACGCCAGTACTCGACTGTGCTTCGGAAAAAAGAACCTACAGAGGCATCCAGAAGTGCACGCTTGAAGCTGCGCAACCACGCTTGAAGCTGTGCAAACTTTGCGCGCCAGACACATCATAGTGCACCAGATGTTACGCCATGGCGCTTGCGAAACGAGTAGGTGCTTTAAAGTTGTCAAGCCATATTAAAGGGCTCAGCCATAATTCATCCTCAGCTGCAGAATCACCTGCGTGTGCTGCAACAAAGGCGCAGATACGGCCGTAGAGCCACGTAATAAGTCTCCAGGTGTAGCGCTATGCGAGCTGTGTAATGCATGGTAACCAATAAACCTGCCATAACAAACGGCCATGTAACAAGTACCCATCATCACTAATAGCAGCAGCAGCAGCAGCAGCAGCAGCAGCATCTGTCATATCTCGCATTCTAACGTGCGTACTTATGCAAGTGCACACATTGCACTTGCGTGGTTTCGTACCAGGTGCCACGCCGGATCAGCTGCGTTACATTCCCGCGCAGAAAAGCTGCCCACCCATCGCAAAAGCTCAGACACAGACCGTTACCGCAACGACCAGTTGGAGCATCCACAGAATTCTTCCAGTGCCGCAGGTGTCCTAGGAGTCACCATGTGCAACCTTATATTTAAAAATGTTGGGCGACAGACTTTAGCAAAAGGCAGTGATTCTCAAGAGGCAGGGGTTCAGATATCGCAGAAAGCAGTGGTTCTCAGACATGAATTTACCGGTGGCAGTGATGGGGCCTCCTAGTGCTGACAAAAGCGGGAGCGGATGGGTGGGTGTAGCGGCTATAAAATAACATGGAGAAATAGGCAGTTACCGAGACCAACGGAGACAGTGTTGTGCGGATTGCTGCAGCAGTTCAGGAAATAGGAACTTAGTAAAGATGCAAGGATAGAAAATCTTTAACTTATAGCAAATCTGAATAATGAAAAACGAGGGAAAATCGAATTTTATTGAAATTTTTCAACTACGAATGCTGCTTTTCGCTTATGTAAAAATTTTCACCAGTCAGAGGCTACAAAGCAGGTTCACTCTAACAGCAAGAAAGCGCACTGGAAAATTTCACATTTAAAACACTTTTGCTTGACAGCACCACATTTGCAGTTATCTCCTATATTTACGCCTGTTTCGTCACTGAAATCTTCCAGACCAATTTAATATGAGGTGGTCGACAGCACGCATCTTTGACCTGCGAAAATAAAGAAACCACCATTTCACCATTTCTTGCCGCAACCGAGAAACTTCAGCAGAGCATTAAGCGAGAGACGCGCCGTGACCCTGGATATCTCAGCCATCTCTGTTTATTCGAGCAGTGTTCCCGGGTGAAGCAGCGTCTTTTAGAGTTGCCAACAGCCGTGCTGAAACAGCGATCAGACGGAATAAGAGTCATCGTTTACGCTAGCCCACCTCTGTCGAAGGCAGAAGCAAATTGTTCGACGTTGCAAGGAGAGTGTCTTGTTCTCTTTTGTTTTTTTTTTAGGGGGGTGGGGGCTAGGTCACTGTTTCGAGCCTGTATATACGGCAGGTCTTTCAATGTCGTCAGCGACCACCACGCCTTGTGTTATTTGTAAAACTTTAACGACCCTTAGTTATGACTCTCCCTGTGAAGTGACAGACCACAATTTTGGCGGCACCGGGGTGACCATATGAAAGCACTGCGATGCTGAATCCTCCTGTCGCGTCACCATTGTACCACGACTGCAAGGCAACCTTAGCAACGAAACTTTTTTGGGAATGATAAATTCGCAGCACAGAAGAATGCAAATCGGGGTTGTTGTCTGAGACTTGTCGAATACTTGGAAGGCAAGAACGTAGTTGTCTATAAGGTATTTGGCCGAGGAAGTTTCATCATTTGCGTTACAAAACGGCGTCCTTGGAAAGACTAACCTCTCGTCAGCCTGCACCAGTTCTTGCTGTGCCTACAGCGCTGCGACAAGAGGTATTGGAAGCGCTGATGGCAGCCTTACCATTGTGTACTTCGGATTCTGCCGTGAGTTTACAAATATATGAGAAGCATTACTGTGCATGCCTGACCACAAATGTCGCTCAGTACCTCAATACTTGCCTAGGTTATCCAAATTGCCAGCTACGCAAGACACCTCAAACAAAGCGGCCAGTGGGTCGCTGCAACCACGGCATCTCTTTGCCGACCATTCCAGCGAATCGGGACGCATATATTCCGCACATTGCCGGTATGGATATCTGGAAATAAGTGGATTGCTGTACCCACGGCTTGCCTCACTGTGCCGAAACACAGAGGTAGTGTGACCAATGCTAATGGAGAAGCTATTCATCGAAAACATGACACTGTGCGTCAGAGGTACTCATCACAGACACAGGACGCTGTTTACAGCAAAGCTTATTCTTGCGATTCCGCAGTACACTCAGACAATTCACCGGAAAACAACCCCCTTCCTACCTCAGACGAATGGTCTAATCGAACGGTTACACAACTCGACGAACACGTAAGGTGCCTACGACAATGCTAAGTATAAGGCACGGGATGCTATCCGTCCGACAACTCGGCTGCACGAGAAACACAGGTTTCAAGCAAGCTTGTGGAAGTAAGTGACGCTTGATATCACGCTACGAAACGCCATTGACGAATACAACCTTAACGTTACCACCTATATCAAGCTACGAAACACCACCGACGAATACAACTTCAACGTCGCCACTTACCTGCAACCCACCGAAGGAGATGGCAGCTCGCCACCTGTGTACCAAGATAGAGCACAGGACCGCCATCCCTAACTATAAGGTTCGAGGGCGCCATATGAAATACCAGGCAGACCGTGGTGTTTGGGATTTGACATTGATGTGTCAGCGCGGACTGAGTGAAAACCTTCTGCGACAGTACTTCTGGCGATGACATGATAGAAACAACGGCGCTAGCTCGCTACCTGAAATCCTTCGTGTAGTACGCCTTAAGCCAGTGCACAAGCGCTGGCGAAAATTTTGGATTCACTCTCGGTATTTTCGTTAAGCGCACGCTTACTCGTTTTCAAGGGCGAACCTTTTCCACAGGAGGAAACTGATACACCTTCATGGAGACTGGGTAGAACCGATTAAAGCTCTGGCACGTGTTATCGCTGGACAGAAGCCAAGGCTGAATACATCGCAACATTTTCGAATATTCAGAACAATTCTAATTAGGTTCACAATTAGTATCACAATCACGTGGGAATGTGTACGAATATATATATATAGCTCGAACCTTGTTGACATGGCATCCCTTCCGTTACATCCCCCCCCCCCAAATAAAAAGAAAAATTCTTGGCTGTCACTGCGCGCACTATTCTGGCGGTAGTTAAACGACTGAAGCACCCAACTTTCTTCTGGCAGTATTTAAACCTTCATGGCTGGTGAGGCTCACAGCGTCACTCCACTGCGCTGACTTAACTTTAGGTGTAGCTCACTGCCCATTTACGTGTCCCCAATGCATTGAGTATCCTCCCAGGCTCCATACACCGCCTGCCTTTTTCTGTCTCGTCATTAAAAGCCTTTCATTCCTCTATTCCATACTAAAAATAATCAATGATATTTTCTCATCACAATGAAGTAAAGTGTAATGTAATGGAACAGGCACTGCAGGCTGGTGCAGGCAAGGGAGTCCGTACATCGCTTGCCGTAGAAGCAAGCGATGTACGGACTCGCTTACCTGTACCAGCCTGTAGTGCCTGCTCCAGCCACTATCACAGGTGTCACAGTGGCTCGCAAAGAAGGTGACAACTTCAACTGTCAGTCGACGCGAGACGTGCGTGCCTTAATACCGCACGCCGGACAACATCCCACATCCGGAGAATATTCAGGTCAAAGAGCTAAAGAAGCCACTATCCTAACGGCACAGTCGGCACAGACAACGCTGCTACCACTCGACCACCGCTGATCCCTTGATCTGCATGACAGACGTAAGGGTACGGTTGACGGATGGCCGGCATGGGTAACCCAACGGCTACTCGTACGGTCTTTGTTTCTAGAGGTCCATGCTGTCCCAAAGCTAAATGACTAACTTGGTTTAGCTTTGGGAAAGCATGAACGACGTTAGTGCGAGCGCCACGGCGAGCTCTCTGACGCACTTAACAGAACAACAATGCCGGCTCATGCTAAGCAGCACCCGGTATAAGCACTAAATGCACGCGCTTGGCGGTAGGTACCAAAACACTGCGCGATTATGTAATACGCGACAAACGACACGGCGAGCAAGATTCTAGCCAGCATCAGCCGTTACGAGAACAGACAGTTCCCAGCCTTGACCAACCGCCTCTCACCTCGCTCCTAATCTCGGCACCTTATCTGAGTCTATTTTTGTAACAGTGTGTAAAAAATTTGGGTGCGAATACTTTTTTGTTTTACATTGTATAAAGAATTGTTCCATGTAATTTCCATGTATTCCGTGTATTTTTGCTTATAAATAGGGTCGAAGTTTCGAATAAATCGAATCGAAGGGTCGAATAAATCGAAGTTTCTACGAGAAAGCACAACATAAGTGAACAGTCTGTGCAGCAAATGCTAAAATGACCTAGTGTGGTAGTAGTAGAGGAAGGCGCACTGAGCGGGTAGAGCTCAAGGGTCGGCATACCGGCACTGCACGTCACCGCCGATTATATGCAGCAGAATGTTGTCACCGCCCCCCCCCCCCGCCAATTTCTTGTAGAAGGCATGAAAGGCCCAGAATTTAATCCACAGGCCGTATACCGCTGGCATGCCTATGGACCGGTCGGCGAAAACCCTGGGCATAGTCGATCATGCCTCCACCTTGATCTGAAGTTCCTTGTCGAGCACGCAAAACGGTCACCGTCCCAGCCGTTTACCATCTCCTATGGGAACACAGAACGTTTGCTGGCCAGCGTTCCGAGAAATTAGGACAGCCCGGATTGGGACAGCGAGCCTACAGCGAGCATTGGATTCCACGCCGATTTCATGTGAGGGATGCAACAAAGGCGCCACACATGCCTTCTCCCGCCAATACTAAATTGTAACCGGTAGTTCTTGCGTCCCTAAATATAAAATAATTGCTCTAATTAACCAACTCTAAATATTCCTTTAATTAGTTATATCTCAGTTATCAAGTTAGATCGCCTCAAGCAACCCCAAAGTCAACCATTAGTTCCGCACTGAAATCTAACTTTTTTTTTGAGAGAGCACAAAAGCCGGAGAAATACGTGAAATACAAAACTGCCATCGTCCGCTTCGTTTAGAGCAGCTCTGGATGGCAACTTCGGACCCGATTTGCCGCCAACTCACATCGCGCTCTCCTGCGTTCCTTGCTCCTCAGCAATCCTGCATCTACTTGTCCGACTCGCACAGTAGAGACACATTTGCCAGTAAAACGCATATTCATTAATTCGTCTACAATTTTGTTATTTTACTCGACGGTTCATTCACACTGTACGCAACTCACCAAAAATACCAAGCGCGTCTGAAGCGCAAGAAGACATTAAACAGCAAAGATCTCAAGGAACCAATTGTGTTACCTGAAATCCTCTTGAATTTTGGCATTATGACGGACGCCTGCCGAAAGCTTCGCTTCGACCTCGATGACTCGTCGCTGGAACGACGATGGCTGTAAGAAAATTCCTCGAGGAGTTTTTGCCGTTTCTCAATCCTCTCCCTCCTTTTTCGGATGACGTCAGCTTTCGTTAGAAACGAGGATGCGCGCTCCGCGTCGCTGCTGGTGCTCCCACGGTCAACTTCCTCTTCCTGTACGCTGTGGAGCGACGCACCAGTCGCCTCTCGCCCTTTCGAGACCACCACAGCGCGACCGCCTGCAGGAGCACCACTGTCGTCCGTGTCCGAACTGCTTTCAGCGATGCCTCCTGTTAGCACACTTGGTGGGCTCTCGGCGTCGTCCTCAGAGCCGGACACAACCATCGGAGGCGATCGTCGGGAGGCGTTCACGTCCTCGTCATCCGAACTCGAGACGATAGAGCCGCTCGCCAGTCGAAACTGTACTCGTTTCTGAGGCTTCGCTTTGCGAGGCGGCTCTGATGGGCCCGCCTTGCTGGTGGATGGTTCGGGAGGATGGTGGAGGATCGGGAGGATGGATGGTGCAGGAGTGGCGACGGCGGCCTTTGGAGGTGGGGTGCGAGGACTGAGCGAACTGCCGCGCGTACGGTATTCGAAGGGCGCGCACGTGGTCTCGAACTTCTCGATTTCGCGAAGCTCTGCCTCCTCATTCGCCAGTTCACGCGCTATCCTTTTATTCTCGGCCCGTTGCTCTTTCGCCGACAGGTTGTAATACCACGTCCCGACGGGCAGATTCTCTCTCTTCGAGCTCCACGTGGCGGCTTTTTTCTTCCCGGCCTTTTCATCCTGCGCAGTTAAAAAGAAAATACTGCTGCAAAAGTCATCTAAGCTGACTTTCAAGGTAAACGAACAGCTCATGCGACCTTCACTTCAGGCGCTGGCATCACCTGCTCAAATATACTTCCGGCGTCGATAACGGTGTTTGCGATGGCGGCACAACTTATCGTTAACAAATTTTCGTGTACGGCATGGTAGCGTAACAGCAACCCTGCAACAATGGAAGCAACGCCAACGCGACAATGATGGGAGAGCGACCAACGAAAGCGGAACGACATCATTACTTGATAAATTTCTAGGGCTTTTACGCCACAAAACTACGCTGCGATTATGAGAGACGGCATAGTGGAGGGCTCCGGAAATTTTGACCATTTGGGGTTCTTTTAACGTTCACTGACATCGCGCAGCACACGGGCCTCAACATTTCGCTTCAATCACAATGCAGCCGCCGCGGCCGGGATTCGAACTTCGGATCAGCGGCCGAGTGCCATAGCCACTATTTACACCTCCGTGGCGAAGCAACTGGGTCACATCGGGACGACGACGGTGCACGACGAAATACTCGTATGTCCAAAGTTTGCTGGGGTGCTTTACAACTTGCAGCATTATACGGGCTGCCCTTGTTCCAGAAAAGGCGGTGTCTAATCTACAGCAATTAAGAGATTCAATCGACGCCATTCTTCCGAACGGTGGTACACCCCTTCCCCACAGCCGTGCATTATTTTATTTTATTTTGGACGTACTGCGAATGCGCCATCTCTCCGTTTTGCCACGACATACACGTACCCAGATTGGAGTTTTTAGAAGGTTGTAATCTAAATGCTAATAAATTGACGATGACATGGAGAGTTACGCGTCGACAATGAATTACCACGGCTAATGCTATGGCACATTCCTCGTGCTTGGAAAACAGGCCACTTTTATAGCTCGCCGCATTCGAACTGTAAACATCGATACTGCAGAGGGAAGGAAGCAGTCACACGAGTGGACACTTTTGTAGATTTAGAAGAGATAAAAGGTGCCGCTCAGTCAGCAACAGGGCCTCTGGTCTTTCTCACTTCGTGCCATTTTGTTCTCTTCATCGCAACATCACCCTCCAAGGTAGGTCACCACCATCTCTGTTATTAACAGAACCTTAATGTTGAGGCACCATGAACAACATTTATAGTGACGCTGTAAACACAGACTCGCACATGGGTCTCCTTCCCGTTCCTCCCCCGGAGGCCCTTCTCAAAACGCGGTGATATGTAACGATAAGGGGCAGACTTGAGGCCCCCTTACATGGTTACGGGGTAGCGCACCAGTGCAGTGTTGTACGGAACGTCGTCCCAAGGAACGACTTCTCTGGAAGGAGTCCATTTTGGGAGGAACGGAAGAACGCCATCGTTCCGTTTATGGCTGGTGGAACAGTAACGGTAACGCGCTACATTTACGAAGACCCCTGCATGGACTACATGTCCGCAGTATGTATTAAATAAATAAATAAATAAATAAACTGCAAAGGGAACGACGTGACTTCTATGAACGTTGCACTCCGCGACGACCGTTCGTATACGCAGCACACCACGCAGGGCTCATAGGCGGGCCTGCAACAAGCCGACCCTCGAGCCCCCTTTTCGTGCCGCCGATATCGCTTGCTCAAAGGAAAATCACGCTCAAAAACGCCATTCCTTTGAGTCTGCGCTTTCGATACTTCGACGAGGGTGACGCTTCCCCTTCTTCACTACAGCCGCACCACGTCAGGGTATCCCGCTCATTATGGCCGCTGAACAAAGTTTTCGGCTGTCAGCCAGCCTTATAGGAGTGTACGGCAATGCAGGAGGAACCGCACGCAAAGCGAAGTTCGTTTTTTCCCTTATCATACCGCCATCAGGGCTCCCTCCAAACTAAAACACTGTCAACGCACGCTTTAGCATCGCCGCTCACCGCATTGGTTCTGAGGATGCGGTTACCGCCATGATTGCCTATACTTGTAAGAAACTGATTGATTGATTTGTGGGGTTTAACGTCCCAAAACCAGTTCTGATTATGAGAGACGCCGTAGTGGAGGGCTCCGGAAATTTCGACCACCTGGGGTTCTTTAGCGTGCACTGACATCGCACAGCACACGGGCCACAACATTTCGCCTCCATCGAAATGCAGCCGCCGCGGCCGGGATTTGATCCCGCGACCCTCGGATCAGCAGCCGAGTACGTTAGCCACTAGACCACCGTGGCGGGGCTACTTGTAAGAAACTGTTGAACTGAACGGGACGCGCCTCACTTTAGTGTCAAGAGACCTATTTCCTAAGAAAGAAGGAGAAACGGAAGGCTTCTCCTAAACGCGCTCACGTGAACGTGTGCTGAACATGCTTACGTGCGTGCGTGTGTGTTTGTAATGCGGAGGTAAGCATCGTTATAACCCAAACCTAGCTAAATATGTTCGGTGATGTTCAGTTCTGTTCTAATAAAAACAAACTTCATTGCTATATACGGGACCAAAGGGTTACGTTCTTGGGGAAAATTTTTACGCACCAAGCACTGTCTACTTCCCTGGACAGCCTCATTTGCTGGTAACAATATCCTGTCAATGATTTTTCTGTGGGGCGCGTAATTTTTGCTTGGCGTCCCGTGAAATGATGCATTTGAGTCTATGTATTGATTTATTTACTATTTCCTGCACTAAAACACCATCTCGCCCTTGCATGTAAGATTGGTGTGCTTACGAAATGAATAGTCAAATAAAGCTTCTTGCTAATGTGCCACGAAGAAAAAAAGAAAGTCGCACGTCAGTAATTCGTCCGTAAGATCACCGGGTAGCATTGTTTAAATCCTCCACACCGCCATACATTGAGCAGTAGCTATAAATAACAAAAGAACAGTATATCACAAATCCTTTGAAATTATGAGAACTAAGTAAAAGCAATATATCCGAAAGTAGTCATTTAGAATATTAAAACGATAAAAAAGTGTAGCATACTAATTTTGAGCAAGAACGTTAAGGATCGGTAACGCTAACGACATAATGGGGAATCTTGGCCAGTATTCATGCCTAATGGCATGGGTCAGGCACAGTTATATGCTAATCTAAATCCAAAGGTCTATTACTTCTACTGTGAAATGCATAGTTGTTACTCACATGCATAGGTGCATGTGAGTAACTTTCTATATTTGCCCACAGGAGGCGCAGTATCCTGACTGCGCAATTGAAGACCGAAGTGGAAAGTGCCAAATGTGTTGCACTCGTAATAGACTAGCGGCAAAGTTGGAGTACAGTTGCCTCAAGTATTTTTGCTCCTCCCTATTTGTCCAGGAGAAATTTTTTTGTATATTTATCACCAGATAATCTGCTGCCGCCGATGTTAAAATTCGTTAAATATACATAGGTCGAAGCGAGTTTCAAGATGTTCACTTTATTTTGCCTCACGATTTTCCCGCCCTATTTTAATGTAACCTTAATGTAACGACATGTTCCAATTTTCGAAATGTACCGGGAACGCATTCCTTGTTTATTAAACTTCTGATGGGAACTCACAAAATTGGGAAGGAATGAGGAACAGCCTTTCGTTCCCGTTTTGGAGGAACGTTTACAACACAGCATAGGTATAGCGAAAGGTTGTGGTAAAACAACAGTGCACAAAGGGGTGTCCCGGTACTGACACAGGTCGCAAGAAGCTACGAACACATATCGCGGTAAATTTCGGCCCAGAAGACGGAGGACCGCAAACGATCCTAAGCAGAACGGCTGGCTCAAAGAGTCCCACTCTTAAAACAAGGAAGGGACACCGTTTGTCCTGGTTTCCGTTTGAAATGTAGACAGAAAAAACACAACACACACGCAACTTACCAAGCGGTAGGGGGCATCGAAAGCGTACGGGCTCCCGAGGTGCCAAGCAGGCACGCTACCACTTGGCTGCGGCGGCTCCCCCGGCAGCGTATTTCCTTAACATATCCGGAGCAATGCACAGGACGCGTTCTGCGCCGCCATTGGCCGCACGCGAGGGCCACGTCGTGGAGCCGCCGCTACGCATTTCCGGTAAATGTTTGTTCACAGCAGTCGCACATGTCCCAATATGGCTGCGCCCATGGTAGCGCTAAGACGCGCAGTGCCCGCCTCTCGTCGTCCACTTCGATTGTTTTCCTTCGCTGGTGGTTTTCAAACCTACGCCAGTTCAGGGTGAACACGTGCGCTAAGAGACGCTGGTTTGACGCGTGCTGTGTGAGTGCTAGGTGCTGCTCCTTCATCCTTCTTTTTCTGGGCGCTGAGAGCGTGGGGGGAGGGAAAAGAAAGAAAGACGTCGGATGCGGGCGCATGTGTGCTTTTGTTTTGGTTTTTTCTCTTTCGGGGTGAAGTAGAAATATCAAGGGGCTACGAGCTCGGCGCTCGGGGAACTATTATTACTAACACAACTGCTCCGAAGGAGCCGTAGTGTTCTTTTAAAAACGCAATCGCGTTGGTCTCAGCGGCGGGCGCGCTAGCGCCCGTCGCTGACGCGCCTGGCTCTGGCAGTAGTGACACGAGCAAAATAGTGAGAGCGCCGAAGGCGCACCGCGAAGCGGCAACGTTTGTCAACGGGCCCTCCAGTGACACGGGCGAACCACGGACACGCTTAAAATAGCTGTAACAGGAAATGCGCCGGCAGCGATAAAATGCCGGCAGCCCTTCCTGTGCAGGCTACTCTCTGCCGGCTGCCGGCATGTGCGACTGTAAACAAACATTTACCGGAAATGCGTAGGCGGGCTCACGTGGCCTCGCGTGCGGCCAATAGCGGCGCAGAACGCGTCCTGTGCATTGCTCCGGATATGTTAAGGAAATACGCCCCCCGGCACGGTATATAGAGTAAGTAAGCCTATTTCACCTGCAGTTCTAACGATGGTGCTTGTGTAACGTGAATTGCGCTTCTAATGTGTGACACACACTATTATAACAATACATGCATATGTTCTGCTACCATTCCGTATGCTTTTGTGCAACTTTGCTCGATCCCATAGGAACACTTCAACAAACGGCACCTATCATAGTACATCGACGCACCGGATAGAGCATTTTTCTTGAACAAAACAGACGTCTGTGCTTTGTACCAACGTGAGTACGAACGTTACGTGGTACCACGAGCTACCATTCAGTCGCCAAGGTGCTGTTGACGTGCCTGTTAGCCCACCTAAAGAGGCCATGACATGGTCACCCAACAATTTGTGGTTTTCCGCTAAAAGAAAAAAAATAGAAGTAGAGTGTCTGTAGTGCCTAGGCACCATGTGACCAATGTTCTGTAAAAGAACATTGCAGTCCGAAATGAGCCCTAGAAGTCGCCCGCTATACAAGCCCCGCCCACTTCCAGCGACTCCGGCGACTGCCATTTTTCCGTGGCATATGTGCCACAATGAGCAGCACGGAGCTAAGCCGTGGTCTGCTGAAAATCGGCCACCGCGTCACTCACGGTCAGTGCGTTGCGGCAACATTTGTGTGCGGCTTGTATACTCACAAATGTCAAGCGCTAGACACATTGTGATGCGGTTCGCAGCACGCCGATTCGTGCCGACAGCAGCATCGCCATACTCTGTGCACCGTCCAGGCATAGCAGGCGAGTCTGTTCGCCACTTCGGCTGAAGCGCTCGCCTGTTTTGTTGGTGACACTGTCACAAAAAAGGGGCTGTTATTTGTTTTTGAAACGATATGACCTCAAAACTGTGCATGTTATTGAACGCAGAGCGCAGTTGTAAATCCTGGGCGTGTTACATACCCGGCGGTCCGTGCCACAACCGCAGCTATCGTCTCGACTAAGCTAATTGCCCCGCTGGTATGTCAGTCGTCAGTCGCTTATAAGGGCCTATACATGAAAATTGACTGCTCTCATTCAAGGCATGGCAGATCAGGGCATTGCCGTTTGTCTGTTGACTTTACCGATTAGGGGCTACCAGAGAAGCAAACGTGACCGCGGCTCACAACGCTGCTGCCAACATCTGGTGATGCAAAGTTTAACCAGATGCACGTAAAGCTAATATTGCAGCGACTTTCACGTATTTGTTTACTGCTAGTGTAAAGCTCTGATCCGGTGGTAATCAAACTTATGTTACTTCCATTATTTTCTTTCTACGAGAAAACCGACGTGATCGGAAAGGAAATCGGATGCACTGTAGTTAGAGAAACAACCTCAGGATGTGGCTATTAGTTCTATACTATTGAAGTGCTCGGCCCCGGTCCTGGTAATCGGGTATCTCAAAAAGTTTACAAAGTATCTACCGACAAACCAAAATTCTACATCATTGTGCCGACAGTGATTGTGCTACTGATATACGTTACATCCTGGATCTGGAGAGTCAGCGACCGGTGGTTGCTAGCGTGGGCGGCTCAAGATTTGCGCGCATATTGACCTGGTTTTATTCTCATGGTTTATGCTAAGCAAGCCGGCAATCTGCGAAAATGTTCCTTCTGGCTTTGTTGCCAAAGTAAAGCATTTGTAATGTATGCGGTAGTCCAGTGGATGTGGATGAAGTCATTCGTCCCATATGTCCCGAACAGTTGTATGAGGCAAGACTGACGCTCTGTGCACTCTTAGCACGGTAACCTTTAAATCATTTTATAGGTACACAAAAATGTGAAAATATGCTCCTTTACTAAAGGTTAAAGCAGTTTAACCTTTATAAAGGAGCATATTTTCGCATTTTTGTGTACCCATAGAATAAACTAAAGGTTACCGTGCTAAGAGTGTACAACCGCGAAATTCGCATCCAAGTGTCTCGTGCTTCCTGTACTCTATGCACTGTGCTGGCACCAGGACGAAGGGACAAACTTGTTCACCGAAATGCACACGCTGGCACAGCAAGCTACATTTTACGTCAAACGCCAGTGTTGCCTCGCTCTCAGAAAGCTCGCGTGTTTATAATATTGTAAGGCGGTTTATTGCCAAAGCAGCAAAGCGACCGTCTCAGGCGAGCGTCCGACACCAAGAGCGCCTCGTCGGTGAGACGGCGATGATAGTGCGTCCATAACGCACGCCACTCTACTTCGCTACAGCTGCCCCCGGGAGAAGGAGCCACCCTGGCGACTAGAGGCGTGATTAGGATGAGAGGGACGTAATAAATTTTCAGCCTCTGGGCGCGCACTGTCTCCCGTCCACGACGCCTTAAGTCAGTAGACGTCGTGACCGGCTCGACAACGTAGTTGAGAGGCGTAGTGTGTTGAACTACGCTGTAGGGTCCATGATATTTGGCGAGGAGTTTCGAGGAGAGACCAGAGGTGCTTGAAGGTATCCACAACCAAACTAATGAGTCTGGCTGATAGGCGCAAAGAGTACGGTCATCATCGCGACGGAATATTTGGAAGCATTGGTCTTCCGTCGTGAACGAACGGGAGAGCTGACGGGACTCCTCAGCGTACTTGGAGGCTTCGGACAGAGGCGTGCCCTCTGATGGGTCAGGCCGGTAGGGAAGAATGGTATCGAGCGTGCAGGTAGGTTCACGGCCCTACACGAGGAAAAATGGTGAAAATCCCGTTGTGGCTTGTGAGGCGGTATTATAAGCGTACGTTACATACGGCAAAACGAGGTCCCGGTTGGTGTGGTTCGATGCAACGTACATGGATAGCATGTCGCCCAATGTGCGATTGAACCGCAGTTATGCCGTTTGTCTGCGAATGATAAGCTGTAGTGGTGTTATGGACGGTACGGCAAGCTGACAGAGGAGCGCTGAGAACTTCTGAAAGAAATGCGCGCCCTCTCTCATTCAGTGCCCGTGGTGCGCCATGATGAAGGATGAAGTTATTGAGAAGAAAGGCCGCAACGACGCGGGCCATCGCTGTTTTCAGTGCCGCCGTTTCTGCATAGCGCGTGAGGTGGTCGACGCGACGATAATCCAGCGATTGCCAGCTGGTGTGTATAGAGAAGAGGACCGTAGACATCTATGCCGACGCGGTCGAACGGCCCAGACGGACAAGGAAGTGGCTGCAATGGACCAGAAGAACGAGTAGCAGGAAGCTTGCGGCGTTGGCACGCTGTGCGCGAACGAATGCACTTTCGCACAGAATTATACATGCCGCGCCAGTAAAAGCGCGTGCGGAGCCTGGCGTAAGTTTTGAAGAGGACAGCATGGGCACATTCCGGGTCGGAATGGAGAGCAGAGCAGAGCTGTGTGCGCAGTTGGCGGGGGACGAATAACAACCATTTGCGGCCGTTGGCATTGTAATTGCGACGGTATAGAGCTCCATCCCGCAATTCGAAGTGAGAAGCTTGGCGGCGGACAGCGCGTGAAGGGCTAGCTGTTGAAGTGCCAGAAAGGTGATCCATACGCAATCCACGGATCTTGGCGTTGCTCCTGAACCATACACTCTTAGCACGGTAACCTGTAGTTTATTTTATAGGTACACAAAAATGTGAAAATATGCTCCTTTATGAAGATTGAAGTGCTTTAACCTTTAGTGAAGGAGCATATTTCCACATTTTTGTGTACCTATAAAATAAACCGTACTAAGAGTGTATCGTACTAAGAGTGTATCGTAAAGGTTACCGTACTAAGAGTGTATCGACGACCACTTGCGACGAAAACGCCGACGACGCCGACTCTATGGCAGAAATACAAGCTATGTCACGTGGTGTAGGCGACAGAGAGAGGGCTTCCGCGTCGTTGTGTTTACGGCCAGACTGATAAATGACGCGTATGCCAAAGTCCTGTAAGAACAAAGCCCAATGAAGCTTCGGAGTTCCTTAAGGGACGTGGGTTTTGGGAACTCGGTGACGGCGCGAAGTTTGGAAGTGTCTGGTAGAATGCCATCTTTTGATACCACGTGTCCGAGAATTGTGAGCTGCTTGGCTCCAAAGCGACATTTCTTCAAGTTGAGCTGCAGGCCTGCGTCAGTGATGCACTGCAGGACATGTTCGAGACGGCACACATGAATGGGAAAATATGGAGCAAATAACACGATATCATCGAGGTAACATAAGCATGTCTTCCATTTTAGTCCACGAATGAGATCGTCCATCATTCGTTCTAAAGTAGCAGGGGCATTGCAAAGCCCGAACGGCATAACATTAAATTTATATAGGCCGTCTGGCGTGAAGAAAGCTGTCTTCGGGCGATCGGCTGGCGCCATAGGTACTTGCCAGTAGCCTGAGCGCAAATCGAGGGAGGAAAAATACTCGGTGCCTTGCAGACAATCGAGAGCGTCATCGATACGTGGTAAGGGGTAGACGCCTTTACGAGTTATCTTATTAAGACGTCGACAGTCGACGCAAAATCGGATGGAGCAGTCTTCTTTCTTTACTAGGACTACAGGTGACGCCCAGGGACTATTTGAAGATTGCCCCACCGCGCTCAAGCATTTCGCTAACTTGGTTTTCAATGACACTGCGCTCCGCAGGGGACACACGACAGGGCCTCTGGCGCACTGGTGCGTGGGTGCCGGTGTCGATGTCGTGATGTAATCTTCGTGCGTCCTAGTGGTTTCTGTTGACAGTACAACGTGGAGAGGTATCTACGTAGCAGTCTGAGGAGCTCTGAGCGTTGAGTAGGACTCAGGAGGGCATCTAGTGATCGATCAAAGATGTCTGGTTGAGGCTGGGAGCGAAATGAGCTGTAAGCCAAGGTGTTAACGCTTGTACAGGTGCTATCGAATGGTGCGTCGAAGATCATCACAGACTCGGCACACTTGAGGCGTCCGAGGCACTAGCCACGACGTAACGTGAGGAGCACGGCTTCAGCGTTGAAGACGATGAGTTGAGTGCAGCCACCAGTGACAGTTAGGACAGCGAAGGGAAGTGAACATCATTGGTGAACAAAAATGGGCGATGGTACAAAGAGGGCAGTAGTATCGGTGACGCAATTAATGCAAGCTGCCGCAATCGCCGAAGAGTGCGGCATAATCGTGGTATCCTCGCCACTGTCATCGAGATCGTCGAGCGCATGTAAACGGATATCGGAAAGCGGAGAAAATTCAACTTCGGCGCGGGAACAGTCGATGACGGCCTGATGATCGGAAAGGAAGTTCCACCCCAAAATGATGTCGTATGAGCAAGATAAAAGGACGACGAACTCTACTGTGTACGGATGTGTACGTCTCACCGAAGAGGGGCTCGCGCTCTCGTCGAGACGGTGATGATAGTGCGTCTAAAAGGCGCCCCACTCTTGCTTGTGTACAGTGATCTGAGGGCCGAATTAGTCAATTTTGCGTCATCCATACCGGTAAGAGCTTTGGTGCTTTGTGTTATCAATAGGAGGAAGTCCCCGAAAAACACTTTCGACGCTTAATATAGTCGGTACTGTTATATCGTCGACACACTTGGCGACCAGGAACTAAGACATTTTTATTTTCTTATAGGTGTGTGTTTCATTTGCATACAGTAGCAACGCATCGGTATATTGCTAGTGGTATTTGAGGAATGCCGGCGCCTTGCTCTGTAACGAGAATCAGCATATTGCTTTGTTGTGGCCTCCTTTGGGAAGTCCATCGGAAACAAAAAGAAGCTTGTGCAGCCAGGAGAAACAAGATTTTTCAGCAATAGCGCCTACTGCCAGATACGGAGCTCCGCATGGGGACGTGGCGGAACTTGTATGCTATGCCAGTCGCACGATGGTGCTATGACCAAATGTGGAATCACCAAGGTTGAATAACAGCACAGGAGGAATTCTTTACTTAAGAAAAAAAAGGTAAATAAATGGAAGAAAGTCCAAGGCAGGAGATGTTAAAAGCGAGAGAGAAACATAAGGATAGGGGGGCTAATAACGAAAGGCGAGGGCCGGTTTTTTCCCTGCAAACCAGTCCAGGGTTACCATCTACGTGAAGGTCGGGCTAAGAGGGTGTTCCCAGGGGGCCTGAAAGCTACAAGACGGCATCAGATCAACCTTTCTCACCGGACACGGCTCAGCCACCCACGGCTACATTTTGGGAGTAGTTGAAAACCCGTACATCAAGTCAGTGGTTCTTAGCGATGGACCCCTTGAGGACCGGTGCAATTTATGAATAACCCCTTATATAGAAAGAAGGGATGGAAGGTTATAAATTAATGCAATATTCCAACGTGCCCGTGATTACCTATAGTGATGTTGTGCGGTGTGCTGCTCCAGTTCCGGACACAGTTCCTGGGATCATTAATGACTCAAGGCCAAAGTTGTATAAAGGAACGATTTTCTGGCGGGCATGGGTTTCGCTGACCTCCCAGAAAAAGACTTCGTGAACCCTCAGGGGACCGCGGACCCCGGTTTGCGAGACACTACTCTAGGCCATTGTGCTGAGCATTATGGCTTGAAATACCTCAAGCCGTAGCGTTAAAATTCTTTCCAGGCCAATCATTCAAGCAAAAATTTTAAATAATAGTTTATTTGTAACCGTAATATGTCGCCATCATAATAACGACAAATACTGAGCCTTTTTTTTTCGTGAACAATACTACTCACCCAGAGTTTCGTGAACTCCAGCATGACGTCGGAAGCACCGCTGGCGGTGTCATCGCTTGTATCGCTCCAGTCTGACATTCGTGGCAACCGAACAGAAGAGCGCAAATCCTGGGCAGAGAAAGCGAAACAGTGGTAGACTCAGTTGCTCTAACTACTCTCCTTAACGACACACCACTCTACCTTAAGCTGCAGATTCATTACTTTCCATATCGCTCTTAAAAGTACATCTTTGTACGATATTTACAAGTGCGAACTACTGCGTATCACCTTTTTGTCATGTATAATATGTCCGCTGTGTATGCACGCGACGTACACGAGAGCATATTTCTATCGACTAAAAAACACTGTGCGACTTTTCCGGTCAACGTTCCCGATTTTGTTACACTCATCTTCCACTATATCACAGCCTAATTTCCGTCAATACGGATATAATTTAAGTAAAAGCTCAGAAAAAAAAATAGACTCCTAACTCCTAACTTGCATTTTCTATGCTAAATAGGACCCCCTGTAACCGTCATAACCGTCGCGGCGCTGCAGTGAAGGTTGTAGGCCACACACAAAAAATGCCTCTTTAACGAACGTAAAACAAATAAAATAAATTAAAGCAAACAGCACGAACTGTAAAACTGCATATCTTCATTTCCCGTGGACATATCACACGCGGACAGAGCTTGCTAGGGCGAATAATGAAATTACGCACACATTTACAGCGCCTTTTAATTGTAGCAGATGACACCATTTGTGCGATTCATGAACATTTCCAGCTTCTTCGATAACACTGGTTTGTAGAGAGATGTGTTGCGCTCCTTCCCAACACCATGTTGATGAGGTCTTGCGTCTTGTTTTTGCTATTATCGTTTTTATTATACATATACGTTGAGACCTACACGGCACGTTTTCTAGCGAAATAACCGCGTGTTACCAAGTCGTCGGGCCGGGAAACCATCTAATGAACGCTTCGCAGGCGCTTCATCAAAGACGTCAGACGTTTACTCGAGGACTGTCGCCACTGGTCAGTTCGATGCGTTCTCTGCTGCGTGGACCACACTGAGACAGCCGACGTTACACCGGCGTAAAAGGCGTCCCGACGGTGATGTGTTGTGACGCCTTGCTGTCAGGAGCGCAGAACTTCTAGTGTAGCTACAGTCAAGAAAATTTAATTGCTCTTTCTATCGCTTTTACGTCACAAGCCAGCCACATCACCTTTCGCAATTGGAGTTTATATGGCATATCTTAGTATCAGTACCATTTCAGCAATCGATGCAGGCGAAATACTGAGGCCCGTGCGCTCTGCGATGTCAGTGCACGAACCTCTGATGCTCAAAATTCCGGGAGCCCTCCGATTCGGCGTGCCTACAGTCCTATTGTTCTTTGGCCAGAAAAACCCTAGCAATTATTACAGTTCGCTCGAGTTACACAAGAGGAAAACATGACAACCTAGCACGTACTGGAAGGGGATGGGTGGGTAGGAATTGAATGCGGGAGAGTAAGGCATTTTCTTTTTAAAGTAAAGCATTTGTTGTGTTCACACACGAATTTTACGTCAAGGCTGAAATAATTTCACACTGCCAAATTGACGTTTAAATAGCTAATTAACCAGAACTTGCTCAGTTAAAGCTAAGATCGTGAACGTGAGGATCATTGCTTAAATGGGAAAGTTAATTGTAGGGCGTAAGAGTTCTTTCCATACTGATATTGAAGCGAAGCTTTACGTGTATCACTGATTCTTCAGAAAACTCCAAAAACGCACAGCAGGAAAGCCATCTGCACAAGTGAATTATCTACGTGTCTGCATAGACAACTGAACAATGGCACTCGTCATAAGTGTCGCGGAACCATAACCGTCATAAGTGTCGCTCTACCCAGGGGAACTGCGTATCTGCGTGTGCAATCACGAACACCGATGTGGCGAAAGAGAACGGCAAATGGTTCGAGAGTTTCATGCATGACATAGCATTGCACAGTAAAGTTTAGCAACGGCATGGAAAAGGGAAGTGAGCGTGCGGAGGAGGTAAAGGAGGATGTGAGAGGGTGAACCATAGCCTAGCTATGGCTGCATGTAGAGCATATAGTATAACAAGCAGTTAGAAGAGAAAGCGTCGGGAGGGAAAGGACGAGCGAGAGAGCGCTATATATAAAGATAAATAAAGAATAAAGAATGAAAAGAATAAATAAAGAAGAAGCAGGTGAGAAAGGGGAGTTCAAGTAGGCTTGGCTGGTAGCTAAGAATAGTAGCCCAGCTCCACCGTTCCTTCAGATTTGCCACCGCCTGGTGTCAAGTCAACGCCTCTTAAAACCTTCAGGCGTGCGCCTACAATTTACACGTCACTTCCTGCCGGCAATCATCGCCGCCTACGCTCCCCGCCGCGCTGCTGTTAAAGTAGTGCACTGTTGTCGGCGTTTGCGATGTAAGCATTGGTGTCGTGCTCAACGAAATCAGTTAGCATTACAGTTTGTGCGCGTTTCACTGGTGGTATACGCTGCAATGACCAACAAGTACTGTGTGCCGGGTTGCTCCGGCAACTATAGTGCCGGGAAGAAAGTTCAGGTCTTTTATTTTCTCGTTGTGGAAGGGGTTGCGTGCCGTTGCGAGGAAGCATTGTGTGTAAACTTCTTTTACGAAGCTAATTAGTACCTTCAAGCACATCCTTCAGTTTAACTTTTACGGCGGAAGCCGTTCATCGAATTGATTGATCGATTTCTGGGGTTTGCGTTCCAAAACCAAATATGATTATGAGAGACGCATCGCAGATCGAAACACAAAAGTTCGCGCCACCGGGAGCGCACAGAATGCAACCGTAATAGCGGCTCTCTACGTGTGTGTACTAATTCTCTCTACGTTCTCTCTACGTGTGTGTATTAGTTCTCTCTACGTGCGTGTACTGTACGTGTGTACGTGCAAAATGTACTAACCTGTGCGTTCTCATGCATAGTCAGGATGATCGCCTGACTAAACTTCACCTAAATGATCAGTGGCGCGACCGTTGGCAAATGACACTTAAAGGTGTACTGACACGAATTTTTGATATTCTCGTATTATTGATGTAAGTGAAAGCACTGGCGTGGAGAACCTCAAAAAAAAAGTATCATGTTGCCTCCCAAGGCAATGAATATATTTTTAATAAGGCTTCCTTAAAAGCCCACTTCCGGTTTCAGTTTCGAGGGGGCGGTTTCCTGGTGGCGGTTTCCTAGCGGACGTACGTCTGAGTCAAGTAGGGACAGCAATTCGTAATAGCGTCGCTGCAACTCTAATCTGTGGTCAGTTACACGTGGGAAACGCAAACAACGCCAATTTCAGCTATTTCAGGCGATAATTTCACGCAACAACGACAATTTCAGGCGCAGGGAAACGCCATCCATGTTTAGACCGGTTCCGTCGCAGATTGCCAATGTGGAATGAGCGGGACACAGCTAGCTGACGTGAGACCCGCCAGAGTTCGTTCTGCAGTGGTGGCAGCCGGCCGGTGCTGCGGAGGTGCAGGCCAACGGTGGCCGGTGAGCAGGAAAATCTTACCCGGGCCCGCGGCTTTAGTACGTGTCACCGCCAAGTGAGGACGGCGCATTGCCCTAGACCCTGCTCATCTTCAGCCACGGCTTAACATCGACGAACCAGCAGCTCGGCCCCACGGCTGGGACCTCCAACAACCTACCACCGCAGCTAAGCCTCTGCCCCCAGCGGCTCTCATTTCTCTTACTAAAACTCGTTACCCAATCGCGACCAGTCCTTTGTTATATTAATTACCGCGTGTTTAGCCTTGCATTGATATGTCCGCGTAGTGTTTAGGTGTGTATTGTCGCGAGTATTTTTGCAGCCGATTGATCATTATTTGTTATTTTTTTATTGAGACCCCGCGTGGTATTCTGCGTTTGTCACATCATGTCAGTCGGATACGCTGTACCTATAGCGTGCGTGTTGAATTGTCTCGTGTGTTCTTGTGCTGTTAAATTCGAGCAGCTCTTGTAAGTACCAGCGTCTCCCGTCTCTTGTCTCTCTCTCACTAACGATCAGGCGTAGACCTGATCGCCGGTCCGCCGGTCGAGCCACACTTAATGCACGTGGGTTGGGTTGCTATCGCCCCAACCCCTTTGAAACGGCGTGCCACTAAATTCCCGACATATCGTAATGTATAAGATGAACTCGAAATTGAACATTGTAGGTCAATCATTCTGCTGTATGTCAAGCTCACATTACTGTAAAAGAGATTGACGGCGAATAAACATTTTCTGGGTCACCTTGTCGTCCGCGTTCGGTTGTTTCAGGGAGTACAGAGCGGTGTGTCAAATATCTGTGCATGCGGGCATAATGCCCGTTCAATGACAGTATGTGATAATGATTCTATAGCAATTCGCGGTATATTGTTAGAGTCTACAGTTTGCAATTAACCGTTGTATTTGCCCTGTTTCATGGCACACTAATTCATGCAATAAAGAAACAGCTCTTTCGTTTCGCGACACAACAAAAAATAAGGTCAGCGTAATCTCGTAAAAGGAAAATGTTTCCATGCAACTACATCGTCGACCGCCGGAATCAAACTACTGGTGGGTCGCATTTGTGAACGGAAACGACACGTGTCGTGTTCTTGACAGCTGAAGAAAAAAAAGAATGGCCTTAATTTTAGGTCGGGCCGGTGTGCCATGTCGCCCATTTCCCACAAGGGTGAGTAACCTCCCTAGTGTACAGTACCTTCCATCTGCCGAGCACCAGGCCGGAAGCGCGCTTGTTACTATTTGACTGCTATAGGTACTCGGCGGCAGTGGGGGATGTCTCCCTTCGTACCACAGCAACGGGGGACGCTCAACTATTTCACCAAAGCCGTGGTGGGTAATGTGTGCCCAGGGTACTTTCCACGTCCTTATGGAGCCACCTTTCGAGATAAGTACACGTAAACCGAGCTCCAGGTGTGTACTCCTGTTCCAGTTTTTAAGCCGGTGGGTGTCCCGCCGGCACCGGGATTTGAACCCGGTATATACAGCATCGGAAGCGGACGATCAACCATTGCGCCACCGACGCGGACTGCAAACCTCATACAATTTCTAGTTCTCTCTTTGACGCGTGAGCAAGACCACGCGTGTTGGCAGTACTTCCCTAGAGCTTCTACGCCGTTGTCAAACTTTCACTCAAAGCATTCTACAGTAGTAAAAAACGTAATAGCCATGTCGTGTCTGAAGTCATCCACAACCAAATCATGTGTGCACCAATTAAACGTAAGCTTAAATACTCAGGTCAATCGCGTATTAGAAGCAGGTTACCCTAGCTTAGCTATAGCTACTATAGCGAACGCCTAAAGAGGCAGATTTCGACCGGAACGCTCGCCGTAGCAGACAGCAGTAAGAAGAAAAGGGTCGTGAGTATTCTGTATATTCACTCAGCTTCGCACAGGCTTACCAAATTTAGAAGCTACGGGGTTAATGCTGTCTTTAGGGCTCCCAATAAGTTAGGTAGGATTTGTGCCGCCTAGCACAGAAAAAAATGAGCTGGTGCAAGGAATGAAAAAAAAAACATTTGCCAGAATAAGCGCACAGCCGACAATAATTCTATCGACTGTCTCATGAGTGTAGTTCATAAGATTCCGTTTAGCTGCGGACGCTTCTACTTAGGGCAGACAGGGCGCTGTAACTGAACATAGAAGGTCGTTATCAGGTGTAACGCCGTCTAATATATCGTTGCACTGCCGGTACTGCAACAGCATGCCCAAGGTAGACGAGTGCGCAATTCTGTACTGGCATAAGAATGAAGAAACGCGTTTACTGGTCGGGGCCATGGCATATCAATAATAGTGGAAGAGCTTGCGTGAGTCAGCCGTCGATTAGCTTAAACAGAGATTGTATTACGTTCCATATGTGCCACAAGCTGAAGAGGAAGGAGAGCTGATGGTGGAAGACGATGACGTTGCGGCACCTTTGGTATGTGTGGGCTTCTTCCGATCTACGTCTTTTGTAAATAAACCCCAATCCGCTAATGTATACGTAACAATATAGAATGCCTTAAAAGTTCTCTCTCGCGTAGACCGGTACGTGAACCTGTTTAACAGGTGGCGCCACCATTCCTGAGCATGCGCAGATAGGTTGTGTGTCTTTCTTTTTCACATCAGTGCTCTGCTTCAGTTGATAGTCGGCATTCGTGTTGTCCACTCGTCTTCACTTGTGTCCGTGTTTGGCACGCCTCTTCTTTGCATTATAAATCTGAAGGAAGCCCCGCCATGGTGGTCTAGTGGCTATGGTACTCGGCTGCTGATCCGAGGGTCGCGGGATCGAATCCCGGCTGCGGCGGCTGCATTTCGATGGAGGCGAAATGCTGAGGCCCGTGTACTGTGCGATGTCAGTGCACGTTAAAGAACCCGAGATGGTCGAAATTTCCGGAGCCCTCCACTACAGCGTCTCCCATAATCAGAACTGGTTTTGGGACGTTAAACCCCACAAATCATCAATCATCCAATCTGAAGGAAGAGCGCTGAGAGCCGCAGAAAAGGCGAAAATCTTTTTTGGGCCTGGTTGAAACTTCACATGACAAATTTAATGCTGAATCGCAGTGCAACATGGCAAGAAAAAAGCTATCGTCTGAAGAACTACATGACTATCTTTAGCCTGTATGTGCGCCGCGCTTGTTTATAAGAACTACTAAGAGGTACAAAGCATTCTCGCGCCTTTCACACTGTCTGAAAGAGCATACGCTGTGACGGCTGCCCTTGACTACGCTGCAGGGAGTAAGCAAGAGTAACAGGCGATGCTTGCAACTTTCTAAAAAATGTGAAGGCGCATATTGCTATGTTGATCTGCTGCTCTTGCAAGCTCTGAGCTCTCGCGCCAACGTATACAGACGCGCGAGCGCTTTTCGAGCGGGCTGCCACGATTTCCAGAACGTTTGCAAACGTCAGCGACGTAACGCGCTAAGCGGCATCGCATAATAGCCAGTTGCGTTCCAGTACGGTCGCGGTGTGCAAGCTGCCTTGCTGTGTGTTATGCTCTGTAGCTCACAACGCGACCTTGAAACAGAGCAGTAACAGTAACACCGTAACACCAATGGCTTCGCTAACCGACGCCATTGGTGTTCGAAAACGTGCAGAAATAAAGGCTCTATGTGCTATGAACGTGGAAGACCTTAGAGTTTGCCGGTGTGCACAAACACCACCGCTGTTACCTAACCAAACTGAACAGCAAAATGTGGAAGTAATTTTGTCGAACGCTGGACATACGAAAACCACTGAGAAAATTCTGGCGAGTCGTCACAGGCATTCGCAAAGAGGCACAACAGCTTTGCCCTTTTGTTACGCTGTCACTGCATGAGCGTGCATCCTTGAAAGAGGTGACAGCAATGATGTAGCCTCCTTTCCAGCGGACAAAACCTCCTCTTAATGCTGGTAGTCATCAGCCTACTCCCCTTCAAGTGACCCTGCCTGACTTAAATTTACCATCCACAATTGAGGAGGTAACAGCAGCAATCGGCGACACAAACAAGCTATAGTTACCTGGAAATGACGGGGTTATTGAAGGTCTTCGCAAATCTAAGCCGCACATCTCGCCTACGCCCTCTGGATAACTACAACGCCCCATGGATAAATGGAGACGTGCCTGTGGAATGAAAGCTTGCGAAAGCTATTCCCAACTTCAAGCCAGGGAAACGGCCAACAAATTACGCTAACTTCAGGCCCGTATCCTTGCTTAGTTGCATAGGGCAACTGCCCAAAGACATGTTTCACAAAGGGCTAAACTGGTTCCTGGAAGCTAAAGAAGTTTACCAGGAGGAAACATACTTCATTATTTCTGCACGTCAAGGCAGCATATGGCTCCGTCTATCATAAAGCTATCCTTGACACCCACAGCCTTGGAGGAGGGTTGTAGGCATGAATTGCACTCTCTTCAAAGATGCCAACTGCTCATGCGTACTCCATGTGGTCCCAAGGCGTCTTATGCCGCAGAGAAAGGAGTACCATAGGGGTCTGTCTTAGTAAATAACTCCGGTAATTTTCTAGTGTCCACTGATCTTAGCGAAA
Source organism: Hyalomma asiaticum (assembly GCA_013339685.2). Lineage (NCBI taxonomy): Eukaryota > Metazoa > Arthropoda > Arachnida > Ixodida > Ixodidae > Hyalomma > Hyalomma asiaticum. The sequence continues at coordinate 38,282,115 of CM023481.1, read as the reverse complement.
TTTTCATTATATGTTTCCCTCAGTACTGTTAGAATATATGCCAAGCCAGGCGTTTGCGAGTAATTTAGTTTTTGCGAAAATGAAATTGAAAGGTTTTAGCGGATTCCTACGCGGACCACTGTGTTTTTGGCGTAAATATATACAACGCTGCCTACCCGGGAACGCGGGCCGTGAGATGTAAAACGGTGATACTTTTGCACTGAAATCATCGCTGTGAAGTTCAATGAAGCGACCGTCGATCAATGGCCCGTCGAGCAGCGACCTTCGATCAATGGCCCTGCTCCATAAGGCCTATGACGACAGAACACTGCGATAGTTCACGCTGCTTACCGTGGTGGCGCGGTGTGAAGCGCGTTCTAGAAGAGATTGAAACATGACTTAGACCGCAGCGCTGCAGGGTCGTTGTCTCTGCTGATCGACCTTGACATGGTACTGCACGCCATCATGCCGCCGCATCTCATCAGAACGCTTGCCAAGGAGCTCCAGTAGAATGCCACTCGCGCTAAAGCAAGGCACGCTTTACTTCTCACGTAATCATTTCAACACTGCCATTCAAAGCGCATTCGAACCCGCACCCGCAGCACCTGCTCGTAAATCTGCCTCAGGCTGCGCGTCCCCAGTTGCGTGCAGTGATCTACTGTGGCCCGCATCGCCGCCGTACGAGGTTGACAGCGAGCCGGGGGCCGCTGCTCGTGTTCTACTTTTACGTTCGCCTCCCATGTACAGTAATGTGAACGCTTTCTCCTGTGCTCAATTTCCAGAGTGTTACACACGCAGTGATGACCGTATAGCCTTCGTGCTGGTCTGGTCATGCATAAGCCCACCTGCACGCTTAATCAAGTCAACGTTGACTACAGTTCAGATTGACCCTAAAGCTGCTAGTGTTGCTTCGTATATCATGCGTTGCCATCGCATTCGTTGCTTCGCCCCTCTGGCGAAGCTTACGTTTTGTAGCGTGAGCTGCACTGGCCGGGGTCGAGCAGTTTCGCATGGCCCCTAGGGAGCCGTGCGCGCATACGCGAAGAGCAGTGACGCCACACGGCGCACAGCCGGCGCGCCGGAGCCGCCGCCGCCGCTCGCGCCTCGCCGGTCTGCGCATTTCAGAGGAGTGGCATCATAGCCGCGGCAGACTCACTGGCGCCGGTGCGTGCCCAGCTGTGCGCCTCCATTCTGTGCGCATACGCCGAAGTATCAGTGGGGGTAAACATGTAGCGGGGCGTTTGCCAGTGTGGTATAGCCATGGAGGAGGAGAGCGAAATTGCTGCCCAGCGGCGCTAAAGAGCCGAGAAGCTTCACTGATCGGATCACGAAGTAGTTGGCTGGCAATTATCGGTTGAGCGTAGGGAGAACGAACAGAAGAAGGCCAAACATGCTGCGGAGACCCCAGTGCAAAGGGAGGAACGTCTAGCAAAGCAGCGTCGTGAGGAGGCTCACCCTGGCATAGCCGAGCTAAGCCACTGCTTAATCTTTTATGCGTATTCTCGATAAGCAGCCTGCGGAACTTTCTATCAGTCTATAAACGTTGCGCTGTACGCAGAAAAGCAATTTATCCCAATCGCTCATTCTGCTTACTGGCCACATCATTAAAGCGTCGAGGTGCTATGTAGCGGCCACATGAATTATTTTTCCTGAAACACTGCACACTTGGTCACTTCGCGAAATATAACAATGCAGCATTTCCAGTTCGAGTTCCCCCCTGCGTACCCAAGGTATAAAAGCTACATTAGAACATTCAGAATTTATTGACAGGTGTACTATCAGCTGGATGCCACGAGAAAAACGCCGGGCACCAAATGGCCATTATCGATTTCGAAACCATTTTGCTGGGATACGGTTCAAGTCTCTCATTATCGATTTGCACACGAACAGCATGGCGACAGAATACAAAATCGGGTACATAATTACGTTCTCCATGCCCGAGGAGTTTGTGAATTGCCTCTCTCATACGTCTGGCCTCGTCTTGTTCTTGCACGCAAGAATTTAAGCGTGAGAGCGGCTGAAGCGAGATCCTCCACGTGGCCTCCATGCAAATGCCATCGCATTTAATCATGCAGGTTTACTAAGGCAAAAGTTGGGCAAAATTCACGAGCTACATGCTGGAAGTTTGCGTGCTGCACCTGTAGGTTAGGCTGGCTCAGTGCAGGGTAACCTAGAAAAGTTTTCGAAGGGTGGCCACGCAGCAATGGTAGTTTCCATGCTGAAACAGCAGCTTAGCCTCGCTCGCTTCAGGGTAATCGAGATCGATCTCTCCTAGGGCCGTCACTCAGGGATTCGAATTTACGCGTAGGAGCTCCAGGTTAGCCTAGCTCGCTTCAGGGTGATCGAGATTGATCTCTCCTAGGTCCACCACGCAGGGATGGTAGTTTGCGCGCAGAAGCTCCAGCTTGGCCTCACTCGCTTCAGGGTAATCACGACTCATCTCTCCTTGGGCCACCATGCAGGGATGGTAGTTTGCGCGCAGGAGCTGCAGCTTGGCCTCGCTCGCTTCAGGGTAATCACGACTCATCTCTCTTTGGGCCACTAGGCAGGAATGGTAGTTTGCGCGCAGGAGCAGCAGCTTGGCCTCGCTCGCCTCAGGGTAATCACGACTCATCTCTCCTTGGGCCACTACGCAGGAATGGTAGTTTGCGCGCAGGAGCTGCAGCTTGGCCTCGCTCGCTTCAGGGTAATCCCGACTCATCTCTCCTAGGACCGCCATGCAGGGATGGTAGTTAGCGCGCAGGAGCTGCAGCTTGGCCTCGCTCGCTTCAGGGTGATCGAGACAGATCTCTCCAAGGGCCGCCACGCAGAGATGGTAGTTCGGGCGCAGGAGCTGCAGCTTGGCCTCGCTAGCTTCAGGGTAATCAAGACTTATCTCTCCTAGGGCCACCACGCAGGGATGGTAGTTTGCGCGCAGAAGCTCCAGCTTGGCCTCACTCGCTTCAGGGTAATCACGACTCATCTCTCCTTGGGCCACCACGCAGGGATGGTAGTTCGCGCGCAGGAGCTGCAGCTTGGCCTCGCTCGCTTCAGGGTGATCGAGACAGATCTCTCCAAGGTCCGCCACGCAGAGATGGTAGTTTGGGCGCAGGAGCTGCAGCTTGGCCTCGCTAGCTTCAGGGTGATCGAGACTGATCCCTCCTAGGGCCGCCACGCAGAGATGGTAGTTCGGGCGCAGGAGCTGCAGCTTGGCCTTGCTAGCTTCAGGATTCTCGAGACCGATATCTCCTAGGGCCACCACGCACGGTTGGTAGTTTGCGCGCAGGAGCTGCAGCTTGGCCTCGCTGGCTTCAGGGTGATCGAGACTGATCTCTCCTACGGTAGCCACGCAGGGATAGTAGTTTGCGTACGGGAGCTGCAGCTCGGCGCAGCTCTTCGAGAGATAATCGAGACCGGTCTTGCATATGGTCGCCACGTTTTGATGACAAAATGGGAGCTGAGGCTCTTGCATCGTCCTTTGCTGTACTCGGCTACTGGAGACACAGAGGCTCAACGTATCTGGAGGTGTTCGTCCCTGCTCACCGCGTCTAGCGTACCTTCCAATCTGAAGGAGGCTACTGCAGAAGGTCACCAAGAACTTTCCGTAGCAGCAAGATTGCTTGGTTGACTGGGTTCTGTTAAGGGGGCACAACCCACTACCGCGGAATGGCCATGCGTGAATCGGGCGGAAGTAGAAGGAAGAAAAAAACTAAAACCACTCTCGAAACCCGTTCGGAACTGAATGAACTACAAAATACTGTCATGCGCACTCAAAGCCGTTTCGAGGGAATTTACAGCTTATTATGAACAAAATTATGTCGACAAGAAAATACAAACATAGCGGTGCGGAATTATTCGTAGATAATGATGATTCTGGTAGCATACGGCGCTCACCCACCAAGGGGGATTGGCCAAGAGTTCGTTTGAGTAGGACATGAAGCCTCTTTCCCGAAGGACGGCTCCTTTTTTGTATGCAAAGCGATCGCGAGCAGCAGGAACACATGCCATTGTGGCATTTGCGCTGCCTCACAAACAAGCTGCTGCTCTATTGGAGGGTAGAGGACAGACGCACGTCTTTGAAACAGTTTGCCTAAATATTTTCACGGAAGTTTACTTGTTTATAAAATAAATTTGCTAACATAAACGTTTTCCTGCCGCAACTCAATGTAGACGCCGCCCTGGAGATTAACGGGCTGACAATAAGCTCCAGCCTAGGCTGTCCGAAAGGTGTTTCGAAGACCATTTTCCTGTTAAGAAACGTACAACATTACACTAAGTAATGTATTGCCTTTGTTGAATGACAATAAAACAATAACGGGTGGAGCAAAACCTACACCTGGTCCTGTGAAAATAAAAATTTAGCGGCCGTATTCCGCAACCTTATTTTGCTAATGAAACTTTTGTCTCGTGCGCTGTGTCCAGGAAGTCTAATAATCGCTGCAATTTTGCGTGCTAAAACCACGGAATGATTAGGAGCCACGCCTTATTGCGGCCTCCGAAAATTTCCATCGCGTGAAACTCTATCAGACATGACGGATGTCTCATTTTCGCCTCGATCGAAAAAGCCACCTCAGCGGCCTGGAAACGCATCCGTGCCTTTCAGTCAGAAGCCCAGCATGATGAGCACTGCCACCACCGCGGTGCCCCGTCAGAGAGAGATAGAACGTGCTGAAAACTTTGCTGTTTTGAAAGGAAAATTTAGTTTGTTTCACTTGCAGGATTTGCGAAATCGTGCAGTATTAAGTAGACATAGGTCTTCATAACCCTGAGAAGCTGCCGTTCCATCAAAGCAGCGCCAGTGTGTCTTCATTTGACACTAAGCCTGTCTGACCTGGCACCCGCACTGAACGCGATACAGTCGTCCGCGAGGCCTTTTCTTTTGTGCGCGCACTATTTTTGTTTCATTTCAAGATAGCAATGAAGTTCATCAGCACCTTGAAATAGTGAAATATTAATAGTACGAGAGAACATCTGAGCATGTTATCAGGTTTTACTTGGTATATGTCTTTCGAGGTTCTGCTTTACGCAGTCTTGGCGCTCTTGGTCTCAAGGCCAAGAGAGTGATTGAGTAGTTTGAATGATATAAGGTGAGGAAGAGGGGGACGCAGCTCCCCTGCCTCTCATGCGATCCCGCCTTTGGAAGCAGGCATTATCAGAGTAGTATAATGCTGAGTACACTTGAATAAAGGAACGAGTGTTTTCGCAGGTTTTTGAATTCTCCCCTGTACAGAGGGAAACAAACAACACAAGGTCGGAAAGAAACTTTTCCCTGCCACTCAAAACTAACAGAAATCGTGTACCTCTCTTGGTGAAACTATATTTTGTTATGTAAAATTTCGTCTATCAGGCAGTCTTCCTGCTTGGGAAACCTCGGGTGCGAGGGATTGTACAATAGGAAACGTTGGTATCACTTGAGACCACCCGCCACGGTGGTAGCGGCTATGGCACTTGGGTGCTGATCCGAAGTTCACCTGGCCGTGTCGGCTGCATCTCGATGAGGCGAAATGTTGAGGCTCGTGTACTCTGCGATGCAAGTGCAAGTTAAAAAAATTGGCAGATCCCACGTGCAGTGGGAATCGAGGAAATGCGAAGCACGCATCAGGAACGTAAAATTGATTTGCATTGTTGTCTCGCTATACCGAGTTTGGCACATATGAAGTTAACGAAACGGCCGCAAGAGCGCCATGACTGTGGCATGTAAACCATGCCGCTCATACAGGCATGTCACGATTCTAACGTTATGACTTGTCATTTACTTTCGTCATTCAGTCATGTTGTGACAAACCAATTTTCGTATACGTCCCATTAATGAAACGGCCAGGACAGAACCAAGAGCGTGGCATGTAAATCATGTCGCTCATGACATGCATGCCATGATTTTCATGTTATGACCTGTCATTTACGTTCGTGATGCAGACATGTTGTGCCGTACCAATTTTCTCATACATCCCATTAGCGAAACGGCCAGGAGAGCACCAAGACCGTGGCATGTAAATTATGCCACTTATGACATGCACATCAAGATTTTCATGTTATGACTTGCCATTTTTGTTCGTCAGGCAGTCATGTTGTGCCATACCAATTTTCGTATACATCCCATTAGCGAAACGGCCAGGAGAGCACCAAGGCCGTGGCATGTAAATCATGCCGCTCATGACATGCATGTCACGATTTTCATGTTATGACCTGTCATTTATGTTCGTCAGGAAGTCATGTTGTGTAATACCAATTTTCGCATACGTCACCTTAGCGAAACGGCCAGGAGAGGAAAAAATCTTAGGCGGCTAGATAAATAGACAGATACGCTCAAAGTCGCTGAAGTTCGCTAAGAAATGCTTCGCATTTAAAAAAATCCACGCATATCCACGGAGTGAATGATGATGAGTGGACGAAGCTCCGGAGGTTCATCGGTAAAAACCGCGAATCGGCTGCACCGTGAGTGCCGCCTCGGTAAGGACCAGGTCCATCGGAGTCGCCTAACAGGTCGCCATTTCTCTGGCGCTAACAACTAAAGATCCATCCCCCATCTTTTCCGATTCCATGACAGCCGTCAGGTCGTTTGACGCCAATCAAATGTCCTTGGCTGCTCGCAGCATTTTAGCTAAATTTACAGTATTCCCTCATGAGTTCACGTGGTTTCCCGCCATATGGGCGCCTCCGTCGACGGCATCGCCAACCCCAACGAAGTGGCTCACGCTCGGGCGCGAGGACTTATGCTCCGCCCCGGGCCAACGAGCCCGCCGCACGCTGCGGGGGAGGGGAGTGGCGATGGCGCCGACGGGGACCCGTTGACTACCTTTCACGACGTAACTACTCACTATCGACTAGGCAGGAAATCCTTTCCAGATCCGCACAGGGAGCTAACTCGAAGACAGGAGATCGCCCTCCGACTCCTCCAGACTCGATCCTTCCCGTCGCCGGCCACTATGGCTGTATACACGGACATTTCGCCAAAGTGTTCAGAGTGCGATCAACTAGCAACCTTTTCTCATTTAATGTGGCGGTGCCCCCGCTTGCGCATATCCACAAGAAAGCATCATATCAACGAGACGGAATTCTTACACTGCATCGCAAGTCCAAACCTTGCGAATCAACTCCGGGCGGTCCAGGGAGCCTGTGAATAGATCGGAAACCTTTGGATCCCGGCCCCTCCGCGGGTTCTTAGGAACCCTCGTCCCAGGACACAATAAAGTTCCTCTGTCTGTATGTTCCATGAATCTTGCCCAGTACATCATCAAAGACGTGACAAACACTGTGTGTCGCTATCTAGCGCTCTCCTATCACACTAGAGCACGCAGCGAGCGCCTCCGCGCCATCTATTGATCAATTCACGTACTAGCTAAGCAGCACCGCAGCGCTCGGACGGACGGACGGACAGACAGACGGACAGACGGACTCCCATGCTACGCGTTCCCATACATCTGAATGAAGCGAGCACCGCGCCGCAATCGCGCCATCTAGTGAGCACTTCATTAAACTAGAGCTGGCTACATACATACTACTAGAGGGAACGACCCACACCCTAAGGAGCTTCGCCCCTACAAAAGCTAGGTGGTCGAAATTTCCGGAGCCCTCGATCCACGACGACGTCTTTCGTAATCGTATCTGGTTTACGGACGTAAAGCCCAAAATAAATCGATGTGGATGCAGCTTATACGTACAAGCTCATACGCGGTGACGGCATATGACAAGTACATTGTGCATAATAACAAAGAAACCACTCGATAAGGTCGCAGTAGCCCAGTTTTCATGCATAAAAATGAATCGAAGAATGCTTTGTGGGTCCATATATTCTTTAGCAGGAAAGCTGCTTTAGCTAGCCAGTGTTTGTAGTATCAAAAGCTATGTCCTTGAAATCGCCTCGCCTAGCAACCAAATTACTCTACACCTACCAGCGTGACCTTGTATGGCCTCTGCACGTTATATCACGTGACATGACGTCACAACGACACGTGACCAGAAGAATATGAAGGAGGATATAACTTTTATTATATAGTCCGGCGAGTTAGTGGGGCGGGCCAATGGCCCCGCCTAGGTGACAGCCAGGAGTCCTTGAACCCTGACGGCTTCCTCGGCCCGCTGGACGGCCCATAGTTGATCTTCGAGGGCGGGGCTGAGCAGCGCGGCTTCCCAGCGTGCGCGAAGGCAGTCACTAGAGGCCGCGTTCTCGTGATTGTCAATAATCCCTCGACACTCCCATAATATATGCTCCAGAGTGGCTCTGGATTCGCACAGCTTGCATTTGTCCGTTCCGTATATATCTGGATATATGATGTGCGAGAGCGCAGGATTCACATACGTCCTAGTTTGTAAACGACGCCATTCGACAGACTGCTTTTTTGACAATTTTGGGTGAGGTGGCGGGAATATGCCCCTCTGTAACCTATAATGTTTTGTGATGTCGTTGTATCTGGTCATTCTGTCGTGCCACTCCCACTCATCTGCAGCGTCGTCCCTTACGGAGGCTGCTGGGGCGGCACTTGAGATCGCTGCTCGGTCTGTAAGCCCTCGAGCCGCGTCATGTACCGCCCCGTTGTTGCTGTCCTCCAAAAGGGCGTGAGCGGGTGTCCATGTAATGTAAATATCTCTTTTGTGTGCTTGGCCTCCTGAAAATAGAATGCGTAGTGCCTCCGGGGAGATTCGGCCGTTGGCAAAGTTACGTACAGCCGCCTGAGAGTCGCTGACTATCACGGTTGCGCTTGTCTGAGCTACAGCGAGCGCTATAGCTACCTCTTCCGCTGTCTCGTTATTTGTGGTGCGTATCGTCGCGCACGTCACACAGCTTTTGTCGCTATCGAGGACGGCTGCCGTAAACCCCCTTCTGCGCTTGTATCGAGCTGCGTCTACGAACACTGCGTCCTTGTCATTGCCGAACTTCTTCTGTATATCCTTCGCCCTCTTCGCTCGTCTTTCCTTATTATGCTCTGGGTGCATGTTCTTCGGTATGGGAGGAATTACCAGTGTTTCCCTCGTCTCTCTTGGGATGTCCACCTTGACGCCATATTGTGTGTGGTACCTTATGCCTAGTCGCTCTAGGATATGTCTACCTGCTCGTGTCTTAGAGAGACGTTCATACTGTGCCGTGCGCTGCGCTTCAATGAGCTCATCTATCGTATTGTGCAGACCTAATTGTAGTAATTTGTCCGTGCTGGTGCTAATCGGTAGCCCTATGGCTAATTTGAATATTTTCCGAATGAGGCATTCTAGCTTGACCTTTTCCGCGACCTGCCATTTTAAGTACGGTGCTACGTATACTATTCTGCTTATTACGAAGGCCTGTATTAGCCTGATCATGTTTTCCTCTCTCATACCACTGTGTTTATTTGCTATTCTTTTGATTAGCCTCATTATTTGAGCTACAGTTCTTTCCAGTCGCCTCAGGGTTTCTCCGTTGTTGCCCTTGGCGTCGATGAGCAGCCCGAGCACCTTGATTCTGTCGACCCTGGGTATTGGTTGCCCATCGCCCGTTCTTAACTGTATTTCCTCTCTCTGAGCGAGATCTCCTCGGTAGTTGCCTGGCTTGCGACCTCTGCGAGTCGGTCTGTACAGCAACAACTCCGATTTTTCCGCCGAGCAGGCGAGCCCTGTCCCCTCTAGATAGCGTTCCACTGTTTCGACTGCTGTTTGAAGGGTTTCTTCTATTTGCCCGTCATTCCCGTTGCTCACCCACAGGGTGATGTCGTCCGCGTATATTGTGTGACTGAGTCCCTCTATTTCTTGGAGCTTGGCCGGCAGTCCGATTAGGGCCAGATTGAATAGCATTGGGGATAATACCGAGCCTTGTGGTGTACCTGCGCTGCCCATCTCTATCTCCTCCGAAACTAGGTTCCCTATCGTGATCTTTGCCTTTCTTCCCGTTAGGAAATTGCGTACGTAATCGTACGTACGTTTTCCGAGTCCTATATCATTTATTCTCCCTAGTATCGTTGCATGAGTTACGCTATCGAAGGCCTTCTTTAAATCCAGCCCTAGAATGGCCTTTGTTGAACTTACCGGATCTTCTATAATCTGATATTTTAACTGTAACATTGCATCCTGCGTTGAGAGGTTTTTCCTGAAGCCTATCATCGTGAGTGGGAGCGCGTCCTGGTCCTCGAGGTAGGTGGTTATTCTCGCCAGCACCACGTGCTCCATAAGTTTCCCAACGCAAGACGTGAGAGATATGGGTCTTAAGTTTTCAATCTGCAATCGCTTTCCCGGCTTGGGTATTAACACTATTTGTGCCGTCTTCCATTGTTGCGGAATCTGCCCCGCCTCCCAGCATTTGTTAATATATTCAGTTATTTTAGTTATGGACTCATCGTCCAAGTTTCTCAGCATTTTGTTCGTAATACCGTCTAGTCCAGGTGCCGATTTAGTATTCAGTTTTTGCAGGGCTGCCCTGACTTCTGCCTCACCGATTGCATTGTCCAAATCTTCATTTGCCTGCCCTGTGTAATCAGGGTGCGTAACGGGAATCGCTTGCGAAATGTATGTTGTTTCGATTTCTTTGAGGAAGTCCTGCTCAGTCCCCTGGTACGCTTGTAGCACCCGATTTATATTGTGCCTTTGTGCCGACTTGGTCCCGTAAGGGTTTAACAAATATCGAAGGAAGTTCCAAGTTTTCGCCATTCCTATCTGACTGTCCATGTCGTTGCATTTTTCCTCCCACTGTTGTCTGCATAGCTGCTGGGCGTATTGCTCTATATCCCTGTTCAATTTAGCTATCCTCCTACGAAGAGTCCGGTTGTGCCTTTGTTTTTTCCACCTCCGCTGTAACCCTTCCTTAGCTTCCCACATGTGTAGAAGCTTATTGTCGACACTCTCTAGCTGCGCTTCCGGTGGAACCGTTTTCGTAGCTGCCGCCACGTCTCGCTTTAATTTTTCCGTCCATTCCTCAATACCCTGTGTCTTTTCGTCGGCCTCCCTTCTTATATTCCTGAATTTGTCCCAGTCAACAATTTTAAGTTGTCTCCCTTTTGTCCTGCGCGGTCCTGCCCGCACCGTTATTTCTAGTATATTATGATCGCTTCCCAAATCATGTTGCGTATTTGTCCATTGCGTATCCATTATGTTCTTCGTGAATGTCAAATCTGGCGTAGTATCCGCGCAAACGCTGGTACCTGTTCTCGTAGGAATCGACGGGTCGGTCACGAGCGTCAGGCCTTCCTGCTGAGCGTCCAGCCAGAGGCTCCTGCCTTTCTGGGTTTCGATCCTGTAGCCCCATGCGCCGTGCGGGGCATTGAAATCTCCTCCGATCACTACCGCACGATTGCCAGTTATGGCTAGGGTTTTACGAAACAGCGTGCGAAATTTATGTTGTCTGCATTTGGGACTGCTGTAAATATTTAATACAAAGAGACTGTCCTCCGTTTTCCGCCTGGGTATGAGTTCGAGGAGGACGTGATCAATTGCCGTAATTTCCGTGTCGTGTTGAACTACCGCATGATTTCGCTTAACCAACGTTGTTAGCGCCTTTGTCTCCCCATTGGCACTGCCAAAAGACTTGTATCCCGATAATTTTGCCAGGCCATGCGTTTCCTGCACCATTATTACATCAGGGCTGTCTTTATCTTTAAGGTGTTGTTGCAAAATATATCGTTTTCTATCGTACCCTCGACAATTCCATTGCCAGATCGTGTATCTATTTCGTCTGTCCATGGCGGTGTTACAGGTGTTCTGATCCCTCGGTGGGTAACGGAGTCCTAGAGTACGGCTTAAGAGATGTCTTAACTGGTCCCCCCCCACTTGTTTGCGGTCCCCATATTACTAGTTTTGCATCAAAATCAGCTATCATTTGTTGAACTTGCTGCAATATGGTCTTGCCGAGCGCCTCTATCTTTGCCTCTATCTTTGCTTCGAATCTAGCTTCCTGTTGTTCGAGTTTGTTTTCAAATTTAGTTTCGATCGTTGCGATCTTGGCTTCGATGGTTTTTGCAAATTCCTCCTGTCCTTCGTGGAGCGTCCTCGCTGGCTTGGGTTTCTTTACCCCTGTTATACTCGAAGCGTTCTCGGTTTTACGTTTAATGGTGGTGGCAGCTGCTACCTCTTCATCCATTGCGTCGTCTTTGTCCCCTGTTATGACTCGCGAAGTTTCCTCGTTACGTATCGCTCTGCCGCTTTTCAAAAGATCGTTTTCTTCTCTGAGTTTTCTAATTTCATCCATAAACGCAACGTTGGTCTGCCTGATACGCGCCAATTCGTTCTCTAGCACTTTAACCCTATTTTGAAGAGCAGCGTCTGCCTCCGCGCGCGCCCCGGAAGCCGCGTCCGCCCAGCTCACCTGTAAGGGTCCCGCGGTGCCGTTGACGCCGGTCGTTCCCTTTGGGCTCTGGGATCCTCCTCCTGCCTGTGTTCGGGGAGACCCGGTATTGCTGGCCTTGGGTCTGGATCTCGATCGGGACCTTGATCTGGATCGGGATCTTGATCTTGTTCTGGATGTTGAGCAACCTCTTTCTCTTTGTTCGAGCTTAGGGAAGGAGTCCAGTCCGGATCCGTCCCGCTTCTGAGGTTCCGGTCGCTGTCTCCAGTCGTCCCGTCCTTGCCTGTTCAGTGCTTCGGCTTCCCTTTCGTAGCGCAGCGCTTCTTCCTCTCGTCGGGCTCGCTCCCATCGGCGCCTCTTGACCAGGTACGGTAACTTGTACCTGGCCTTGCAACGGCGATCCGCCGTAGGGTGGTCTTTGCCGCAGAGCTGGCACGTCGCGTCGCACTCGTGGTCCTGCGGTGGGTTCTCCACCCCGCAGCCTCTGCATATCCTGCTGTCAGGGCTCGGGCATACATCGGCTCTGTGACCGAGGCGTCCACACTGGTAGCACACGTCTATCTTTTTCCGGTATAGTGAGCACTTGACCAGTGCCCTTCCGTACCTCACGTAATTCGGGACATGATGCCCGTCAAAAAGGACGATAACGTTCGTGGTGTTTCCCATCCTCTTGGCCATGAGCACCGTCGGATTCCTTGGTGTTACTAGCATCTCCACTATCTCTCTTGGAGACACTTCGTGCGTTACTCCTCGTATCACTCCTTTCGATGTATCCTCTGGAGCCGACTCGTACGCGTTGGCTTCGAACTCCTTGTCCCCAATCTTCAGTCGAGCGATGTTTCTGTACTTCTCGGCGCGTTCCTCCGATGGCGTGCTGACCACTAGAATGTTCTGTTTATAATTGGCACATACGGTGTCTTCTTCCGATTCCTTGCTGGGGATTTCCGCGGCGTTGGCGATGCAGCATTCTAGAAAGTGCGACTTACTGAAGTCGTGGTGTATCGCCGCAAGCCATTATGGGTATTAATAGGAACTAACCACTCCGCTAGCTACCTTAACGTTCGTTCAAAGCGATGCATTGATGCAGTAGCAGAAATGAGCGTATAGAGCCTGAACTCCTCGGGCGATGTTGTAGGCGAATATGTCAAGTTCGATCCACGCGTGCAAAGCTTCTAGGAATCTCGCAACTCGCTGATACTATTAGTAGCGCCGCCAGTTTTCGTTGCAACGGGTTTTTCACTTTACCTCTCGTATTTCCTTGCGATTGGTTCACAAGTTGTGTTGCTATTTCCTCACATCGCGCTTTTTTGTTTTCGCTATGTTGCGGTGAGAACTGATAACTGAGATGTGGCGGTGTGCTTTTTGTTTAGTGTCTGAACCGTACAATGGGCATTTTCTTTACAAATATACATCCCTCCCCCATGAACACAAACCATCGGCGTTATGCAAATCTGGCCCCTCTCCTGTTGACTCCCGATCAAGAATACCCCACTCGAAAAAAAAAATTTCTGGCTACGCCCCTCTCAGCGAGCGATGGAAGTGCCGGCGCTAGCGTCGTTGTCGAGTCGCGCGAGAGGCTCCGTGTGTCGAACGCATCGTTATCAGTGATGCTTCGCAGCCAACAGTTACCACTCCCGTTCCCCTCGCGCGAGATAGCGATAACGCGGCCTAGAACACGTGTTCTTCCGTACTTGTCGCCCTTTTATGCCATGTTTATGCTGTCTCAAATAGGAAAGCTAGCGCGTCGGAGACCGCATGCGATTATACTACCCAAAAGAGGACGAAGATAAATGCCCTTCTCAGGGAATGTTTCGGTGAACAAGAACAAGGTATAATCGTGCGCTTTTAGCCAGGCGCGCGTTCCTGTAACTTCTGGAATTTTACATGGCAAAACCCTGATCACGGTGGTAGAGGTGGCCAAACGGCTCCGCTACGCCAAAGCCAGGCCAGCACCACACACGCATGCCGCCAGAGCTCTCAGGTTGCCCCGCTTCCCATGAGGTGGCAGCAGGAATATAGGCCGGCGCGCGCGCGCTCCGCTGTACTTGAAAAGTGTGTACAGTCACAATCTTTTTGACCGTGAACACGGGAACGCATGGCCTTCTGTATAAAAGTGCCGTCGGTCAATGCGTCAGAAGTGGGCATGCGCGTGCAGTGCAGCTTTCTTTCACGCGCATCACGGGACCAGGGGCGATATCTTATAAGGGTTCCAAAAGTGGACTGGTCCACTTGCCCGCGCGTGATTGGGTAAAACCGCGTTTGCGTCAGCAAAAGAGCGATTGTGACCAATCAGGCGAGGCCAAGTGAACCGGTCCACTTCGGGAACCGTTATAAGATATCGCCCCAGAGCGCTCGCGTGTCGTCTGCTAGCTGTCTACCCGCCCTCCGCTGCGGACGGGACGGTCATTATGACGGCCACTAAAGTTTGGATGGTTTAAGTTCTAAGTTTTTGCTTCCTGTGCTTTTTTTTATATGCTCCAGAGTTGTCAACAACTTTTCGTCGTTTTCTTTCCCCAATGTTGCTGCAGTCACTGAACAAATAGAAAGAAACGCTACACCCGAACTATGCTTTCGCATGTTTCACAACACTGACGCGTTTTAAAACGCAAAATCAGTAAAACGGGATAATTTTTTGTGCGACATAATATTCTGTAATTGCCCTCCTTTGCGGCAATTGCTGCCATTCTAGAACTCACGGGCGAGCACATGGCTGGCAAAAGGTCATTATTAGCTCACAGACTCTCCCACCTTTGGGAAACAACCACCCACAGCTCGACCGCTGCCGCCCAGAAAACAGGATCTCGCACCATGGCTGTCTAACAGAGCAAGAAGATCCTACGATCGTGCGTTCGTGTTTCTTTGCCTGTTCGTGGTGTCACTACAACAGCACTGGAAATAAACGACTAAAACTTTGGAGAAAAGCGGAGCGTAGCAACCCAAAAGTTATTCGTGCATCTTATGGAACGCAATTACACGTTCAGTTACACTCCCGCTCTTGAAGCCTGCTGCTTATTGCGGTACGAATGCAGCGGCAGACGAGAAGCGCGCAACGTGACGAAATGCGCGCGGCGGACGAATTTTCGCATGCTGGACGCAGAGCGCATGAGCAACGCTTCTTGCTGTCGCCGATAAACTGCGCGGTCAGCGCAGAAAGCCACGCGCTCCCGTGTTAACGGTCAAAAAGATTGCGACGGTACGTAGCCGGCGTGCGTCGTGAACGTTCAAACTATTTTTGTCTCGGCTTTTTCAGAGAGCTTCGCCTCGAAGTGCGGTACACGAAAGAGATTTGTTGTTGTTGTTGTTATGTGGGGTTTAACGTCCCAAAACCAGCTCTGATTATGAGAGACGCCGTAGTGGAGGGCTCCGGAAATTTTGACCACCTGGGGTTCTTTAACGTGCACTGACATCGCACAGCACACGGGCCTCAACATTTCGCCTCCATCGAAATGCAGCCGCCGCAGCCGGGATTCGATCCCGCGACCCTCGGATCAGCAGCCGAGTACCTTAGCCACTAGACCACCGTGGCGGGGCCGAAAGAGATTTCCGATAACAACGAATAATGGCCGTCTCTTGTAAGGGACATTTCGCACCGACTGACGATTGCAGCGTCACTTGAGATGCGTCTGCTACTTCTTGTTTGTTTGGTTGTTTTATTTATTTTGCTGGGGTGCGTCACTGTGATAGCCCTAGTGAGATGTGTATGTCCAAATTTTCGCGGTGTATTTTTTTCCGCCCAGATTAGAAGGGCAAACGCTTGCGCTGTGGGCCTTGGTGGATGATCTAAAGAAAGTTTAAAAACTTCAAAAAGCGTGTGGTCACTCCGTGAACACAGTTTCTTATATAGACCACGCGTACGCAACAGCTATCTGCTCAGTGATATTCAAAACTCCCACCTTTAAACCGTGTGTTCTCTTCACTCATTATTCGAAAAGCGGGCAAGAGCTTGCTATAATTAACACCTGTTGCAGTAAAAAAAAAACGGGTGGAGGGGGAGGAGCTCGCTGCGACCTACGCAAAAACTCTTGAAATTTTAGCGATGCATTTTTTTTCGTGCAGTTTAAGGCGGTAAATTCTCGCATCATCGGCCTTGGTGGATAAGGTAAAACAATGTTTCAGAACTTCAAAACCACGAATTCCTATTTGTCAGGGGTGTTGCAGCCATGTCCGCGTTCCTCGAAAAAAAATTGTAATTTGCTTGGTGCCTCGTTTGGGGCCGTAATTAAGCTACGAGTGTAGGAATTCAGGTGATTCTTCGTGAGCCGCAATAAAGCAATATAGTTTAAGAAGCAGGACATGCATGCTTCTGGAGAAGAAAGGGAAAAATACGGCATATAAGTGCAAAGGAAAGGGAGACTCCCTTGCTTCTGCGGTGTAGACGTTCTCTGTCTTCGCGTCAAGACATTGGCGGAAGGCGAGATCGACAGAGGCAAACAAAAAAAAAGACAGCTACGCCACAATCACTGCCCCACATCCATAGAAACAAGAGAAATGAACCTCCTCGGACGAGGCATAATTGAAGCGCTTTTTGTGTGCATGCAGCGGAATCATGTTTGATGCAAGGCAGCGAAAGGAGATGAGCAGAAAAAAAGAACACGAAAAGATGCAGAAATTGAGCGTTTCGTTGTGTCACTGTTCCTGAAGTTTCCTTTGCCGCGCTACTGCGTATGAAAGAGATTGCGTTATGAAAAAAAAAACATTAGAGTAGAGAAGCCAAGGACAAAAGCTAAGGATCAAAACTGTTGGGAACTAGTTGTGCTCACTAAAGCGTGTAGGAGACTTTCTATTTATGTACTTTCTGTCACGGTGCATTTATTTCGCTGTGTGGTTCTGGCTTGAACACTTATCACTTTCTAGCACGATCGTATTTCTGAGTGCCAGCCAAACTGTTTTGTTCATTTTCTTTTTGCAGCCTTTGTTCTGCTCCTATAGGTAGCTGAATGATTATTACGCTGATGAGTGAGCAACAGGAAAGTTAGTCACGGCCATACGATCCTAAATTCATTAGGTCAATAACCACAGGCCTGACCACGCTGATGTAAAAATGGAACAATTTTATACGCTTCAGATTCGCCGGTAAAAATGTTCTCGTCTCCAGAAAAATATGCGCCGAGAGGCGCTCTGCGTCAGTCTGGTCGAGATTACCCACGGCGATAGGAAATGTTTATGCTACAAAAGCCTGGTGCACTTATTTTTGTGGCGTATGCCGACAGACAGCCTCCAAAAACTATTCAAGGCGTTAACGATGTTTCAAAATCAATAAAACTTAGGACAATAAATGAATGACGCTTTACAGCAAAGTGATGTGCGTATCTCGGCCCAAAACGCTGTTACGCCATCTGGCGGCTGCCGTGGAAGCTCGAGACGTACGGCAACGCGCTTTCCAACGCGCTTACGAGTGCCATTAAGCTCCATGATCTTTCTCATTCTCACAACTAAGTTATTCTCTAGCTTCCGAATCCAGTTTTTGTTCTTCCTGCCCTTGATTGGCTTTTTCGTAGAAATTTCCTTTTGGTCGCTGCCCCTATTCTTTTATTTCTAATTGGTTGGAGCCCGATATACCTTCTGGTGGCACGGGCTTCCCCCACATTTCTTCTGTCTTTTTTTTTTAGCACCTGGGGGGGGGGGGGGGGGGGGGGTACCCTTAGCAGCGCGATTGCGGCGCTCGTTTGACCACCTGTCCTACCACCGCGACCCTGATGTCATGAAGTAGCAGGATGCAACGTGGTGCTTTAGCTCCATGACGCGGTTGTTCGGCGCAAACCTAAACCTAAGCACACGGGTGTTCTTGCACTTCACCCTCACTGAAATGCAGCTGCCGTGGCCGGCAACCAAACCCGTGTTCTTGAGTTTGGCGGCCCAACAACTCAGCAGCTAATTAAGGTCACCACGGCGCGTCGGGAATTGCTGCAGTTGTTTGTGTTGTCGATTTTGTGAGGCCTCAAGTGCACGGTGGATGCACGTTTCCATATTACAAGTTCAAAATTTCGAGCGCGTCGTTGCCTTTGTCTTACCACGAAGCAACGGCATATTACTGTACAGGCACAGAACATTGTTTTCCTGTTGTACGGCGGTGCCCTGTTGCACGTCTACGCCTATACCAGCACTGGGACGACGGCATAACACGGCGTTGTTTCCATTTCGGCCCGGAAGAAACCGACTACGCGGCCGGGTCTAACTAGCGATGCCAGACAAGTAACGCTATTGCCACTAAGCTATACCGCGACGGACACCAGAACCACGGTTCGTAGCAGAGAGAGAGAGAGAGGTGGGAGGGCGTAAGGAAATGCAGGGAGCTTGTTCGTAGGAGAGGTGTTTAATAAATTGCCTAGGAGCAGTATTTTGGAATATGGGATTTAGTTTTAGTAAACATTAAGTTATTTCGATGCCACCTCAAAACTTCTAATTAGCCTTGCGGGCAGATAAACGCCTTACGCAAATGAAAAAAGACTACAACTGTCGCTTGGGTAAATTTAACCTACCAATCCACTCTTTGCTTGCTACACGTTTAATTACTACCAGGGGAAGCTTACCAAGCTAAATGCGCCTAGCTTATATTAAACGAACGGTTGTTCTTCCATACACGAAACTTTCGAGACAGATTTAGACGGCGGTAGAGCGACAATGGGCGAGCCACGTATTTTTATTTTGTGGTTTTTATATTTACCGTTGGTTCTTTAAGACGAAGAATTAAGATTCCAGAAAGTTGCGAAATATGGTTATAAACTAAACATTTTCTAGAACATTCGAGTTCCACTGTAAAAGCTTTGCCTTAATGTCACTATCCTACAGCGAAGCTAATCTTAAATTATGTAGTTAAGCAGGATGCAAGTACAGGCGCTCCAAAAGTAAAACGGAGCACGCGAGCTTTTGCCGAAATCGGCAAAACCGCATGCCAGCGCGCTCTACCAGCAGATGCGCTGCAAATCGCCAGAGTACGCCGGCACATCCCGCTGACCCATCCTGATATCATGATGCTCGCCTTATCGCCGGCACGAGCGAAGCCGCGCTACTACCATCACTGCTCGTCGGGGGCGCTTTCAATAATTTACGCTTTCGCTTGCGCTCTTTTGTTTGACAAATGCGATTAAAATCATGCTTCGCTCAAGAGAATGCCAAAAAATAAAAAAGTAACAGAGAACATGACGCGCCATCGGCGATTTGAAGTTTCCATGGATGTTTGCACAGTAACATCGATCGCGTATGCCTCAACCAGTCATCCTTGTGTTGCAATACAATGTTTCTTTTCTTCTTCCGTGCCATAAAACCAATTTGTGTTGAAATAACTGATGGTCAAGTGGATCACTTGTTCAGTTCTTATGAGCGTCTATTTTTAAAGCAAAGACAATGCACCTAACACCCACATGCCGTTTTTTTTTTTCGCTTTTAACCTGCGGGACCCTCGACTGTCACGCAAATTGAAAGTGGTCGCATTCCTGACGAAGCAGAAAGAGCACGCCACCGAATTTATTAACTTTTGCGCCCGATGCGGGCAAGCAAAAGGATGAAGCAACGAAAGCGCCCCTTCCGAGCAGTGATAGTAGTTGCAGGCCTACCTTGAGCCGTGAAGTCCGTCCACTCGCCCAAGCCGTGGCTTCCGGAGTCACCCAGCCAGACAATCCTGCCGAAACGGAGGCACAGAAGAAACTGAACTAGCCGCAGCGGTCTCAAGTGCTCGCCGCGAAACGTCGGGGGCGGAAATTCGCGGCATCTTTTTGATACGTCATGGGACTGTGCTCGGAGCCAAGTCCGGGTGCAGAGAAAGGGAAAAAAAGTAACGGCGGTGAGTTAGTGATAAGCGGCGCTCATAGCGGTTCCTAACTCCCTCCCCATGGCCGCCTTTTTAGTGTCCGCTTCCAAATATAAATGTCAAAAAAAAAGTATCGCGAGAATTTGTTCGCCTTCACCGCGTGCAGCAAGCGAAGCCAGACGGGATGACGAGTCAGTGTCTGTAAGTACAGTCAACCGCAAAAGTTTACTGACCACGCGAGCGCGTGCCAAACTAGCTTTCCGCGCCATCTAGCGGTACGCCGCCTCTCGGCGACCGGAGAGCTCCGCCGGAAACGTGTCTTCTTGCTAATCGCTAGCATGTCAGTTTTTCAGTGCCGCGAACCACATTGCTTTTTTTTATTTCTATGAGCTGCACTCGTCAGCGGTAAGGGCGCCAGAAATCTGCCTTGATAGCAGTATCACAGCCGTCACGGCCTGCATCGACCGGAGTAACAATGGAGAGATTCGTAAAGGGCTATCAAGATATAAACCCGTAGCCACGGTTACCAAACAGTGTGTACGTACATAGTGTTATAAGGTGAAAGGTAAAAAATGTTTCCGCACAGATGAACAGGCAGACCGTAACATTAAGGAGGTATGCTTTTCGTACGTAGCGCTACTGTGGATCGCATGTGATGTGGCGGAAGTGTCGCCAAGGCGGTGTTGGCCACACGCTCACGTGGTCCATATACTTTTGTGGCGCACTGTAGCTGTTGACCCGCGCATTTCGGTACTTTTCTTTCGAGGGAACGGCTTTCCAAGCCGAAGCTGACACGTGGCTGACATGTGCTGTCGTAGAAGCTGTCGGCATGGTACGAAAAGCTCCTGCAGCGTGAAAATAAAAAATGCGCGTCAGGCTACGGACTCTCCGCACCGACAGCCGGATTGAAAGGCTAGCACACTAACCGATTCAGCCACCATCTTTTTTTTTAAATGCGAAGCATTTCTTAGCGAACTTCGGGGACTTTGAGCTTATCTCTATCTATCTATCTATCTATCTATCTATCTATCTATCTATCTATCTATCTATCTATCTATCTATCTATCTATCTAGCCGCCTACGGCTTTGTGCTCTCCTGGCCGTTTCGTTAATGAGACGTATACGAAAATTGGTATGCCGCAACATGACTACACGACGAACATATATGACAGGTCATAACATGAAAATCACGACATGCATGTCATGAGCGGGATGATTTACATGCCACGGTCTTTGTGCTCTTGCGGCCGTTTCTTTTATGGGATGTATACGAAAATTGGTATGGCACAACATGACTGCATGACGAACGCAAATGACAGGTCATAACATGAACATCATGATATGCATGTCATGAGCCGCATGATTTACATGCCACGGTCTCGGTGCTCTCCTGGCCGTTTCATTAATTGGATGTACACGAAAATTGGTATGGCACAACATGACTGCATGAAGAACATAAATGACACGGTATTACATGAGAATCACGACATGCATGTCATGAGCGGCATGATTTACATGCCACGGTCTTGGTGCTCTCCTGGCTGCTTCGTTAATTGGATGTATACAAAAAATGCGTATGGGACAGCGTGACTACATAGCGAACATAAATGACAGGTCATAACATGAACATCATGACATGCATGTACTGAGCGACATGATTTACATGCCACGGTCCTGGTGCTCTCTTGGCCGTTTCGTTAATTGGATGTACACGAAAATTGGTATGGCACAACATGACTGCATGGCGAACGTAAATGACAGGTCATAACGTAAAATGCATGACGTGCATGTAATGAGAGGCATGATTATATGCCACGTGTTTCGTTAATGGGATGTATACCAAAATTGCTATGGCACAACACGACTGCATGATGAAGGTAAATGACAGGTCATATTATTACAATCATCACATGAGGGGCATGGTTTACATGCCACAGTCTTGCTGCTCTTGCGGCAATTTCGTTAACTTCGTATGTACCAAAATCGGTATAGCGAGACAACAATGCAGATCCATTCTACGTTCATGATGCGTGCTTCGCATTTCCTCGATTCCCACTGCACGTGGATCTGCCATTTTTTCGCGATATTTATTGCTATGCGTAATTAGAAATTCACAAATTGCGTAACTTGTTACAGCCACCTAATGACAATATCCGTACAAGCACGACTAAATAAACGTTGACAGGCTATACAACTTGAGTTCCAGAGATAGTTTTCCACGAGTTTGCACGAGTTTTTGAGACTACATAGTTGGTAAGAACGTGCACCTCGCCAAGTTGTGGAACAAGTCCGTTCTGATGTCATGTTCTTCGAAAAGATGCTTAGCTGCACAATCAATTTAATGAAATGTGTTACTGAAGCAATAGCTGGTTATGCGTTATTATCCTCCTGTGCATTCCCATAAGAGAGAACCTATGAAAGAGCACTTCAGTGGGGGATGTCGGAAGAAGGTAACGTATGCTATGTGAATTATTTAATGACAAAATCTCTCTTTAGGACTCGCTGCAAGATGTCCCAAAAAAGAATGGCGTCTTTGCAGTTAACAAAACAGTGTTCCATTTCTGAAAGAGCCAGCACGATTACTTTCAGAGATCTTCAATATAAATAAAAAGGCAGTGGCAGGTTATGAATCACTCGCCCGTACGCGTATTTCAAGGGCAAAAGCACTGAACACGGCATACTTCTACAGGCACATGCGAAGTTTGTTTTTTTGGAAGCTCAAATATGTTATTTTTCTTTGCTGCATGTTCTTGAAATATTTCTTTTTTCAAGCTGCAGCTCGCGCACTACTGACGGTCTCTTAGCTGAGTTTTTTTTTCTTTCATCTTTTTTTCCTGCCTAGCCAACTTGGGCTTGGGCAGGCCCTTTGCCATTTAGTAAATGAAAAATAAACACAGATAAGGATACATCATCAATGTCACAAAATAGTGCCTATTTCGACGAGAAACCCGGCGTCCAACTAGAGGGGAGGTACAAAACAACAACAAGAAAGGCGGCGCGCGGAGGAGGCGCCCAAGGTCGCGCCGCGTCTCCAAAAGGGGAGAACTTTGTGGAATCTTTATTATCGCGGCGAGCGCGCGCGCGGGACAGACGTAAGGAGAGAGAGGAGGCGGAGAGTACACACCGACGCTCCTTGCGCAGTGAGAGAGAGAAAAAGGCGCCGCCCCAACGAAGAAGGACCTAGAATGGGCGAGAAGGTTCCCAACTTTGTGTGTGCTTTGAGTCACGTGGGCCACGCCGAACTTTCTAGCGCGCCTTCCCAGGGCTATATAAGCAGTCGGACACGGGCCGCGAAGGGGAGTTGAAGAGTAGCAAGTAAAAGAAGCAAGAAGTCGTGCGTGACTCAGGCGCTGTTCCACGAGCCAGCTGACTAGCCCACCTGCAAGCTCGAGTTCAGAAGACGCCCGAGTGACTTGGTGAATAGGTCTCTTTTCTGTTTTGTTCTTTGTTGCAGTGCATGAGCTTGTTCGTGTTGGTTGGCTTTGTGTAACTTTGTAACCCATGTGTGTGTGAGTTTGGAAGAGCCGTGTTTGTGTACGTTTTGTGTAACTGCCTATTTGATGAGAATATACTTGTTTTGTTGGATCACCCTTGGCTCTGACTCGGTCTTTGAACCACTGCTGGCGCTTTGCTAGTGTGCTGAAGGGTACCAAAAATCTTATTGTCCAAGCTTTCGTTGGATCTTATTCGGGGAACCAGGACGTTGGTTCTTGGAATTATTTCCGGCGATCGCGTCCCGTACATCACAGCATGGGTTTGGTGACAATCGGGCCCTAATAAAATCGCAGCTTAATTTTATTGCAGGCCGATGAGGGTGGCTATGTGGGCTTGCGAGCATCTTGAGTTTTGCAGGGGCGCCCCTGTCTGTACAACATCAACTAAATTATTGGCGAAAACATAGATAAAGCACCGAACAAGGAAAATGAAATTTCCTGACGTCTTGGCTTCCGCGCGAAAGCCCTATTCAAATAGAAGAGGAATCCATGAAGGGCATTAAGTTATGTGCGTTTAAGTGCATGACATAAAGTGCGTGCGTATATCGGATTAATATCTACGTTTTCACCAATATTTCATCCCGACCAGACGGGATTTCGTCAGACACTCGACTTCATCAACTAAATCATGTCATGGCTTAAAAAAGTGAGAAGCTACAGCGCGAGCCATTGGCTAGTTTTGGGCGTTTCTCTCTGATCATCCTGAGATATGTATTTCAGTATATACAAGCTACTCTTTATTTCGCCAGGACACGAAAGAAGCTGACTCATCTGAGTACAACAATAATCTTGTCGTTTGCAATTCTTCTCCGTTTGATATCGGCTTGGTGTACTCAGGGGCCCCTCGGAGGCTGTTTTGTCATCATTTACTTCTTAACGTCGGCTTGCTGAAAGTATTTATTATCTATATACTGTTATTTTTATTTATTACACACTTTTATTTATTATCACATGGGTAGGTTGCGCGGGATAGCCTCGAGGAATGCATTCATTGTGCATAACGTTGAGCACATCGGCGTCTCCGAATAACAGGCCCGAGAATATGAGTATGACTTTCGGAAACGGTGCGAAATCTCCATGAATACTTCGCAGTCGAAATTGCGGTAACAATCAATGCATCGCCTGCTTGGGACTATACAGGTCGTGCAATGCACGACGAAGAGTTCGAAGTGCCATGGGTTTTTTTCGTTGTTGTTTTCCTCGTTTTTTTTTTCCTTTTCTTTTTTTGCCGGCGCCTTCGTCTATTAGCTTCTTCCTTTGTTTACATGAGCTTCGAAGGTGGACGAACGGTGCTGAACAACGACTTTGCATGTTTCTTGCATCAGTGAACGAACTGTACCATGCGTAATTATATAAAACTGATCCTTTCTTGCGAGACTCCACCTTTCCGTGAAAATTCGTGGATCGCCCAGCATGCCCCCTATAGTATGTGGGCAGTGCGAATATTCCTGGCTGCGCCTGTGTTAAGCATACATCAAGTCATGCACTTCACACAGACGTCCCCTTCATTCATAACACTTGGCTGAATATCAAAGAAATCGTCAGAGGCGAACTTCTTGCTGTTTCGCACGACACCGATTCCCAGCACGCGTTGGACTGCACAACTTTTTATCCAGGAAAGAAACCGCGAAATCCACTCACTTCTTCACCAATCCGGTAAATTGAACATGCGCCACACAAGAAAAGAGTAGAAGAAGAAGCATTCGCGCAATGCGGTGGCAGTATGAGTAACCGTTCGACCACTACGGTTATTTGGCTAAGAGTTGACCGCATTTTCTTTCCGATTCTTGTTAGGTGGAGCTCTAACAGTTATTTACGGTTTTCGCTTCCGACAGTGCGACAAATGTCAAGTAGTTCTCCAGGGTACGGGCCGAGACGGCCTCCGCCTTGATCAGCCTCCCTTCCCGCTAATAAGATACCTCTTGAAGCTTGTTTTCGCAGTGGCTTCAGCTGTATTCCTGTTGCGCGAGTGCCTCTGCATGGGGGTAGCATCCGGCTTACCAACCCGAAAGCGACACAGGCGCAACATCAGGCGGCCACGCGACATTACTTTCCCATTACTGACGTACGGAAGATCGACAAAGGTGGGAATGTCTGCAGTTCGCAGGATTAGGCCTGTGTGTATGACCTTTT
The DNA here is from genome assembly GCA_013339685.2 of Hyalomma asiaticum. Lineage (NCBI taxonomy): Eukaryota > Metazoa > Arthropoda > Arachnida > Ixodida > Ixodidae > Hyalomma > Hyalomma asiaticum. The sequence continues at coordinate 38,256,542 of CM023481.1, read as the reverse complement.
AACGTGCACGGCATTCGGACCATTGCAAGTAAGTGCATTCATCCCACCGCATCATACCTGCACCAAGGGTCACGGTGTCGACGCTACACTGAGTCCAGAAGAAACACCAGAAAAGTCATCAGCAGCCGGAGTAGTTTCTGTTTAGGGGAGCAACAGCATGGTCGATAACACGCGCGTCCCAACAAAGTCAGTGACTGCCGCGTTTGCGGGTACCTCACGCCCCTTTGAGATAAATGCATGACCTCTTATTTTCAGAGTGGACAATGATCGCCTCGTGTCCATTACAATGTCGCAGCTACTGGCGCTTCTGGCATGTGTTGCTGCGTTTGTGGTGACAGTCATGCGTGGAAAGTGTAGCCGGTGCGTGTGTGTGTGTGTGTGTGTGTGTGTGTGTGTGTGTGTGTGTGGAAGAGGGGGACCATCAGGCTGACCTTACGTGCCCAGCTGGAAGGTACATGTATTCGAAATTATGGACACCAGGCGTTGCTCGCTCAGAAAGGTTATTTCCGCGGTGAAAGAGCGAGAGCACGGCTACGCTAGTGTGACGGCACGGCACGAAGCGTTCGTTGATGCAAACATGTCTCAGGTGATTGCAGATACGGTAGAAAATCAATGGCTAAGATGATAGTCTGTGTCATACAAAGCGTGACCGAAATTTTTGTCGGGCTGAGCGCGTCACAATTGGGAAGAATACTGGAGGCAGGAACTGCGCAGCGAGCGGGTCATGGCATAAATGCAGCTACACTTATTACCCAAGAAGCCAGTCACGCTGCAACGTCCTCTCGCTAGGATTTCAGCACGTCTAATTCAGGCTTTTCAAGGAAAACGGGTAGCTGCTTAGGCAATGCAGATACACAGGAATTCACGAGTATGGACACTGACGCGCGTGCGCAGAAAAGAAGGTCTTCTTTCCTGAAACCTACCGCTATTCCATCAATCATAAAATAGTAGAAAGGTCTCCCACAACATAAATCAGCCAAGAATTTGGGTAGTGGCAGTAGCCTCTATGTCACTCTTGCCATCGGAGTGTAGATGAAAGTGTTACAGTGAAACTGCAGATCTGTTTTCGCTGCTTCTACTGATATAAAAGTTTTAGTGTGTAAAGTTGATTCGGGTTTAAATTTACTACAAGAAACTTGGTTATCTCCTGATAAAAGCTTTAATTTCCCTAACTTTACATCATTTTGCTTAGATCGCCAGTCGAGAGGAGGTGGTTCGCTTACATTAGTCTCAAGAAGGTTTTGTCACAAAGCGAAACTTTCTTACGTCTGGTGATAGCGAAATTCTTGGCGTTGAAATAAATCGCCCTTGAGGTGAGATGTTCTAAATGGTTAATGATTATTTTCTTTTGGGTGTATTCGACACAAGGCCTCGATATTCAGCTCTTTTAAATTGCGGGAGAAAGATAGTATTTGCTGGCGATTTTAACCCGCACCATATATCATGGAGATTTACATCAGATCAATGTGGAAAGCGCCTATGGGAGTGGGCTACAACAAATAATTTTGTTCGTCATAATTCCGGATATTTACAACAAATGCACCGGTGAATTAAACCTGGCCCAAACAGAAGACAGCAGCCTATTTTCATAAACTGAAATGAAGGGTAGAAAACACTTTTTGCTTTAGTTGCACTAGCCAGCATGCATTTCAATAGCCATACAAGGGAACACGCTCAACATTTTTGGTTACCGCACACACCCATTACAATCAAGTCAAAAGTTTCGCAGTGAAACCGAACAGTGCTTAAGACAGGACAAAACAAAATACAAGCATTATGTCACAAGCCACAAAATATAGATCAAATCCCAGTCAAAAAAAGCCAATTGGTCCAACTGGATATACCATTTGTTAGCAGAGGGATCACAAATGGAGTGAACCGGAATCCAACCGGAGTGGTAAACTTCAGTGGGACAGTCCAACTGGACTTGACTGTTCCAACTGGCCACGCCAGTTGGCACAGAATTTTCCATTTGGCCTCCCAATCGGAATACATGTCGTCCAGTTGGTTGCAAATGGTCCGACTGGGAACCCATTGAGGACCCATTGGGACAGCCGTTTTCCAATTGGAATATTTGGATTGTCCAATTGGATGCCCGATTACGGTTGATTCAAGCTCTTCCATAATCAGAATGCTTGAAGATTGCTGAGTCTGGTTGTTTGCGCTATATGAATTTGACATTGAGGAGTTGTTGGTAGGGCAGTTCTAATTGGGAGTCACTTTTTCATCATTTTGTATGTCTAGTCGGGAGTTAATTGGTTCAACCAGTTGGTTTCAATGGGTCTTCACTGACAACCCAAATGGTTTCAATTGGAAGACACAGAAATCAGAAACACTTTGAAACAAGAAAATAGCCCATATAAATATTTTTGCAGCTGTAACAACATTGATTAAATAAAAGATCTTTGTACTTTACTCATGTCATAGGACCACAGCATTTATTACATCTTTGCACTAACGGATCTGCCAAAAAATTGCCTGTCTTTTGTGGAAACGTGGCACTACCATGCAGGTCAAAATACACCTGACGGATGAGATCATATCCGAGTAGTAACATCAGTGGAGCGCTTTTTTTTCGTCTTGCACTTCTCCACAGGAAGATTTCGCTATGTTTTGCTCGCGCAGTCAGACAGCGTCGAGTGCGCAGTTACTATGGTGTGACAGATGAAATCTGTGTTAATGACCCTAATTCACAAAAAAATATTTCATTAACATCCCATTGGGTGACCAGTTGGATCGAACTGGTTTGCAAAAGTAGTCCAGTTGGGCAACCCATCAGCTCTACATGGCTTACCAATTGGCCACCAATTATTTCGAACTGGCTACCATTTGAATACAGTTGAGACGCCAGTTGGATTGAGTTGGCGCTCCCAATTGGTTATGAATGGTATGTCACCCAAAGGGTGGCGAAAATCCAACTGGTCCAACACCAATTGGTGGCAACTGGAAATTGTCTAGTTGGACCCATTTGGTTTTTTTGACTGGGATGCAGCAAAGAAAAAAGAATGAGAAACCTCAGTTCAAGTGTCAGCGACTTGTCATACGATCAATTTATATATTGTCTGATTGGTCTGCAGACACATGGACGATATGCTGACCCAGAATCACTGTACTGGTGGGTGTAAAACACTTCACTTATTTTCCCATTGCATTATCTCTTATTTTGTCCATATAAAATTGGTTGGTAACTACATTTCCAGTGCTTGGCAAGAATGGAAGCCACGCCTTTGAGCGAGTACCAGTAGTTTCTTAAACAATCAGCACGTCAGTGACTTCTTTGCATAACACAAATACAAGAAAAAATTTGTGAGCCATCCCGCATCCACACTGAACAAAGCATCCAGTGCCACCCTTCTCTAACTGCGACTTCAGAGACCTCTGCTGTTAACTCTGTAGCAAAGAGCTCAGAGCTTTGATGTGTACAGAAAAAAGCCTGGCGCCTGCTTTCCCGGCTAGTTTTTTTCAGCCTATGTGACACCGCATGCACACAGGATCATTATTCCGTGCAAATCAACCAGCGCTTTTAAAAGCATGCCTGAAAAAATTTCCACTTATTTGTTGAAGTGCAAAACTAGCTCTGCTCGTCATGGTTGTGTACGACGAGGCCGATGCACAGCCAAGCATGAGTGCTGGTGAGTGTCATCTAAGTGTTCAGAGCGTTTTCAGTCTTTGCGCCTGTGTGCTCGTGATGGCGGCGAGCAGTGAGAGGCAATTCCGCCGGGAGCGAAAACGCCGCGTCGATGCCTGTGTTCATTTGTTGAGCGAGAAGAATGACCTCGCTCCAGCACTGCGCCCCTCGCGTCAGGGAGACTACGCAGAGATCGTGTGTCCAAGCTACAGCGTCGACTGTGCCGCTCGCTTGGTGGATCAAGGTGAAATTACTGCAGATAAAGAACAGATAGCGCACGGTCTTGGGTGTAGCGGTGATTTGCCAAGTTTCCTCAATGATGTACACGTGGTGCATATGCGTGGTGTGGACTTTACAGGAGTAACTGTTCACAGCGGCATAGTCTTGCTGCCATCATCCTCTTTGGTTCCGCGCAATGAATGCCAGCCGCAAAACAGTGACGTGAGCGGAGATCGTGACTCGTCAGATGACAAGGAAAGCGATGTGAACTTCCGGCAACGACTACAAGCATGGGCATTTGAATCGCGCGGCTCACATGTGGCGGTTAAGTCACTGTTGAAGGGTTTACGAAAACAATCTTGTTTTGGCCTCGCTGCCGTCGTCTGCTAGGACTCTCCTGCAGACTCCAAACAGAGCCCTGAACATCAGAATGCTGACAGGGGGAAATTTAACCATTTTAGCATAGAGGCAGGACTGCGGCAAGCCCTGCTATGCCATGAAGACTTTCCGAAAGAGCTCAGCATTAAATTTAATATTGATGGTTTACCTCTAGCTAAGAGTTCAAGAGACTGGTTCTGGCTTATTCTTGGTCGCCTCAGGAATTTTGAGAACCTAGAACCCTTCGAAACCAAACCCAAAGACGCCAATAAGTTCCTGCAGTGCTTTGTTGATGAAACAAAAGTATTGCTAGCACGTGGCCTCCTGTTTAATGGTTCGTCCATTCTCATGAAGGTGCACAGTGTAGTTTGTGATGCGCCTGCAAAAGCCTTCCTTCTTTATTTCAGGAGCCACACTGGTTATTTTAGCTTCACGAAGTGCACTGTGAAGGGATCGTATATTGCAGGTAGAGCTTGCTTCCCAACCCTTGCTAACTCTCTTTGCAGTGATCAGAGTTTTCATAGCAAGAGTCAAGAACAGCATCACATAGGCCGCAGTATCTTGGAGGAACTTCCTATGGATATGACAAAGGATATACCTATAGACTACATGCACATTGTATGCCTAGGGGTGATGCAAAAATTACTTTTGCTGTGGGTGCGAGGACCAAAGGAATTCAGACTTGGTGCCAATGTCCGACGCGAAATGTATGAAAGAAATATCTAGCTAGAAAAGTTCATTCCCTGGGGCTTTAATAGAAAACCAAGAAGCCTTGTAAAATTAGACCGTCACAGGGCAACCGAGCTTCGCTTTTTCCTGTTATGAGGTCCTTTGGTACTGTCTTCTGCGACACCTTCTTACATGCTTGAGAATGTTGTAGCACGGCATGTTGATATTAGAGTACTCGCCACACCTCAGTCAACTGTAAATGAAATCAATTTGCAGGTGATTTTCTGTCGTGACGGGCTTCATTGACATATATGGGAAAGAGCAAGTGTCGCAAAACGTGCATGGATTGTGCCACATTGCTGCTGATATGTTGCACCTGGGGCCTCTAGGTGCCTAGAATGCATTCCCATTTCAGAATTATATTTCATCTATAAAGAGAATGATGCGAAAGCCTGAACAGCCTCTCGAACAACTTCCCAATAGATTGTCAGAGCTGAGAAATGCCCCCAAAAGAAGTATGTCGACAACGTCTGAAGCTACCTTTTCTGTAGAGTTGGCCCACTGATCTCACCGTTTCAAGGCCTACAGTTCAAGAAAGCAAAATTGCCTGACAATGTTGTTATTGCAGCAGGCAAGAACAGCTGCTGCAACTTAAAAATGACAGAAGCATTATAACTGTACAAAACTTTGTGTATGACAGCTCAGGTGCACCTTTTGTCATAAGGTAAAGAGTTTTTGCAAAGACGGGACTTGTATACGAGACCTTGCCCGTGAACAATGCTACGCATTTCCATTCTCTCTCAACTTTCTGGTTTGCACTCTTGGCCAGTTCAGAGCATATTTCAGAAATGTCTGAAAGTGTCATTCAAGAATGAAATTGTTATTTTTCCACTTTTGCATGCCACCATTTCACACTAGTTGTCATGTGTCTGTAAACAGGGTGCATCACCATCAGCAGCAGAAGCCACTGCAGGATGAAGGCTTCTCCATATGCTTTCCATTCTTTCCTGTCCTGTGCGGGCTGACTCCATTTCATGCCAGTTAATTTCTTAACTTTGTCACTTCATCTAACTCTCTGTTTTCCACGGCTGCACTTACCCTCTCTTGGTATCCATTCTGTCATTCTTACTGTCCATCGGTTGTCTAGCCTTCTCATAGCGAGACCTGCTATGTCCGTCGTTTTCTTTAACTTCGACTATTATGTTGGAGGAGGAGGGAGGAGGAGGAAAAAACTTTAATAAAAAACAAAAATTAAAGGCAGTTCAGGGTGGGGCCCTCAGTCCAGGGCTCCACTGGCTCTTGCGGCTCGCTGGGCTTGGTCCAGGAGGGCCAGTTGGCTCTCCCGGTCCTCGCTTGCGAGCAGTGCCTCCCACTGCCGAATGAAGTCTGCTACCCTCAGAAGGGGTGAGTTGATGTTTTTTGGTCTAGCCGCACATTCCCACGTGATGTGGGCTAGCGTAGGTTTTTCGCCACACCACGGACAGGTGTTTTTGTAACAGGCTGGGTGCATCTTGCAGAGAAGGTTGAGGTGCGGGTATGAATTGGTCTGTATACGACGCCAGTCCCGTGCTTGCGTTCTATTCAGTTTAGGGTGCGGTGGCCCGAAGGTGCGTCGCTCCCTCCTCTGAATCTCTAATATGTCGCGTACTATGGATGGAGGTTCCTCTAGAGCGCTGCCCGCTGCTCGGTCGTTGCTTCCTCGAGCGATGCGGTCTGCCCTTTCGTTACCTTCCAGTCCGTTGTGCGCTGGACACCACATTATGCTGTGGTCAATGTCGAGGCATGAGCCGAGAATTCTTGCGACGCTGCGCGGTAGCGTTCCCCGCATGAAGAGTCGACACGCTGCCTGCGAGTCTGTGAGTACATAAGCCGGCTGACCCTTAAAGTCGGCGTCTCGTATGGCCAGTGCAACGGCTGCAGCTTCGGCTGTGCATACCGAGGCGGTCTTCACCATGGCAGTTATCGTGGTGACTTTGTTGCTTGCGGCGATCGTGTAGAAGTCCTTGCGAGAAGTTGCGCTCGCGTCTGTGTAGTACGCTGTTGGGTCATTTCCGAATCGCTTCTGCAGGGCTCTCGTCCTGGCCTGCCTTCGGCCTGCGTGGTATTTAGCACTCATATTTCGTGGAATAGGTGCGACGTATAGTCGATCTCTCAAATCTCGGGGCAACAAATCTGTTTTTTCTCCACAGAACGGAGGTCGAGGGTCGTATCCCAACCGTTGTAGGATAGACCGGCCCTGGGGCGTGGAGCTCAGCCTCTCTCTTTGCGAGATGAGCACCGCAGTTGCATGTTCTTCATATTTGTTGTAAATTCCCAAACGCTCCAGGCGCTCCGTGCTGACTGTGTTCGGGAGTCCCAGGGCCGATTTGTATGCCATTCGGATAAGAGTGTCGACCTGCTTCATTTCAGTTTGGTTGAGTCTTTGGAACGGGAGGCCGTAAGTGATTCGGTTAATCACAAACGCTTGCACCAGCCTGATTGTTTCTTCCTCTGCGAGCCCGTTGCGACTGCGTCCCACTCGACGGATCATGCGTGCCACGTTCTTGACGGTTAATTTTAAGCTCCGAATTGTGGCATCGACGTTGCCGTTCTCTTGAATAAGTAAGCCAAGCACTCTCATTTGGGTGACTTCACGAATAGCGTGGCCCTCGAGATGGAGATCTATTCCCTGGATACCGGCTTTCTTGCAGCGCTTACTGCGTACTGTGATGAACTCTGATTTTTCTGGCGCACATGTCATACCCGCGTGTTTGGTGAAAGTTGCCACTTTGTCTATGGCCTCCTGTAACAGGTCTTGTTTCTCGCCATAAGAACCCCGGTGTGCCCAAAGCGTGATGTCATCGGCGTAAATCGTGCATCCGAGGTCCCGCACTTGTTCAAGTTCTAAGGCCAGTCGCCTCATTCCGACGTTGAACAGAAGTGGCGACAAGATTGAGCCCTGTGGAGTGCCTCGATTGGGCATTGCGAAGATGTCAGAGCGCGTGCTTCCCAGACCAATCGTTGCCTTTCTGTCGCGAAGGAAGCTGAGGACGTACCGAAACACCTGTCTTCCACAACCTAGGTCTTCTAGGCCTTCGAGGATTGTGTGGTGTGAAATCGTGTCAAACGCTTTTTTGACATCAAGCGCCACGACTATCCGGGCTTCCTTGTTGCGAGGTGGGTCCAAAACTTCGTCTCGGAGCATAAGGAAGGCGTCCTGTGCTGACACGTGCGGTCTGAAACCAAGCATGCAGTGAGGAAAAAGTCCATGCCGCTCGATGTAGTTGCTGAGTCTAGTTTGGATCACCTTCTCAAAAAGCTTCCCTACGCACGACGTGAGCGATATTGGCCTCAGGTTATGTAGATCTCTGGGTTTAGCCGGTTTTGGTATAAGTATGATGGTAGCCTCTTTCCAGTCGTCCGGTACTGCCCCGTTCTCGGACCATACGTTATCGTTGAAGTAGGTCGTCAGCTGCTTCAATGATTCCCGACTCAGGTTGCGGAGCATCGCATTTGTAACGTGATCCGGACCCGGAGCAGTGTTTTTTCGGAAAGACTGCGCAGCTGCGTAGAGCTCTGCTGTTGTTATAGGCGCGTCCAACTCAACGTTATCAGGCCCGTTATAGCTGTATTCTCGTGACCGCGTGTCCTCTGGTCCTACGTAGATGCTCTTGATGTCCTCAATGAGGGCATCAGCTGTGCCATCGTACTCATGTTCGATTAATTTCAGCGTTCTGTTTGTGGTGGTCCGTGTTCCCGCTGGATCTATCATACTCCGGAGAATAGCCCACGTTCGCTTCGTGCTAAGCGTGCCTTTGAGGTCATCACAAAACTGAAGCCAATTGGTTTCTTGCAGCCGGCGCGCGTACTCACTGGCTTCCTGCGCAAGCTGGGCTATCCTAATCTTGAGCTTTCTATTGTGTCTCTGCCTCTTCCATCGCTTGGTCAGACTTCTCCGAGCCTCCCAGAGGTGCAGTAGGTGCCCGTCGACTGCCGGCGTTTCTACCGTGGTCACAATTTTTCGTGTAGTACTTTTGTATATGGCCCTGATGGATGCTGTCCAATCTGCAGCGCTCTGGCACGGTGCAGTTTGCTTTTGCTTCTCCCTATAAGCTATCCAATCTGTTATGGTGGCTGCCCCTAATCTATGCCGAACCCGCGTCCTATTCATCGAAACACTAATGATGCAGTGGTCACTGCCGAGGTCTTCGCATAGGTTGGTCCACGTGACGCCTCTGCCATTGTTGCTAAAGGTTAAGTCCGGTGACGTGTCTTTTACTACACTGTTCCCTGTTCTGGTTGGTTCATCAGGTCTCGTGAGCAACACGAGCCCTTGGTCCTCCGCGAGGTCCGCTAGCCTTTGGCCCTTGGGTGTGTCTCGATCGTAGCCCCAATCAGAGTGCGGAGCGTTAAAGTCGCCCAGGATAATTGCTCGGTCGTTTCGTTTCACTTTGCTCAAGGTGGCCCTGACTAACATGTCAAATTTTGCATGCCTGTCCCTTGGTGGGCTGTAGACGTTGGCGATAACAGTTTTCGGTTTGCCCCGCCTACATGGCCAGATCGTGAGGATTTGATGTTGAACACCGCAGTTAGAGGCGTAGTCCACGCTTACCGCTATATCCGCCCGTGTCAGCGCTGCTATCTGAGTATGGTCAGGGTGCGTGTGCAACTTGTATCCCACGAGGTTCGGTATCCTCTTGCCTGGTTCTTGTATACATATTACGTCCGGGGAAACAGGCGTCGTATCTATAAAACGCGCTAGTGCTGCAACTTTTGTTCTAAGCGTCCTGCAGTTCCACTGCCAGACCTCGAGGCTCTCGGTTACTCTTGTGCGGTGGTTAGCCATCTATAGTGCTTTCGCTGTCGGTCAGCTCTGCCTCTTTGGGTCTGCGTGTCGGCGTTCCTGGGCTGACACTCTTTCGTTTGTTCGCTCCCTCTTTGGTGGTGTGCGAAGAGGAGTCTTCTATCTGTCGTTTCATCTTGTACAGCTCCGCAAAAAGAAGTTGCACTTGTCGCGCTACAGTGCCCAGTTTATCGTCTTTTTCTGTCACCTGTGGCGTCGCGTTCTTGGCTTCTTGTGTGGGCTTCTTTGAATGAGAGCAATTCCTTTGTTTTAAATCTGCTAGCTCCTTTCGAATTTCAGTAAGACTGGCCTTCAACATTCTGTTTTCCTCTAAAATCTTTTGATACGCGGGACTCTGAGTAACTGGATCGGCAGTGGGATACACTACCCTCGCCCAGCTTACCTGTTGTGAGGCTGTGGCTGCCGTGAGACGTTTAGCCAGTGGAGCCCTCTCCTGTTCGGGCAGAAGAGGCTTGGTGTCACGCGCCCTGGATCTTGACCTGGACCTCTGATGGCTCGGTTGTCTGGTACGCGATCTCGATCTCGATCTTCCTGTTTGCCGAGGTTCAGAGGGGGCCCCTTCTTGCCGTTGAGGAAGCTCTGGGAAATCGCTGAGCTCCAATTCTTCCTCTTCTGTTGCGAACCACCGTGGACGGTGTTCAGCAGATCCGTGCATTTCATTTCTCGGTCTGCCTCGTGGGAGTCTTTTCTTCAGGCGTTTCCGACAGCTGCGGTCGCCTGTGAGGTGCTGGTCTCCGCAGGCAGCACATCGCGGTGAACACTCGTGTCCGTCTTCAGGCTCGCGAGCCCCACAGATTACACACACATTTGCGTCCGGTTGCGGGCAAACGTCCGTGCGGTGGCCGACGCTGTGGCAAGTCTTGCAAACTTGCACCGAGTTGCGGTATGGGTGACATGCCATCTCCCCACCACAATAGTAGACGAACCGTGGTAGGACCGTTCCTATGAAGGTGATGGCTGCGCTCTTCGAGTCACCTAGCATTCTTGCCTGAATTATTTCCACGCCTTGCGTCCGGACTCGAAGGTTTGCCTTGATTGTTTCTCCTGGCGTATGCGGCGGGAGTCCATGAATTACTCCTTTGACGGCGCCTTCTCCGGTGGCGGCATACGCATTGAACGCGTGCGTCTTGCCATTAACTGTGAGGGATGTAATCTTGCGCAGAAGATTAGCGGTCTCCTGCTCAGATGTTGAAACTATTGCGATGTTTGAGCCCTGTTTTATGCGCAATATAAATTGCTCACCCTTTACCTTGTTGTGGCAGGCCGCGATCACAGCTGCTGCGAGCATTGGGCTGGTTAGGGTTTTCAATGGGAGTCCTTGGTGCGGGCGTAGAATGATCTTGAAGTCGTCCCGTGGCAGTGGTGGGAGCTTGCTCCGTCGCGCCCTGCGTCGGCGGTTAGAGCTTGAGTTATTCTGTTCCCTCTGCGAAGGTTCGTTCCGTTTCGCCTGCAGGCTACCCCGGTCTGTTCCCTGACCCACTCGGCTGTCTTCCTACCTCTAATGTAATGCCTATCATTTTTCGTTTATCACCAACTGTGTGGTTCTTCCTTTCTTAGCTTCCTTGTAATTCTCCAAGTTCGTGCCCCGTATGTCAGTACTGGAAAATACAGTACTGTAATTTCCACTTGAGTGATAATAGTAAGTTCCCATTCATGAGTGGAGAACGTCTCCTGTATGCATGCCATCCCACGCTTATTCTTTTCTGTTTCTTTTGCATGAGTGGGTTCTACTATGAGTAGCTGTCCTAGACATGTGTATTCTTGTATGACTTCTGGTTTTCAATCGTTAAGACATGTTTTTTTCGCCGTGCCACCTAGCATTACCTTTGTTTTCTGCATGTGCATCTTTAATCCTACCTTAGTGCTTTCCAGTATTAAGTCTACAGTCATCTTCTGTAGTTCGTTGCCATGACTGCTGAAGAGTACTACATCGTCGGCGAAGCGCAAATTACTCAAATATTCACTCAAATATTCGCCGTTAATCCTTAGTCCTGTTTCTTCCAAGTCTTAGTCTTTTGAAGATTTCTTCCATATGCGCCGTAAATAGCATTGCAGAAATTGTATCTCTTTGTCTGACAGCCTCTGTATTGGAATTTTCCTGCTTGTCCTACGAAGAAATAGGATGGCTGTAGTCTTTACAGATTGTGCTTATTATATTTAAGTAACTGTCACATATTCCTTGACGGCACAATGCCTCCTGAACTGCTGTTATCTCTACCGAGTCAAAATCATTTTAGTAGTCTATGAAAGCCATATAAAGGGATCTGTTGTCTTCAGCGGATTTCTCGATTACTTGATCACGTGACGGCGGTCAACTGTGGAGTATCCATGTATGAACCCCGCTTGCTCTCTTGGTTGATTAAATTCAAGTGTGGCTCTCATTCTATTTGAGATAACCTTTGTGAATGTTTTGTGTAGTGCTGAGAGTCGACTGTTCGGCCTGTAGTTCAAGTCTTTAACATCTCCCTTCTTGTGTAATAGTAGATTGTTTACATTTTTCCAACTTACTGCCATTTGAAGCTTTGAAGCATTGTGTGTACAGTGTTGTGAGCTTTCTAGTTAGGAAGTCTCCTCCAGCTTTGAACAAGTTGGCGGTAATGCCGTCTTCTACAGCTGTTTTCCCGCAGGACATCCCCTGAATTGCTCTCCTAACGTCGTCTGCAGTGGCGCATGGAACTTCGCTGTCCTGATCGGTGCTTATTACACTCTTGGTGGGGCGTCTCGTGCTTGAGCTGTAGATTTCTGAATAGAAGTCCTCAGCCACTTTGGCTGTATCGTTGAAGTTACTAACAATGTTGCCCTGTCCAGCTTTCACTGAAAGCATTATATTCTTTCCCACACAAAGCTTCCTTTTAGTTGTTTTGATGCTGACTCCTTTCTTATGGCTGCTTTCACGCTATGGTAGCATATGTCAGTGACTCTACTATTGCAGATCAGCTTAGACAGCTTGGCGAATTCTACCTCTCGAGTGAGTTAGTTATTCTCATGTGTAGGCGTTGTTTTACTAAACTATTAGTAGTTTATGAGAGCTCATTCACATCTTGTCTCAGTGCTTTCGCTCCTACTTCGATTGCTGCTTCGGTAGTCTGCAGCCTAGTAATGTGGTCATTCATCTTTTCTACGTCTCAATTTTCTTCCTTTCCTACAGCCTCATACTTGTTCTTGAGTGCAATTCTAAATTTTGTTTGTTGCCCTGACTTTGTTCTTGTCCACTTGAGATGGAGAGTTATCTTTGCCCTTACTAGTCTGTGATCACTAATTTTCATCTATTCAACCACTTCAGAGTCTTGTTCTATACTTGTGTTACTGCACAGTCTCAAATCTATTTCGTGTCCACTTCCTGCTCTTACATGTCTTAAAAGAATGTGTTCATTACACGGAGTTGATTTCTTTCTGTGATTTTCACTACAATGTCCCCTCTGCCTCTGCTATTCCTATCGCCTATGCTCTAGTTCCAAGCAGCCTGTTTTTTTTAGTTTCTTTCCTATTCCGCCTTCCTATTTTCACCCTATAAAGAGCGTATATTGGGTACATACTTTCTTCATTGCTGTTTCCACATACTTGTAAAACTCTTCAACATCCTTGTCATTGCGGCTGGTCGTTGGGGCGTAACCATGTATAAGTTTTAGTTTGTATCTCTTGTTTAGTTTTAGCAGGGACTCCTGCTACCCTTTCACTGATGCTGTAGAATTCTTAAATATTGCCTGCAATGTCATTGTGGATAAGGAATCCCACGCTGTATTCGTGCTTCTCTGGTAGTCCTCTGTAGCAGAGAAATGCCCATCATTAAGCTGTAAGTATCCTTCCCCCGGTTTCCCAACCTCACTAAGGCCAATGGTATCCCAATTAATACCGTTTATTTCTTCTACTAGTTCAGCTAGTCCGGCTTCACCTGATAGAGCTCGCATGTTTTGTCCAGTATTGAACAGTTTTGTCCAGTATTGACATGTAGTCTTGCTTGGTATGGTAAAAAATTGGGGGACCCTAAGCTTCGCCTTTAAGAGTTGAACGCGATAGCGAAATCCGGTCCCTATTGTGCACTTCAACCACTCAGTGCATACTTATTAGTGTGTGTTGTTACACACACACGCGCGCACAGACACACGCGCGCGCGCGCGACATATCTATGGTAATGGTAGAGGTTTCCGATTTATTTACTAGCACGTTCATTCGTAAATGGTCACATTCTGTCGTCCTTCTTGCGTAAGTATCTGACAGCTGTTCGATTTGTTCTTCTGGAGACCTCTTCCGGCCAACCGCAACAAGCATCGCCTTATGGACGGTGAAACGGCAAACAGCACATTATGTAATGTTTGCTGTTTGCTTGATATATTGTCACGTTGATGTGACGGTCTTTCTTGAACACACCAGACGAAGGGACTATGAAAAGAATCAAATTTTATTCGGGCGAACCTGTGCCCAAAAGCAAGCTCTGGCTAGACTACGGCGGATGATGATGATGATCATTGTGGATTAGTTAAGGGAAAGACGCTAAGTTCTGCAGCCCATGTAGGGAGCACGGCTAAGTGTCCGTGGGGGAAGGGGAAAGGGAGTGAAAGAGATACAATATGAACGCCGTAGTGGAGGTCTCTGGAAATTTAGACGACCTGGGGTTCTTTAACGTACACTGACAACGCACAGGACACGAGCCTCTGGCATTTTCGCCTCCGTCGAAAATGCGACCGCCGCGGCCAGCATCGAACCCGCGTTTTCTTGGGTGGCATCCGAGTACCTCAACCACTACACCACCGCGGCGGACAACGGCGACGGCGAAAACAGCATGCGCAGTCGAGCGTGGGCGGTAAGAATGGCCGCGCGCTCTCACCAGTCCGGCACTTATATTCGCGACAAGGAACGCTTTCGAGCGCGAGCGTCTCGTGACATGGTGAAACAGAACATGAGCCACAGTTTTAGCAAACGCGGCTCCAACGCTACAGCGACGCGTCGGTGCAAAGCATGCAGCCGAAAGAAACTGTCACTGGAACACCAACGCTAGCACAGATAAATGCACGTGGCAATATGTCCCCTGTCCTAGAACGGCGGAACCCTATAGGCTCTGCTGTAGTCGCATGGCCTCCGAGATGGCGGGCGCGCTCGCCGTCTCGGAGGCCATGGTAGTCGAGACATGTTTTTCACAATGTATCACAGATGGCAGCACATTATCTAATGTTTGCTGTTTGCTTGATATGCTCAATGAAGTTTATTCCGCCTACAAATCGCCGAATGAGCCTACAAATCGCCGAATGGGCTCATTTTCGTCGTGACACCTGCCGAACAAAATGCGTTAAGGAGACTCCATCCACTACATGACATTTATGTGGTGTTTTTTTCCGAGGGAGTTCAAAGTAACATCGTGGCTTCGTGGTAGGACACCTGCTTGCCGCGCAAACGGCCCGGGTTCGATCCTCAGTACGACTGAAGATTTGTATTGTTTATGTTATTTGCATCTTTCTCGATTTTTCGCTCACGGCCGATTTTTCACTCACGCACCGACACCAACGGCGGTATTTCTGCGAAACGAGCTCTCTAACGCTATCGCGTTAAAAAGAGACAACGACAGAATTGTCGAATGTTCCTTGTTATTCAGAAGTTTTTGCAGCACCGTCACTTACCCATAGAGTCAATGCACAAGGACGCATTAAATTCTTGATGCTGCAGTTTTGTCGGCCTTTTAGATAATCAACACTATAACGTTTTTTATTTCACTTTCCTATTTTAGTGCAATAATACAATCTAGATTGCTTAAGAAACATTCCTATAGTGAACAAATTTCTACGAAACATATTGCTGTGCTTCTTTGATTAACCTTTGCTAGAGCCTAGAACTGTACCCTTTGAAACCTCTGTGTGAAGCACTTCCTTTGCAACATAATTGGTGACTTTTGTATATAAAAATGTATAATTTCTTTTTTGTGCAAGGTAGTTGTTCAGTTCCCCAAAGAAGGCAATGCACTGGGCACCATTCACAAAACTTGGATCGATGGCAACAACTTTGCGTGGCGTCGCCACACAAAGCAAATAAAAACCTTGCTTAGAGCTCGAGCCATGCCAGGAATCGACTGGAGGAGAATTCCTTGCAACATGGTCAGCACATACGGTAATGCTCACTATTTCACCTGTTTGATGTGCACATTATTATTGGAACTAAAAGAAATGTACAGTTTACTAGTATGCATGTAACTGGTTCCTGAAACACCCAAGGTTGTGTTGCAATGCTGTGTATTTGGCATTCACAGGTGTAATGAAACTGTACATGCTACAACATTGTTTTGCTCACATGTCTATGGGAGCCTCCATGACTGAATGACGTCTTCTGACTATGTTCGAAAGGTGCTAGGGGTCCCCTTTAAATTAAGGGAGTTCCTGCAAGCACAGGTTAAACTTATAGTTTTAGATATAAAATTGTCTTACCTCTTTTCAAATTTCCTCTTTTATGCTCACACGATGCAACAGAAAATAAATAGCTCATTGTGCAGCACCAGATTGCCTGGCAGAAAGGAAATTTGTAACCTGTAGAAAGCAGAAACATCCTTTTTTGTTACATAAATATAAGATTATAAGCACTATAAGATTTCTTCACAAAGTGCTCACATCAATGTGACATTGTTTCAGGCACATACAATGATGCATTGCAAGGGCTGAAAAAAGCTGAGAATGGCTCTGCTAGTGAAAGTGCTGCTGAAAGGGGTAGAGGAAAAAGAAAAAAAAAGAGGAAGAATTACAGCGAAGACGAGATGCCACTGCCTCAGCCACCACAGACTATGCTAAAAAATAGGCATCTTCACCTGTCTGTAGATAGGTTACACAGATTTCGTAACGTCCACCATATTAGCACATGGCTAGATATGTAATGACCCATATAATAGTGTGTTGTGTTGGGTTTTTAGTGGCTTTGTGGGGGCTTGTTGATGCTCTTCTGGCATAGCAGCTGTACATGAAAGCTACGCATTCTTGTCGTCCAATGCAGTTTGTTACTGGAGTCATGCCTGCACGACCGCCACACTAGATACTTCCTTCTCGCACAGCAGTCACCAAATGTCACTTAGTCTGTTGACAAGTAAGAAAAGCATATGATTTTTCATATTTGCAAACTATTTGTGCTGGTGTTTCAATTTGTTCTGGGGAGTATTTCAATACTTTGAAAAATTACAGTATTTTAACCTTTTACTGTGGTTCAGCATTACGCAGAAATGCAGCATGTTCAGTGTACTTAATCCTAACTATTTTGTTGATATTGCATAGCTACAACTTGGATGCACTGATAAGAGAGCTGAGCTTTGAATGCTTAAGACAACAAGACTGTCATATTTACGAACAATTCCATAAGTAAATTTTTTGTCAGTTGGAAATCTGGAAAATTCATCTCAGTTTTTTTATGGCGTTGTGCTAGGAATTAGCAGACAATTCTCTTTCATTTAATTTCTGTGAGTATGCTAACATTTTATGCAGTTGATGTAGTGAAATAGCATATCATCTGCCATGAGCACTATTCTATAAATGTTGCAGCAAAACTTCTCGGAGAACCTTGACTTATGTTCAGTACCCTCCAATGGCTGGTGTGTTTTATTGTCCAGTTTAATTTCTTTCCATTTATGTCATTACTACTCTACAACTAAAAGCTACAAATAACTTTCCCTATGACTTCCTTGGCCTCGTTGTGCGTTAGCTTCATGAGATTCTCTCTAGCAATAAAAACGAGCCCTTGCTCTTTCCCCTTTCATTCTTCCATGCAGAAGCCACACATGGTATGGTATGATCTACAAGGATAAAGCCAGCACGTGCGCCCAACTTTACACAGCGTTCTGGATATCATGGTATGTCTTTTTCCATGTAGTGCAGTTGCTTGAACCATTCTGCCATTTTTATAAGTGTGGTTTGAATATCTAATTCATGTACTTGGTAAAAGCAGTCGATTGCATTCTCACTATTCTCGATTAGGGCAGCCTGATATGGCTATTTCAGAGTTACTAATTTTCTGTGCTGGTGCAGTGTGGAATATGCATTGCCCTTGGCTGCTTTCTAGTGTTAATTGCTCAATGAAAAGCTTGTGATATCTGTGCTGTTGGCTTATATTTTATTTATCCTTTGCCTTTTGTTTTTTAGTTGTGTCATTGACATGACATTTTACTATGGTGCATCGTAACATTGCCCATTGCAGGATAGTTAAACCACACTAATCATGCATTATGCTGCAATGGGCAATGTTACGATGCACCATAGTAAAATGTCATGTCAATGACACAACTAAAAAACAAAAGGCAAAGGATAAATAAAATATAAGCCAACAGCAGTTAAACCACACTAATCATGCATTATGCTGTTGGCAGAGTTGGTGCTGTCCTTGCAAAGTAATACACGAAACACATTAGCACGCATACTAAATGTATCCACTATTAACTCTGCACCCCTGTAAGGACTGACAGCTGTAGGTGCTTTTACATGTCTGGTTTTGTTCTCTGCAGGACAAGTGCCTGGCACTGTGTAAGTATCTCAGAGGGAGCCACTGCAGATACAGAAAATTACACACCACATGGCATACAATGGTTACTATAAACTGCTTGTACCATAGTTTTTAAAACACTAGGTAACCTTGAATGCAATATCCCTTTTTGAAGATCTCAAAATTGATGGAAGTTTAGGAGCTAGTGGTACAAAAATTTAGTATGGAGATAGTGTGAATTCAGTGATGTACCACTCTAGTGCTTTGCATGTGTGAACACAGCCTGCATGCCTTTACAGATGCTGACAGCTTTTCTTTGGTGCACGTACTATGCTAATGCTGTCTGAGCTATTTACTTTATGCTTGTAAATTGCTTTTCATGACTGAGCCTAAGTTGTGTATTCAACTGCATAAAACTGTAGTCCAAATCTCATCCCAGCATCCTTAGGAAGGGATGTGCTTGAATTTGCAGGTTCTCGTGAGTAAAGTGAACATAATATTCATCAATTTACTCATTGCCCTGTAAGTTGCAGACTAGAAGCATGTCACTTAATGTGCTTGAAAGTGAAGCTTACTGTTTATAATTCTGTGGCACTGTAGTGGAATCTCATGCTGACTGGCAGACCAGACTTCCTCAACATGTACTACAAACACCAAGCTCTGGTAAGCAATCCAGGGACAGAGACATCATCTGACACTATATATTTACTGTTTTTTAGGACAGTATTTATACATGAGCTACAGCCAGTCACAAGAGTGTGAACGTTCTGCAGGCTCAGTGCACCGCATTCAATTATCATGGCATGCCTGCTTATTCATTTTGTTTATTGCATCAACACTTTTCTTTACAAATAGAGCTCGAGAGACGCTATGACAGGGCTGGCAGCTCTGCCCATTCCCCACCTATGACTCCCACTGGGTAAAGAAATGGGCATCAGAACTACGGTCAGGTTATAAGGATATTGATTACACTTGTTTTACTTACTTTTCCTGAACTTTCAGGTCGCATAGTAATGTCCAGAGATGCCGAATATTGTGCGAACAGGGCTTCACTTCCCGCTGTTGGTGTACTGTCAAGTAAGCATTAGCCCTTGGTAACTGATAGTGATAACCTGCCTCAATATTTGTTCCATATATTAGATAAATTCATTTGCACTTTATGTTGTAAGTACTGCCATCTTATATTAGTAAGATTGAGGACTTGAAGATTTACTAATTTATGGGATTTACTAGTCACAATCATGACATGATTAAGAGGCATGCCATAGCAGAGGCTCTGGTTTAATTCTGATGATTTGGGATTTGAAATGCACCTGCATGTAAACATATACATACATGGGTGCTTGTGCATTCAGTCCTTATTGAAACATGAAAATGGCTATAAGGCGACTATCACAGTTGTGCATCATGAAAATGTAAACTTTCAAGATTGATATAGCTTGTTCTCAAACTAATGAACATGTTGTTAGGGACAATCTCATAACATATTTTATGATAATTTACAGCACCCAGCTCAAGACCTTCAAACAGGACTATCTCAAGCATGACTAGTCCATCTGGTAAGCATCAGTGAACTGCATTTCACCAGAGTGTGTTATTCTGCTTGAGTGATGCTGTCTGCTAACTTCAGAATGCGAGGTTTGTGTAATCTGTGTAATCTGCCCATGCACATTTTAGTTTGAAATTCATCATTTTGAGCGCCTTTGACCACAGACAGTGTAAGAATTATGTACAGTGGTGCATAATCACTATACAAAACTTTGTGCAGTTTTCGAAGGTGTTTTCTGCTGACACATAACCAAATAGAAAGTTCCATTATCATCCCACTTTCTCTGTTCAAGTACTGCTTTTCTCCAACTGACAATGCTTCATCCACCAAACCAATTCCTAGCTAGCCTGTAAACTTGCAATATCATTGCTCCGTATTTCTGTACCATTAACTGCATTTATAGATTACACATTCCCTGCTCTATATAGTTGGATACAACTTTAAAAAGAACAGCAGTTGGCAACAAGGCAGTCGGGTCAATGCTATTCAGCCAGCCGATCAGACAAACAAATGAAATGTCATGCAACCTTTTCAATATGGCATTGTGGGTCATTCTTCCATCATTTCAATAAAGAATTGGGCTTTCTGTGTTCCACTTCAATATACAAGTGAAAAGCAAAGCTGAATATTGTGTGAACAGGGCTTCAGTTCCCATTTGCTGCTGTACTGTAAGCAAGTATTTGCTCTTGGTAACTGATGGTGATAACCTGCTTCGGTGCCTGTTCCATGCAGTGCACTTATTTGTGCAGTTATCACATTAATTTGGTTACATGGATTCTGTAAAGTAAAATTATGCAGAGGAACAGTGGCAGGCAGTTATGGTGTGTGAAGGGGTTCCCTGCATGCTTGAGGTGTATCTGAATATATAGCTGTATTTTAGTACATCCTTAATATGCTTAATTTCCTCTTAACTACATGTCATCCATGCATCTTTTACCTGACCTCTGATTGATGCCTTCTACTTCTGCCCTATTAGTTGCACCTGGCACTTTTTTTTGTCGCTCATTGCAGAATTATTAGCTTTTCAAATTTCACGGTTACCTAAATTTTAATTTCTTAAATTAGTACTAGCAGAATACATTGATTTCAGCTTTTCATTTCGAACATGTTAGTGAGCCACAGAGTTTGGTATAGTTTTGTCATGAACACATTTATATAAAATGAATTTTCTTACTATCTCAATCTGTAGAATTTGAACAGCAGGTCCTCACACCTCACATACAATGTCGATGCTGCTTGAGCACCAAAGCTGCCAGCTCGATACTATTGTACAACATTTCTGTGATGGCCCTCCACAAGTTGGCAACTCAAGGGAAGATTTAATTCTCAAAGCATTAGAAAATGTTGAAGAATTTCAGAAATTCGATGAAGAGATTTCTAAAAGTGACACGATGAGGACATGCCTGGTTAGGTATTTTTTCAAATTTTTTTCCAGTTGGTTTATCAAATGGACTTGAGTAGACTAACATTTCTATATGCACATTTTACAGATGCAGCAACTTCGTGGTCTTGGAGCCACCAATGTACGATCTGCTACACGGCACATCCTCAGTCTCCTGATAAGCCAGATTTGCCATATAGTATAGCTGGCTTGGCCAGAAAGGCAAGAAAAGTTTTGCTGCACTCAATGTGTCTAACATCATCACAAGTAAGACACGACTTGTTTCAGCAATTGTATGAGTGGCCAGGATGCCCGCAAAGTTATTTTGTTCACGACATCTAAGTGTGAAACACTACTTGTCAACAAATGTTGGCACTTCTGTCAAAGTAGCCTAAATGAGCTATTTCAATCACAGTTTTACCTGTAATGCCAGTACATGCCCAGAAATTTAATAATTCTGTTAAGTTGTAGAGTGATAAACTTGATGAAGGAACTTAAATTGTAAATGGCAATTGTTACATGTTCTTTTACATCATATGAGTATCTACAACAAGAATGTTTTCATATCCTGTTTTATTGCTCTGCTTTGAGCATCAATGATGAGATGCACTGAGTGAGTAGTCTCCAGGGAAAGATTCTTTCAGGGGCTGTAATGCAGAACTTTCCCAGTTCTAAGAGAAGCGACGTTGAGGCCGTTATGAAGGTATGGTTGTGCCCCTCAGGTGAAAAGCTACGAAAGCAACAGACCAAGGCTGCTACTTCTCCAGTAGCAGGTGTGTTCCATATTTGGATTATGATTATTATTTTGCCTCAGTGGTCATTTACATGTTTTTGTTTTCATGCTACTCATAATACCTCTTTGACACTGTGTGGCATCCAACTTAGCCGTGTGATACTGCAGCAAAAAGCAGTAAGAGATATTGCATGTCCAAATTTTGATGTGTGAGAAACACCTTCAACAGTGTAGCATGTTCTTGGTGATTTTTTTCAAAATATCATTGAACAGCAAACATGTTGTCAACCTCAACATGTTACCGGACCTTTGGCCAAACATAAGATCAATGATGCGAGCCACCTAGTCTCCCGTAATTTTTAGCTGACATCAGCACAGATTCCAGGCTGTGAACCCAAGTTTCTGCATAATTGCATCTGCGGCCTCTTGTTGTTGCAACTCTTTTTCTCTCTCTTGAAGTAAAATAGAACACTAGACAGTTATCACCTTAGGTTGACCTACCCATGTTTTGTCTAAAAATGTATCTTGTTTTTGTAAGACTTGTCCATTTCCTCTGGCTTTCACTGCTCCTTGTTATGCATGCAATAAGTGAACTAGTAAGTAAAACGGCCATCACCATCGATGCAACTTTATACAATGGTTGAATTGAGGGGGGTAGTGCACTGTTTCACAAATGCAGTGCTTGAAATTATTTTGGATCCTTGCAAAACAAGTGTTATGATGTGCTTCTGACAGTTTTTCTTTTTTTAGGCTCACAGGAACCACACTCCGACTTTTCTGACGAATAAAGTACCTTATCTTAACCAAATCCCTCATCTTATTAAATAGGACGTGTGACCTGGCACGACGTTTGATTTCCATGTACAGTAAAGTGCGGTTGAGTAAAAACATGCTAATGTTTGTGTTTGTTTTAGCAGATGCCACAATAATCTGGCATTTGCATTCCCTGCATGTGTATCAGTACTTTTTCATACCAAGAAACATTAATCCCCAGCCTCATGAGACGACACAGTGCATCCACACCAATTGTGCAGCTCATTCATGGCACACTTAATGTGGAGTTATAAAACGTTAATTTCAGTTCTCAGAGCAAGTGCAAGGTGATCACCAGGAGCAACAAGAGTTTTCACCAGGCATACACACACAGAAAACTCTCCACTTGTAGCAAGACTGTCTACTGCATGTGTAATTCCTTGTCACCTATATGTATAGTTATGTAAATTCAAGGTAGCTAATGTGTGCAACAATGTACCCTAATGAGTACTTGAAACATCCCATATACATCCTGGTGGACCATACAAGAATGTTTCACAAAGATCCCTAAAATGAATCCTCCAAACGTCACAGAAGTACCCTGTGGGCCATCACAGGACGTTCTTAAAGTACCTACTACATAGTCCACAAGAGTGTTACAAAAATGTCCCAGAGGATTATTTGTGGATGTTTCTAAGACGTCCTAGGGCAGGAGACAAGGACCTCTGCAATGCCTTTTTAGGACCAGTTGAGCATGTACCCAGGATGTACAAATGTCCTCGCGGAGACGTCATGAGGACATACTCGGGATGCCTTTTCGTTGTATGGGTATTATACGTTATCAAGAGCAATCCACTTGAGAGATAAACATTCCTCAGCAACTAACATGGCCATTCTTGCATTAGAGTGTTAATTCTATATAAAACAAATGAATTCATGACAGCCTGCCATGATGAATGAAAAAAAAGATGTGGATCAATGAGCAGGTGTCTTCATACCATATAAAGCTTCATACCATATAAAGCTAAAAGAACATCAAGCTAAGTGATAAATAGGGGTATTATTTGTAGCTTTCAATTCAAACAGGGTAATTATAAAATTATAGAAAAAGAACAATGTGGATGAGGACAATTTGTTACCACTGGGTCAACAAACTAACACACTTCACATTGCAACTACAATCCCCTAAAAAATTGTACAACAAAAAGAAGAAACCATGGATTCCCACAACAAATTTAGGTCTCAATAAACTAGACAGCAATATTCTTTGCATACAGAATCCATGACAGAAATGCTCCCATGGTCAATGAGAAAAAAAGGAGTGCACATTAATCTGGGGGCACATTTTTTCTATTCCACAATAAATGGCCAACTAATGATGTAGTAAGAAAGAAGTGATGGCCAGAAATCATGTGCGTAACTATTACTTCAGCTAAATACGCTTTTTTTGTTTTACTTTACAGGTTCTTTATAAAAGTGCTTTGACCAGCGCCTGTCCTCTTCTTGACACACGTTAAGCTCAACCACTGCTTTATGGACATGGCAACACTTTTTGAACATGGTCAGAGAATGGCATTGATCAGGTGTGGAGGTTCTTGTGAACAAGTGAACAAAATACTATTGCACTGCCCACACCAGGGAATTAACAGTTCAGTTTAAGACGCAGCTTGAAAGTGCCCCTCTTGTTTCAACAAATCACGTCACTGGGGACGGCAGCTATGTAACATGACTTTTTTCATAGATCTTTAAAAGAGAGATGCACATTTTATTTACTTCTCGAATTTCAAATGAATAAATAAAGCCTATTAGATGATCTTTCAACAATCATAAAATCAACCTATGCTATTTTTACGATGCTGGAGATAAATATTGACTCACATGCTCACAGAAACCTCCACAGCTAGGCGGCACCCTTTTCTGACTTTGTAGAGAAAGTAGTGCAGGGCCTCTTACATTAAATGATTACTTCATGAAAACATGTTAATGAGCTTTTTAAAATGAACTTGAAAGCAGTAGTTTTGACCAGAAAGTTTATAATGTTACAATTATGGCATACCTATTTCTTCAACATCTCCGAAAATTCAATTTGAGAGATAAATCACCCACTTTAAAATGCAAATATGCGCATCAGATGTGCAGGAAATTGAGCCAAGTTGTTAGGTCAGACTGGAACTTGTGACAAAGAAGGAAGAGTTTGAATAAAGGCACATCGCAGCAAAATATGGTGAGAAAAAATGTCTAATTGTTTAAAATGCACAAGTTCAGCACCTATTCCTTGCTTGTAATGCATGCCGTTTCTTTAAAATACTCAAGCTAGTTCCACGCCCTGAAAACTCGCAAGAGCAAAGCTGTGAATCATGCCATAACTGAAACGTGCATCAAGTTATTGATGGCAAGACATATCAATTGTTAGAAATAACACTCTTAATCATTAACTACTGATCATACGTCGTCCTTCACCACGTGTTCATGCACTTCCTTCCTTTTTGTTTTCGCATTTCCCACTATGCAAATGCAACCAGGCTGCAGGGATTCAACCCGCAGCTTTGAGCTAACCTTTTTATACTTTCTTGCACATTGGCCTTTGCATAATCACTGACATGCAGCAATGAACTGAGGGAAAGAGTGGATCGAGCACAGCAGTGAGTAGTTGGTTGAGCTCAAGAGCGGGTACACTTTTCCCTCCTGCGTTACATTGAACAAATGATATCACCCAAAGCATGGCACAGCTTTGAGATTGGACAGCTCTGCTGCTAAATTAACAGGCGCAAAGTACTCTCAGAGTTTTAGGCTACGCAAGTGACTCTCAGAGTTTTAGGCTACGCAATGGAAACAAAGGTGGACATTGTGATTTTCTTGTCCAGGGCATGAAAAAGACATCAGGACCCACCACTAATAGCAATGGTAAGGAAATAAACTGGTGCAAGCAAGATTACCTCACCTCCTTTACAAAATAATTCCACAACCTGCATTTACTCAAAGTTCATCACTTTTTCATCCCAGACAGTTCCAGCTCGACATAACAGAGCAGCCGATAATGCGGCATATCTGGGATGTTGAGTTCTGATATTGCCATTAAAATCTAATGATTCTTATTTCAACTACATGTGAATGGCAGCAAAATGAGTACACCCTGAATTCTTATCATTAGAACTTGTCATACAAATGACTTATCTCAAGTTAATAATGTGAAGTAAGTTTTACAAACTTCTGTTAATTAGCGACTTTCAGGTAACTTAAGCAGCTGTAAAATATCATTTGTTCCAATCACATTTTCCTAATTTTGAGAAATGAACCAACAGACCTCATCAAGTTGCCACTAAGCTGAACTGGTATGCTACATGTGTACAGCAGAAGAGAGAGGTTTAGCTCCTACCTCACGCAAAGCCTGGGCCAATAAATTTCAGTTAGCATTACACAGCTCAATGTGTTTGGGCAATGTGCCTGCTTAAACATGCCACGTGGCACGTAATCCTTTATGAGACTGAGCTGTCGCACTTTCTGTAAAATATGCAATGTAAAATTACAGGTGTGCTACACATGGGGACCACTAATGTAATAGCAGCAGCTATTTGTAATCAGGGGTGGTTTAGCAAGCAACACCACTAAAGCAAATGCATGGAAAGGGCAGCATGCCATTCTGAGACACTTAACTGCATCCCTTAAAAACAATCATACAAGGTGTTGCTTGTTCAGACATACAGATTTTTTATAAACACATTTTGAAAGACACAAGTCTATACACGAACTCCATTCTGGGGCAGAAATACTTTAAAAGGCTCATGCTTAAGTCGCTCCAAAATGTGAATTAACTTAAGGGGCAGTGACACCAAAAATTTCGCTGCTAAGATAGCCTGCAGAGTCGATTATTGTGGACATGCACATGTCACCTACCAAATCTCCATGGCAAACACAGCTCTGAAGGTAATTTAAATGAATATTGAAGTTCGCATGCGCAATCGAGTGCTAGACACTGTACATCACGACATCGACAGTAGCAAAGGTGACCTGAAGGGGACCCCCAACTTCCACGACCTCACCAAGGCAGCCGAACTCCAAAAAGTGCAGCTAGCAATGATGATGTCATGGCCGCCTTTGTCCATTCGCAGCGCCCAAGTTTAGTAGACTGCCGGCGATGCCAGACCTCAAGAAAATAGTTGCCACCTAACGACGATGACAGCAACAGCGACAACAACGGGCAGGACGTGCTACAGGCGAAAGAAAATGAACACGCATCGGTTGTCGTGCGGAAGTGTGTCACAGTTAGGTGTGCTCACGTGGTCGAACTCGTTTACCCCAATGCGAGCTCTCCAAAACCAAAACTGAAATTAGTGGGTAATAAACAGGCCGTAAATAATTATCTGACACACGCTGGAGCAATTGGTGTACCGTGTTATGGCTAACAAATCCTCAGCTACTTATTGCAGCAAAAAAAAATCTGACGAAAATTTTCGTGCCAGCACCCCTTTAAGTTTGTTATTACCTTTCAATTATCAACATCATCATAATTGCTTAACTAACAATATTGTGGTCTGTCAAATTATATTGTACACATTTAGAAATTCTAGAAACTGCAGGCAATTTAATATATTCCTCATGAAATTTAAATGGAGATATGAAAACTGGGCCACCATACATTTAAAAAATGCAAGAAATTTCTTGCCTCAGGCAGGAAGTTTCCATGCCAAAGAAATTACAAAATATAATTAAAGCACGTCACAGCTCTATGTTGCAGAAAGGAAGTCATCTTGCTTTCTCCAGCTGACCACCTTAACTTTGCAGGTGATTCTGTATCTGTTCTTTAAATGCTGTGTCAAAAAACTGCAATTTTCACCTTTTCTATTACTGTACAGAGCAAAATTCAGCAGCAGCCGCTAACATGCTTGTTCTTCCAGGTAGTGTCACAGGCAAAAGAGTGCCTTGCACTTATTCATCACTTAAAAACTGCAAATATCACATGCAAAAATTTGGCATTTTCCCTGAAAAGCTGCGACCTTCCGCCATTAAAATTTCTTCACTTCCTGACACAGGAAATTTTGCTCTGAAGTAACAAAGTGGCGCATTTTCAGCAAGTCCAGTGCACTCAATTTATTTATAGGCATTCAAATTCAGCCACGCATATTTCAAATCATGACAAATTTCAATCATTCCAAATATTTAAAACTTCTAAAAGCTGCCATATGGCATAAATTGTGATGCTTTAACATCTTTCCTTTATAAGCAACTGCTCTCAACTTGATAAAAAAATTTATTAAAAAAGTATTTAATTTACCAGCAGCAAAATATGTCGACCTTGACATAACACATTGCACAAATGACAAGTGCCTTCTTGTCATAGTATACTTATTAAAGATTTGTATGGCAGGAAAGACTAAGCAACAACGTAAGCATTGATGTGTTGTATTTTTACCAGAAAATAAGGACAAAAATGTATACTTCTAATTTTAAAGCACAGTAAACGCATCAAAGCAGTATACACTATCGGAAAAAACAGTGGCACTGGGCCAGTGTCATACCTGATTATCGGACCGGTGTTGCACTGCACACTTGGTACACTGCACACTGGGTACACTGCCCACTGCGTGCACTGCACCCTGGGTGCACTGCGCATGTGATTTGTATAGAAAGAGGATGCAGTGTGTTGGGCACATCCTGAACATTCCATACACGAGTTGAAATGAGAAGAGAAAGCAAGCCCTTCAACCAGAATACCTTGTTTGCACAAAATAAATCAGCAATGGAGGTGGATGAATTTTGAATGTGGAGCAAAAAAAAAAAGACAAGTTCCGAGCTGAATAAGTTACAATGAATTGATTTATTTGCCGATAAGAAGTGAATCACGCTTAATTTTGTGGAGTCCGACTTCTTTGTCCCAGCCGGCCCATTTCAGCAAATATATCACGTAACGCCTTCCTTCCGACGGCCAGCCTCTTTGATGCCTCCTCCTCTGTGGGCTTGTCATCCACAACCTTTCGGATGACGTCTGCATGGAACAAATCGTACTTTTAAAACAGCAAACGTAAGGCAAGATTAAATTCAAAATTGTTGTGTCCTATACAATAGACATCTTTTCATTCGACCAGAGCTTATATGGTATTTTTCAGTTAATTTGACCTTGACTAGAAGTACTGGCCTGCACACAATACATTTTGTTAACACAATTTCTTTTGGTCCTCTTATCTTCACATAAACTCAATGACCATAGCTGTAATAAAGCAGAGCATATTTTAAAGCACACAGGTTACAACACCAAGCAACCTCGAGATCAACACTTTCAACTGCCTTACTTTGTCTATTTTCAAGATCTGGATACAAAGATTGACCGAAATGAATCATCAAGGAACTTATTCAGCACTATATATTGTGCAGCTTTCTTTCATTCTTTGTGCACTTAGATCTAAAACAAAACTGAAGCCAGAACTGCTACTTTCTATTAGAAGCGTAGAATAGGGGGGAGGGGGAGATGGTGTTTCAGTGTCAAAACACCTGCTGAAACATTTTTGACACCCCCCCCCCCTTCACCCATGCCATTTTCCACCGATGATATTTAGACACCAAACCCACATAATGCAGCCCCCGAAATAAAGCATGTCACAACCCCCCCAAATATTTATCGCTATGCCAGTGCTCTCTATGCAGAGCCAGCTGGTCAGTGTAAGCATGAATAGAAAAGGCACATTGCTATGACTGTAATGAATAATAACTTGGTTCTTATGTGCCAAAGCCACAGTACGATTATAAGGCATGCCACATTGGAGGGTGCCAGAACTTTTTTCCTCCTGGGGTTCTTCAAAGGGCACTGAAAACACACAGCATACAGGCGTCTACCATTTTCAACTACACCAAAAATGTAACTACCCCTTCTTTTGGGTAAGCAGCCAAGCACCATAAGCACTGCAGCACCACAGCAGAGTGCTGCAACTGCAATTATGAGTGTACTAAAATGAGTTATCTTACTTGTGGAAATAGCAGCAAGAATTCTAGAAACTGAAGTGCCGTTGAAGGCTTGGCTTAGCAGTGGCAGGCGTATTACGTTAACTGTAGGCTTCAATGAAATACCAAATGTATGTACTGTCTCTGCGGTAACACAGAAAGTGGTTGTGCAAGTAAAGCGGGATTTGTGGAATAGGCCACTCTAGCGTGTACTACAGTCTTCATGCATACATCACATCCACAAGCGCGTCCAATGGGCAGTTCTAATTACTGTGTGGTTTCATTGGAAGTCATTTGAAATTCTGCCATGCTTTCAATGGTACGGAATACTTTTTAAATAAAAAGCACACTCATGACGGCCTCTGCTTTCTCTTGTGTGGCCTGCTGCTTTGGCACACCGTCCACCAGTCGCCGGCAGGGCTGCTTTGTCAAACTGCGCACTTGGAGCCTCCGATGGACTCCAGAAAAACCAGGCCATGTCTCGCACCACCTTGGTGACGTTTCAGCTCCGCATTATGTAGTTCAGCTTTTGGGCTTTTATCATAATGCCAGAGCCGAGGTGAACCTGAAATAAGTGCCGAGGTGGTTTAGTTTGCTGGCCGTGGCAAGTGAATGAACCATCGGACTTGTGTTTGTTGTTAATGGGGAACTCCAGACCATCTTCTGATACAGCCGTTTTTCAAAGGTAGACTGATAGTCCTGTTGCAGCCAGGGTGGTTCAATTTCCTCAAAAACTCACTAACAATTTCAAATAACCAAGTGAACTGTGTTGAAACCGAAATGAGTATTCACTTTGTGCAGCATATGCAATGATCTCACAGCCTCCTCGCAAAGAAACATAGGGCTCGTACCAGAAAAATGACAGTGGCGAGGCCATCCAAGGATGCACTGAGTTATGCCAGCTTTTCTGAACTCGAGAGATTTGTTCAAACCTTCTCAATATGTAACTCAGTCTCTTTTCATTGTTCACATTCGGAAGCCTTGCTGAATGTACCCAAAGCTACACCAATCAGTTTTGCAGGACTGTGTGAGTGGCATGCAGTGCGATATTGACACTTGCAGTATTCCTTATACTATGCTTGGATAACATGCCAGGCACTGTGACCATTTAAATGGCTAATGGTCACAGAAAATCTCAGATGTGGTGGGTTGCTTGGATTTTTTTTTGGTACTCTTGAACACTTAGTTGCCTGGATGATGACTGAAGTACATTTTGGTTTTACTTTTACAAGCTGCAGCAATAATGCATAAAAAAATTAATAAATTGATCACCAATTATGCTGCCAAACTGCACAGACTCAATAAAGCAATCTCTCTCTAGAAAAAAGAAAGATTTATATACTAGTTCTTTTACAGGTAAAAGGTGATGATTTTACAAATTCTCCACCACT
Organism: Hyalomma asiaticum; assembly: GCA_013339685.2. Lineage (NCBI taxonomy): Eukaryota > Metazoa > Arthropoda > Arachnida > Ixodida > Ixodidae > Hyalomma > Hyalomma asiaticum. Next base: position 38,225,626 of record CM023481.1, on the reverse strand, counting down.
AGTTTTAAATTAAATTGAACCCTGCAAGCGACCACGTTAAATTTTAATCAGGGATCTTTTAGTGTATTTGAACAAAACAGGCACACACATCCATACACCTATGCCACAGAACATGAGCATGTCTGCACTCCGCCCATCTGGTCAGAATGCGACAGCAATGGCTTTAATTAACTAATGCCATGCTATGCAGTGTCAGAGCCAGAGTCATAACTGTGAGCTTAGAATTGCACTGTTGCATTGAGATGGAGCATTGAGATCACTGTGATATAGAATGGCTCTACACATGCTGTCATAACTTAGTTACAGATGTTAAAGCTTGAAGAGACTTTCATATGCAAAAGCTCTGTGCCCCCACAATAAGTGCATATCTATTACATATAATGTGCACACCTGCACATTATTCAGAGACACATCTTAGTACTTACATCTTCCCCAGTTTCTTCAAAAGAACTTCCATCAGCGATGTGGAAGCTCCTGCCTGCGCCTGGTCACCACCTTGAATTTTCAAAAATTATTTTTACAAGTACTACAGTTTCACGAAAACAAGCATTAAAGCAATAAATCAACCATCTTTATTGTCGTGCAAGCACATCACCATTCAGTACACTGACTAGATCGGATATGAAGAATAATTAACCTGCTTACGTCATTCTCAAATGTCACATAATAACGCTAAGAGGAGAGGCTTGTCCCGAGTGCCAGTCTGCTGTAGTATACACTAGCAGTACATCAATACTGACCTCGCTCAGGCAAGAAATACAGGTAGCAGCAAGTCTGCACCAGCAATTTGTATCATAATGAACATGATAAATAGCCAAAACATCACGCCTCCCTGTTGATAAGTTGTCAAATAATCTTTATCTGTGTGGACACCCTCAAAGTTAAAAAATCACTGTTTTCCTTTCATGAGCAGACTTTAAACAACAACGAAACCTACCATGACACTTTTCAATTAAAAGTAAAATGATGCTCCATTCATTAAGCGAATGCAAATATATAAGCATAGCAAATTCAGAAGTCATTTCATGAACCAACCCATTTTGCTGATCAGTGCTTACACAATAATCTTGCTATTTTGCGCACAATGGCAATGGTCTAACAAGGTTGCTGCGCACACTGTCACTTACATGTTAAAGGGGCGCTGACACAAAAATTTTCGTCTGCTGTTTTTCCACTGCAATACGTAGCTGGGGACCTGTTAGCCATAACACGGCACATCAATTGCTCTAGCACGTGACAGATAATTATTTACAGCTTGTTTATTACTGACTAGTTTCAGTTTTGGTTTGGGAGAGCTCCGAAAAACGACAAGGCACCTGGTGTAACTGCTGCCATCTAGCGCTCGCAATGGGGTAAACAATTTCTACCACCTCAGCACAGATAACTGTGCCGCACTTCCACACGACATGCAATGTGTGCTCGTTTTCTTTCGCCTGTCGCACATCCTGTGCGTTGTTGCCGTTGTTGCTGTCATCGTCGTTGGGTGGCAGCTATTTTCTTGAGGTCTAGTGTCACCATGTGTAATGATTAGTGGACGTTTGTCACGATTGTTTGTGTACGGTCAGACAAAAAAGGAATCGCGAAGACATGGGAGCGTAGGGAGAAAACATTTTAGTGGCGAAGCTCCTTAAGCTGTGGGTCGGTTGTCACACATCGTATCGTGTAACCTACACCACTCACAATACCATGCAACGCCGGGAGGCTCGCGCTCGCCCTCGGCGCGTGCCTCCCGGCGCGCGAGCTTTCTCACTCTTCCATCTGCTGTCTTGTGTGAGAGAGAGAGACAGAGAGAGAGTGAAAGGCGCGTGTTGACTATGGAAACGCTCTTTCTTAGAGGAACGCTCTACCAGCTCGCAAATAAGGAGAACGCGCCCTCACCCGCGAGAGACAACGTTGGCGCAGGCATCTTCTAGCGAGTTTCTTGATTGAGAAATACAGACTGCTCGCGTTGGAGAACCATTCACCGGCCACCCATATATATATACAGGCACTGGATCTTGACTTACAATGAAGTGCCGGTGGGAGATTTCACTTGTGCATAGTTGGATTCGTAGCGTGCACGTTAACTAAATTAACCCGGAACTCGGCACGATCTACAATGAACCTCCCGAGCTTCGCCCACTCATCATCATTCACTCCGTGGATATGCTGTGAATTTTTTTATGAAACAAGACGATGAAGATGGGTACGACATGAGCACAGGTGCAATGAATGAGAAATATTAAAGGAGCAAACAGCAATAGGATTACGGTCCATGGAGTGAGGAGTTCAAGAAACAAATAACGGCGCTATTTTATTCTGAGCAGTAACGACGCATCTGTGGCAGCAATACGAAAAAACCTTTATTTCATACAGCAGCGCACTTTTATAGGTAACGCTGCATGCCGGTCAAGCATACGTCACCGCGGGTGTAATCTTATCAGACCGCGTGGCGGATACAGAACATTCCTTCCTCCTTAGTTTTAAGGCTATACGCGTTTCTTTCCGCGATCGTAATTGGAGGCTTGATAGCGGTCGGGCGGACGTCTTGTGCGATTACTTCTTCGCAAAGCGACCCCCAAGGGTGATGCCGTGGTTGAAGTTGTTGTGATGCTTGAAGGCTCCGCTACCGAGTGTTCTGCCTCAGGCTGCGATGCCGGTTGCTCTTTTGAAGTGGCGTCGTCTAAGCGTACATCCTCACGCTGACCTGCAGTAGCATCACTAACCATGGGGTCACCAGGGGGAGCATCTCCTGAGGGAATTGATGGAAAGTCCTGGTTACGGGCAGCTGGAGTGAATTCAGGATGAGCTTTTGCGGTGTCCGGATGGAGTGATGTCTTTGAACCCGAAGTCCAGCTGGGTCTCAAGTGGTCGATATGCACGAAACGAAAATGGTCTCCGACTTTGACTACAAACGTGGAGTCACTTACTCGTTGTACCAGGACAGCTTCCTCCCACGACAGTGGTTCCCCTCTCATTGTCTTCACGAAAACTGCATCACCAGCTTCCATCTGCTGGTCCCTTCCTCGGCCCTCGTTGCGATGGGTGGCGTCTCGGTCTTGACGACCCCTCATATCGTGTACAAAACTTGGCTTCAGGAGCGACAGCTTTACTCGAGGTTGTCGTTTCAGGAACAGCTCAGCCGGCGTTCTTCCCGTTACAGAATTTGGGGTGTTCCTGTAAGCAAGCAAGAAGTCGTTAAGTCGCTGATGCAAAGTTCTGTGTTGACCTGTTAGGTTATCGTGAAGAACTTGCTTCAGCAGAATGGCTTTGGTTGTTTGAACTAGCCGTTCTGCTGCCCCATTCGATGAAGCACGGTACGGTGGCGTACGGGTATGCCGAATCGCGCAGGAGGAGGTAAAATCAGCGAACTCCTGTGCAGTAAACTGAGGTCCGTTGTCACTGATAATTTCCTCCGGGTAGCCATATGCTGCAAATATCTCCTTTAGACAGTCGATTGTTTTTGTCGTCGTTGTAGTGCGGAGACATTTAACTTGAATAAGAGTCGACAAGAAGAAATAAGTTGGCGCCATCCTTCACGGCGAAATCGACATGAACTCTCTGCCAAACACGAGTTGGATAAGTCCATGGATGCAATGGCCCTGGTGCTTTCGCCGGCATAGTCGTTTGGCACACTTGACATTGACGGACAGTGGCTTCAATGTCCTTGTCAATTAACGGCCACCAAACAAACGACCTAGCAAGCATCTTCATTCTTTGCATTCCCGGGTGCTCTTCATGCAGCAATGTTAGCACCGCTTCTCGAAGTTCGTCCGGAATGATGACTCGCTGGCCCCACGTGACACAGCCTTGCTCGTACGAAAGTTCATTTTGACGAACGTAAAAGGGCTGAAATTGATCATCATAGTGCGCGGGCCAGCCAGATAAGGTGAACTGCACGACTCTGGAAAGAATACGGTCTCTTTTAGTCTCACTAGCCACTTGGCTTGCGGCGAGAGGCGTTGAATCAAAAACTGCCAGACATTCTTGTGTGGCGTCTTGTTTGACTGGAAGTGGCAGCCTTGAAAGGGCGTCGGCAACTTCCATGTTTTTGCCGTTTCTGTACCGCAGTGTGTACTGATAAGCTGCTAACGTGATAGCCTAACGCTGAATCCTTGCTGCGGCCAGGGAAGGAATTGGTTTATCCGATGCCAAGATGCCTAACAGCGGTTGGTGGTCGGTATACAGCGTGAATTTCCGTCCGTACAGGTATCTATGAAACCTGCTTAGACCGAAAATTATGGCCAGGGCTTCCTTCTCCCCTTGCGCATAATTGCGCTCCGCTGCGTTCAACGTTCTGGAGGCGAAGGCGACGGGTCTTTCTGAACCATCAGGCATAACGTGGAAAATTACGGCCCCAAGACCGTAGGCCAAAGAGTCGCAGCTTAACCCGATTGGCTTATTCACGTCGTAAAACGTCAGAACTTGACTGTCGATAAGGCGCTGCTTGGATTCCACGAACGATCTTGAACATGCGTCCGTCCACATCCAGCTCTTATCCTTCTTGAGCAGGTCGTACATTGGTGCAGCGACTGTAGCCAAGTCTTTGATGAATTTTCCGTAGAAATTCAGGAGTCCCAAGAAAGCTCGCAGTTCGGTTACGTTACTTGGCTGAGGTGCTTCCGAGATGGCCTTTATCTTTGCTGCTGTTGGAAAAATACCATCTGCTGTCACTTTGTGCCCAAGATAAACGACGGACTGCTTGAAAAATTCACACTTCTGATCTTTTACGGTGATATTGTACTGCGCAAATCGTTGAAGTACCTTTTCCACGGTTTCTTGACAGTCGTCTACGTTATCACCTACGACGAAGACGTCATCTATATAGCACCCCACTTTTGGGATCCCTTTTAGGACTTCGTCCATTAATGACTGAAAAATAGCAGGGGCGCTAGAGATGCCGTATGGAAGACGCTGAAACTGAAACAATCCAAGATGCGTATTCACCGTTAACAACGCTTTGCTTTCTTCAGCAAGCGGCACCTGTAGATAGGCTTGCGATAGATCTAGGACGCAGAAGAGCTTGCCTCCGGCGAGCGTGGAATACAAATCTTCTGGCAGTGGTAATGGATAATGGTCCGTTTTTAGAACAGGATTGACCGTGACCTGGTAGTCGCCGCATAACCTTAATCCTGCACCGCCTTTCTTTGCGACCACCACCAGAGGCGTTGCCCAGTTGCTTTTCGTGGCCCTTTTGAGTATTCCGGCTTGCTCGAGCTTGTCTAACTCCTTTGCTACTTCATGCTTGATAGCAAACGGTACTGGCCGGGCTTTTGAGAACACTGGTTGAGCCCCTTCCTTTACAAGGATGCGAGCTTCGAAGTTTCTGACGATGCCCGGGGCACTCTTGAATACCTCGGGAAACTTCTTTCGTAGGGCTTCTACCCTCTGCTCAACTGGTGTGTCCGCGGACAGGCTGTATACTGCTCTCCAGTTTATCTTAAGTTTTTCCAACCAGTCTCTTCCCAAGAGAGCAGGCATCATCGTTCCGTTCTCTTTCACGACCGCCACAGGTAAAGTGATCTCGTTTCCTTCCTGGTCCACGGAGACGTTTGCTTTTCCCAATACTTGGAGACGTTCCCCTGTGTACGTGCGCAATGAGACGTTTGTTTTCACGCACTTGACATGCGGAAAATACTGGTTATACAAACGCTCTGGTATGATCGTCACTGCTGCACCCGTGTTGATTATCATCGAAACAGCCTTCCCTTCAATGTTAATGTCTACGCTGTAGCCACTGGAGCTTCTGCCAGAATAGAACACCGTGTGACAGCTGAATTCTTCGGATTCGTCGTCCGTGGTGTCTACATATCTGACAACTTTTGTTTTGGCTACTTTCTTGCAGACGGCTTGCAAGTGCCCTTTTTTGTTACAATTTCGGCAGGTGTGGTTCCGATACCAGCATTTTTCTGCCTCATGACGCTTTCCGCAATGCCAACAACCACTTCGTTGCTCGTTATCATGCTCATCTTTTGACCGTGCAACTGGCCTTGGTCTGGTTCCCTTATCACGGTCTCGATTGCCGCGAATGACGTTGACACTGCATGGTTTTCCGTCAAACTGATGCATTTGCTTTGCCTGTTGCGCAGCTAGTTCTTTTTGTAGCGCCATTTTGCATGCCAGCTCGAATGTCAGGCCTGCCTGTGCAAAAAGAACCCGTTGTGTTTCTTCGTCATGCAAACCAGCTACCAGCCTGTCCCTTAAGGCATCATTTAAACACGTGCCGAAATTGCAGTCTCTTGCTAGATGCTTCAATTCAGTGATGAAATCTTTGACACCTTCCTGTTCTGTTTGGATTCGGCGATTAAATTTACAACGTTCTGCAATGATTGAGTGGGCTGGGCTGAAATGAGCTTCTAGGAGCTGCTTAAGGTCCTCAAAACTTTTCTCAGAAGGCAAATGGGGCATGACTATCTTCTTTAGCTCTTCATAAGCTTCCGCTCCGAGGACGTTCAGAAACAACTTCAGTTTCTTGCTCTCAGGGACATCATTTATGTCTACGTAGTTCTCGAAGCGCTCAAAATACGAGCGTATGTTGTCGATTTTCGGGTTGAATTCTGTCATCCTGCCAAGCATACGCCCATGACCTTCTCGACCATTGCCTGTTTCTGCCATAATGAGCAAGGTTCACTTATCTGCAGAGTTGAGTTCCTCGATGTGCGTTGTCCGTATTTCCCGTACGCCACCGAGGTTAATGCAAGGGCTCCGTGACGCCTCGCTTCCCCGCGAAGTTGTTGCGCTGCTCCACGCAGTCGATGAATAATGGCTGCAAGGGCTCCGTGTCGCCTTGCTCCGCCAGTGGTTCAGTCTCGTTACTGCTGCTGGCCGGCGGCGTTTAAACTGCTCGCCAATCCCATCTTCGTCGCCAGATATTCTATTCTGAGCAGTAACGACGCATCGGTGGCAGCAATACGAAAAAACCTTTATTTCATACAGCAGCGCACTTTTATAGGTAACACTGCATGCCGGTCAAGCATACGTCACCGCGGGTGTAATCTTATCAGACCGCGTGGCGGATACAGAACAGGCGCCTCACTCGTTTGGTTACGACGCAGTCAATCACCGGGACGTGGACAGTCGTGTTGACTCGTCTATGGGCGACTTGGCACAGTAGCGTCGCGATGACTCGTCGCATGAGGCGAGTCGGCGTCGTGTCGACTGTCGGCGGAGGTGGCGACTCAGCGTGGTGGCGTGGCAGCGTCAGATGCAGCAGGCACCAGCCCACGGCTGCTCTACTGTGGCCAGCCGCACTCGTGGTTCACCTCGTACTGGAGGCGTCTTGGCACAGGCCTTCAAATTAGGCCTCTCCCTGGATGAGGACACAAGCTGCTCCAGGGGTCTGGATGGGTAGGCAAAGCATATGCCTGCTCCACGTGGCCTCACTGCAGGCGCCCTCGCATGTCTGCACCAACAGGCAGGCGCGTCCACTAATCATTACACTGGGAGTCTACTAAAGCAGCCACAGCGAATAAGCTATGGTGGCTGTGGCGTCATTGTTGCTAGCTGTACTGCTCGGAGCTCAGAAGCCGTGATGACGTCGCAGAAGTTGGGGGTCGCCTTCGGCTCGCCTTTGCTCTTGTCGATGACCCGAGGTACAGCACCTAGCGCTTGATTGCACATGCAAACTTCAATATTCATTTATATTACCTTTGGTGCTTTGTTCACTGTTGAGATTTGGTAGATGACATGTGCATGTCCAAGAAAATCGATCCCGCAGGCTATCTCAGCAGCGAAATTTTGGTGTCAGCGCCCCTTGAATGGATAATACAAGTGTCACGCGTAATACACCGCCTGGTACGTATGTCTGATCGCTCGAAATGGATGGAGGAAGAAGACGCTGATGCCTTAAGAACACGCACACTTCATTTTACATTCCAATAAGCGAAGTAAACCTTACAAGTACGCTACCCAAACTAAAAGCTTAACAGTGTCTAGTTGCTCAACCCCTACGCACACCATACGTTCAAGTGAGGTTGATGCACTCACAGTACCGGCGCACGGTCGATCAGAATGCAGGCTCTCGGTGCTCTCTGGTCCGTCGCTGAGCACGGCGTAGCACTCTCGGGAACTCCGGCTGGCCGATGTTCGCGCTGGCCAGCGCTCCTGGTGCAGACGCGTCTTGCCACGGTGCGTGTAGCGAGTGAGCAAGAGGTGGAGACGGGTGGCCTTGTTCTCCTTCAGCGGCACCCACGCTGAAAACTCCACGTGTCCGAGCCAGGGCCACCAAACGCTTCCAGGAACCATGGACTTCTCCATGCTGAGGTTCAAACTCGAGCGCGAGCTTCTAATATCGCCAGCTAGATTAGAGCCAGGGCCACCAGTGCTTCCGGGAACAGTTGGCTGCTTCACGCTGAGTTGGAACTCGAGCGAGACCTTGTGTCGCCAGACTGGGGCAAAACCCAGTGCAGTGTGCCTTCGTAGCGTTCTCCGGAAACCTCCCGACCGGTCCCTTCGTTTTTCCCCTCCTCGTTTTTCCTTCCACCCACCGTCGCCGCGCGCTCACTTCTCCTCCTCGTCTTCCTTTGTCCTGGCTTTACATGGTCGCTGGCGTTCCAAATCACTTCCTTCTCTTCTTTCCCGCTTGCCATTCTTTGGGCTAATTGTAATAACTAACTTTGTCTTCTTCTTCACTCTTACTTGTCACTCCTGACAATGGCCCCCAATTTTTCCAAGTTTTCGCTCGACGAAAACTTCACCCCCTATCGGCACTACACACTTCACCGCAGGGCACCACTCTTTACGGCGTAACACTCGTCTGCAAAACACCGCACTGCACTCTCGCACAACACTGCACCACACTTCTTCAAAGTTGCACTACCGCCGCACTTCACTAATGCGCACAACACTGAATGTCTCGGTACGTCAATGTAAAGTGTCCAGGTCGCCAAAAACAAAACAAAGAAAACACACCCATACAATTTAACAGTTAAGACTCGATGAATGTCACTAAGGAGTGTTCTACATCACCCTACTCATAAAATATGCCCCAATGTTTTCTGTTCCTTTTTCTTATCACCACTTCCTCTCGACCCATTGTTTTGTTACTGTTGTATGTCGGTATTTCTGTTTCACTCAGACTTTCCACATCAGACTCCGTGATAACCATGCTGGCAACTCCCTCTGCATTTTCTGGTTGTCTCACTTCATATTTTTTCAGCATGTTGATGTATAGTACTTTTCTCCTTTCTCCAATTTCCAGTTCATAGTCGATGTCGCTTACTCTCTTCTTCACCACGAACGGCCCCTTCCAGCTCATTGTAAGTTTGTTTTTGTCATTTGGGAGCAGTACCAGTGCTTTGTCCCCAACTTGAAGCACTCTTTTCCGACTTCTCCTATCATAGTACTTCTTGTATGATGCTTGCGCTTCGGTGAGGCTGTCTCGGGCGATGCGGCATGTTTCCTCTAGCTTGTCCCGCAGTTCCAGTAGGTAAGTATATGAAGCTTTTTGCCCCTCTTTCAATTCCGCATTCGACCACACTTCTTTCAACACCATTAATGGTCCTCTCGCCGCTCTTCCATATATCAATTCAAAAGGCGAAAATCCAGTGCTAGCCTGTGGGACTTCTCTCTATGCAAACAAGAGCACAGGTATATATCTGTCCCACTCCTTAGGTTTCTCTTGGCACATTTTGTGTAACATGTTCTTGAGCATACCATTGAACCTTTCCACCAGCCCATTACTCATGGGGTGGTATGGAGTAGTCAAGAGGTGCCGCAGAGACAGCAATCTGCAAATCTCTGTCATCAATCCTGAGGTAAAATACGCCCCTCTATCTGTCAGTATTTCTCTTGGAGCACCATATCTGGTAAACATGTCCACCAGAGCCTCTGCTATCGTCACCGTATCAATAGTTCTCATTGGGACAGCATCTGGATATCTAGTGGAAACATCCACCATTGTAAGGATGTACCTATTCCCTCTGCTCGATGTTGGATTAATAGGCCCTATAATGTCAACTGCAACCCTTTGGAATGGTTGCTCAATTATAGGCATAGTCCCTAAAGGTACCTTCGATACCAGTCCTTTTGGCGTGGATCTCTGACATGTGTCACAAGACCGTACAAATCGTTTGATGTCACTTTGAATTCTTGGCCAAAAGAATTCTTCAGCTACTCGGTTTGTCGTCTTCCTTACTCCTTGATGGCCTGCCATAATGGTGTCATGTGCCAGATTAAGAACGGCCCTCCGTAGAGAAGACGGCACTACAGTCTACGCTCGTTATAGCGGACCCGCGTACAACAGACTTTCGGATATAATGGACCATATCTTAAAGGGCCCCTAAACCACCCCCGACATTTTTTTGAACATTTTAAGTTAACACGCGCATCAAGTTGAAAATGCCGTCACGATGAACGATGTCAAATGTGGCCGCGCTACAAACTCGAAAAACAATCCCGTGCGCTTCTCCGGCTAGTTCCGGCATACCAAAGTTAGCCGTGACGACATTGTGGTTTTTGTTGACGTCAAAAGAGTCCGAGCTCCATTTATTGGTCGAAGGAGAACGTCAACTTCCAGTTAGTCTGCTAGCAAATGCACGCGCTCCCTGCCTGCTTGTTTTCCTCGTCGTGTGTCGTTCGTGTGGTGTTCGCGTGTGAATTCGCAAATGCGCTACGCTACGCAAGTGCAAGTGAGGTACAGCCGACTAGAAACTGCAGCAACTGTCAGAACACGATGGATAGCGCTAACAGAGAGCGTTGGCACAGCACTATCAAAACACTTGCGCGAACGCGGGAGCCCGGCGGAGGCGCGTCATCGGTGATGTATGTCATGTGACATTCGGAGGAGCAGTCGGCGAGGAGGTGGCACTGGCCAGCGGCCGGCGGGCGCAGGAGAGAGAGAAACAGGCGAGCGCCGCGTTTTAATAATCAAACGCATGTAACTCGGCTATTTCGGCACCGTTTCGAAAAATTCTTGCGGCTACGTGTTCGGCTACACTACAACTAAATTTCGACCTCTTGGTGGTTTAGGGGCCCTTTAACCCAGGTTTGGTCCATGTATTTTATCAATGCAACCAACTTCGCTTTGAACGGACCCCGCTACAATGGACTATCAGCTACAGCAGACAAAATTAATGGAAGTTCTTTGCCATAGTTGCACATACAACAGACTTCTACCGTTTCGATGCGGACTGACAACATACTTTGCCACGTCGGCATTTTAAGCAAAAATTTTAAACTGCGGCTGGCAACATTGGTGCTCATCTGGCCAAGCCGAGCCTCTAGCCAAGCCAGCCTGAGAGCATAACAAACGCCATTTTGCCGTTGTGTTCCGTGGGGAATGGTTGCGCCGCACCGAGAGCAAGTTCTGAGATGATGGCCTCCAGAAAACGGAAGCAAACTTCGCTCAGCGATAAAATGAAAATTGTGAGTGCAGTTGCAAGTGGAAAAAACCAGGCGGATATTGCCAAAGCGATGGGACTATGGAAGCAGACCACGAGTTCCACCGTGCACAAAAAAGAGCCAGGCCTGCGCGGAACCGCAGGACAGTGACACCGTAAGCTGGAGGAGCTACTTTCTTAGAGGCCACTTTAAACGCTTGAGGAAACTAGTGCAAGTAGAAGTGGTAGGTATCTCCTGCGCCATAACTTATCATTTTGCGAAGTAGGGAAGTACCCACTAGGCCATAATTACCAGTGCCTCCGTAGTGGGTTCAGAGCTACAAAGCATGCAGCCCTGTGTTCTTTCAAATGATTCCTCGACCTCGTTAAACAATCCATTTTCGCGTTGTGTAGCGGTGTATTACTATTTTTCAACGTAACATTACGTTTGTTAATGCGATTCCGCGGCAGACGTTATACCTGTTTAGGTCTTTTAGCGATGATTTTTCAACCACAGGCGTAGCTCAGTGGTAGAACGCTCGACTGCCATGCAGAGAGCCTGGGTTCGAATCCAGGCAGAGGACAAGTTGGAATACTCGTCGGTCCTGGTTATTTTTTCTAAAATTTGCAGCAATAGTGGTTACGGACACCGGCGGCGGCGGCGGCGGCAGACAACTACGGCGTAAAAACTAACGTTGTGATCTCATAACAGCTTACGCTGTAAAAGGTATCGCCGGCAAACAAGCGTCGGGGGAACCCCCCTGAGCCTGAAGCGACCTAAGGGGGGCCGCCAGTCACTGATAACGAAGTTCTTTTCGAGTTAGGTGTGAATAAAAAGTTTTTTTCTACCTTGGATGTTCGTCGTTCTCTGCGCAATCGCGTCGTCGGGCATTGCGACCAAGGCTATGGTAGTGAGAGGTTCCTGAGATCCCAGCCCAAATACCGGCGAGTTCCACCGAGAAGTTGTAATGAATAAGCTTCTACGCGCGAGGTGCGTTGGTATGAATGCACGTTCTAATTCAGCTTAGCAACGGTCTTGGATTAGCTGAGGCAGAAATGCGTCCGTGCAAAAAATGAATTTGTGATGCCGATCGTTAGAGCAAGCCCCAGCTGAAACCATTTCTTTTTGTAACATGACCGGTAGCTCGTAACATGAGCGGCTTTGTGATGGCAAGCTGTTAGATTAGTAGCTTTTGGACTGAGCCTCACTAATGTTTACATGGGTTCGGCAGCCACCCACCAGGCCTTCCTGCACTTAGTACTGTTGCATTTTCTGATGAAAATTGAACATGTGCTACAGTTATAAATTACTACTGTCGGTCGTAGCCGTGCCATGGAGTCTATGTTCGGCGGCATGTATTTAAAAAGGACTAAATCACGTAGCTGAGCGATGTCAGCGATGATAAACACACGGGCCTTACACCCCCCTTCCTCCGTTCGATGTCTGGATATTACAGACTTCGGATAAAACAGACATTTTTTCCAGGATTATGAGGGTCCATTGTAACGAGAGTCGACTGTACTAACTGTCTCTTTTCTCCTCCCGCTTGACTCTCTATTACTCGGTAGAGTAGTCCTCCAACCTTCTCAAATTTATGCCGAACCTGACTCCTCTTGCACTGAATCCATTTTCCTTGATTCTCGAAACACCGTCGCAGCGTAGTATCCGCTTCCTGTCTTTTCTTCATTTCCATTGCGGTTATGTCCATGGCTCTCGCTGACACGTTCTCAGGTATCTTCTTGTTGTTTGTATTCTTCTCCACCGCATAGATTGCATCTTCGCCTGTGGGCGGATCAGCACTTCCTTCTTCACCCTTACACACATTTGTTTGCTTCCTCCTCACTTCCTCCTGCTATCCTTATAGCAGGGAAGCTCCAGAGAGGATCTGGGTCGTCCACCCTTCTGACCCCTGGTACATTCCCAAGAATCACGTCATACAATGGGTCTTTGACACACCGGGCTTCAACCCACCCGCAATAATACGGCATCAAAATCAGTATCCAAGCAACAGGCAGTCGTCTTACTGTTCCGTCGGCCAATCGGACCTGCTTCTCTACACCCGTCATATCATTTTTTGGCACCATGGATTGTCTTACAAGGACAATGTTGGATCCAGTGTCTCTGAGGACGGATACTTTTCTCCCTTGTAACATTCCCACCACCACTGGCATCACGTCTTCTGTGCATTCTGACTTTGAAGATGACGTGGTAGCACTTGTCTCTTCTGTGTTCTCCTGCCTGGGCTGCTGCTCTCTACCGCTACCAACCGAGCTTTCACCAGCGACCAAGCAAGCAGCCTTATTCTCTATCCTAGATCGGCAGGTTTCAGTGGTATGACCCCGCCTTCCGCACCTGTCACATTTCACCGACGTACTGGGAGCTCTTCCCAGGCCACAATTTATAGCTCTATGTCCTGTCCGTCCACACAAAAAGCATTTGATTGTGCTTCGAGTTTGCTCTTTCTCCTGTGGTATTTTCCCTTCTCTGGTTTCTTCCTTACCCTTTCCCAAGTCCTTTTGACCTTGCGCTTCCATGTAGTGGTCCGCGTGTTCGGCTAACTCCGCTACGGTCTTGAGGTTATGCTCCTTCAAAATACTGTCACTCCCCTATGACATGATGTCATGAACTGTTCCGCGATCATGTTTTCTCGTAGGGCCTCAAACGTTCTTTCCACGTTGTCCATCTCCAGCCAACGATCAAAGTAATTAGATATTCGAGCAGCGAACTGCTGGCCCGTCTCATTTTCTTGCGGCTTGGAGCTACGGAATTTCTCCCTAAAACCCTCGGCCGTTAGTCTGAAGCACAACAGGAGAGCCTCCTTTAACTTTTCGTAATCAAGCGCGTCAGCAACTGACACTCGGCTGAAACCGGCCAACGCCTCTCCAGCAAGACACATGCTCAATCCCGTCGCCCAGTCGCTCTTCTGTTAACCTTGTCCAACTGCTATCCTCTCAAAACGCTGGATATATGCATCAAGGTCATCTCGCCTTTCGTCGAAGGGTGCGATCATTTTCTTTGGACAAACTTACACTATCCTTTCGATTGCCACGGCCAATCTAGTTCCCGTCTCTTCACCACTATCACTTGCACGTAACTGCAGTTTCTTTTCCGTCAGCTCTTTTTCTATCATTAAATTTCTATACGCGCGCTCATCCGCAGCTTTTGCTCATTCCTCATCTTCTTTCGCGGCCTCCCGTGCCTCTGCACGCTCTTCTCTCAACCTCTTCTGTTCCTCATGATAAAGTGCCACTATAGCTTCGGCTGACAATCCCGCGGCAGTCCTGGTAGCCATCAAACGTTCCAGATCCATCTCAACACTCAAAACAGCCCAAGGCACGTGACGAAGTTAATGGAATCCTGGCAGGCTCGCCAATGTTGTCACGCGTAAGACACTGCCTGGTACGTATGTCTGATCGCTCAAAATGGATGGAGGAAGAAGACGCTGATGCCTTAAGAACACGCACACTTCATTTTACATTCTAATAAGCAAAGTAAACCTTACAAGTATGCTACCCAAACTAAAAGCTTAACAGTGTCTAGTTGCTCAACCCCTACGCACACCATACGTTCAAATGAGTTGATGCACTCACGGTTCCGGCGCACGGTCGATCAGAGTGCAGGCTCTCGTGCTCTCTGGTCCGTCGCTGAGCACGGCGTAGCACTCTCGGGAACTCCGGCTGGCCGATGTTCGTGCTGGCCATCGCTCCTGGTGCAGACGCGTCCTGCCACGGTGCGTGTAGCGAGTGAGCAAGAGGTGGAGACGGGTGGCCTTGTTCTCCTTCAGCGGCACCCACGCTGAAAACTCCACGTGTCCGAGCCAGGGCCACCAAACGCTTCCAGGAACCACGGACTTCTCCACGCTGAGGTTCAAACTCGAGCGCGAGCTTCTAATATCGCCAGCTAGATTAGAGCCACGGCCACCAGTGCTTCCGGGAACAGCTGACTGCTTCACGCTGAGTTGGAACTCGAGCGAGACCTTGTGTCGCCAGACTGGGGCAAAACCCAGTGCAGTGTGCCTTCGTAGCGTTCTCCAGAAACCTCCCGACCGGTCCCTTCGTTTTTCCCCTCCTCGTTTTTCCTTCCACCCGCCGTCGCCGTGCGCTCACTTCTCCTCCTCGTCTTCCTTTGTCCTGGCTTTACATGTTCGCTGGCATTCCAAATCACTTCCTTCTCTTCTTTCCTGCTTGCCATTCTTTGGGTTAATTGTAATAACTTTGTCTTCTTCTTCACTCTTACTTGTCACTCCTGACAACAAGCATTACTGAACTTGATGACCTGACTTGTGTTATCCATTATCCCTCCTGAAGGTGGCTGTGGTGGAGGAGGCCCTCATGGAGCGGGCTGCAGTCATCTATAAGTGTAAATATGGGAGTACTTAGTTCATGCTCCTTACACAATGATTTCTGGGGTTTCATGTGCCAAAGCAATAAGGCAGGCTGCAGTTGGGGCTCCAACTATCAAACATCCAAGTTCTTTAATATGCACCTAAATCTAAGTACATGTGTGATCCTGTATTTCATTGCCATCAAAACACTACCAATGTAACCAAGACACCTAGCCTCAAGCTTAACGGCACGCACCCTACTGGGCTACACGGCAGGTGATGCTCATGAAACCAACAGCAACAAACAGAACCTTGTGCATATGAAGGTATTAAGTGAACTAACACAATTTACTCCCCATGTGTGAAATTAATTTCCTTATTACACTTAACGACCTCTGAAGAGCATTGAAAAAAAAATATGGTGTACTCTCCATTGAAACTCAAGGGGAACCCAGAATTTCAATATGCAAGCAGAAATACGGCACAGTACAACATGCCAGCAAAAAGAGAGATGGTCAGTTATTACGTCCATTGTTGCCACATCAATGCTTTTTACAGCAAAAGCTGTATATGGCTAGGAGAAACGAAAAACCGCTCGGCATCTGTGTCACGAGCGGTCTCCATTGGCTGTGCTATCAGTTGCATCGTTCTGAGCGTCGTACCCAAGCTCGCGCGCCATCGGATGGGCCATGAGCGACGTCGTCCATCCCGTCGCAGCCGTGGCGCCGAGCACGCGCGCATCAGTTTCACTTGAGAGCTTCCACATGGGTAAGCCGCGGATCCTACGAACTCTGGAACAGCGGACAACTTTAGAAGAGCGCCGACAGTGGAAACGTGAGAGAGCTCGCATTCGCCGGGTCGATGCTGCAGTCAGGGCACAAGAACAGGCCCGCGAAGCCGAGTGCCAGCAACAACTGTGTACTGACGATCCGACAGCCTTCCAAGCCACGCTAAATCACGAATGGGAATGGAAGCGCTGGTGGCGGGCGGATCCTGCAAACCAGGCCGCCGAGTTAGCTCGCGATGTCAAACGCTTGCAACAACGGCACGCCGAAGAAGCGGCGTTGTGGGCAGAACAGCGTCAATGTGATGATTGCAGGCGCGTGTTCACCACCCAAGCCAAACGTGTGTCTAACCTTATTAAGAAGCATGAACATGTAACCAATAATTGTGGAAGGCTTCAGTGCGGCGATGGGTTGAACCCACTGCTAAACACCGGGGCCACACCTTTCAGCTTTGCTGGTTAATCATCAGTACAGAGTGCTTGGGCGGTGGATTTTCTTCTTCTGCTAGTGGTTTTGAATGCTTTCACAAGTGGTGACAGACAATCACCTTTATTTCTGGCTGCTAAAAATATATCAGCAATAATGTTCAGCTGGAAGAAACCAAAGCAACCAGTATTTCTCGTAAGGAAAAGCAAAGTACGAATTAACAGAATTAAATGAATGCTGCTGTTTCAATTAAGCAGCTTTTAAATACATATAGAAACATTGCAGGCCAACGAAAAATTTGAAATTTTTTCAAATAAATGAAAGTTACGATTATCAGAGTCTAAATTATCGAGAGTCTACTTAAGTAAAATAAAAGTTAGTATTCGCAAAAGCAGTCCAATTGGAAGCTCAAGGCTCTCTAAACGACTGTACATAAATTCACACCCAACATGTAATGAAGGGTACAACCACATATGCAGGTTTTATCACCCATTCATATAATGTGTGGGCAAAGAGCAAGCAAAAAAACCTGTAAAACATGAATGCAATGTAGAGCTACCCATGTATATGTTCACATACTTTGACAAGAATTCTGATTAGCAGAATGTTTCATAAAATGAAATCGTTCAGTTTTATGCTAACAGAATTATGTAGCCTTCAGGGCATGTTTATATGCACACTTCTAAACCCAGCATTTCTCTTCTTGCAAAGGTTCTACCCTGCAGAACTTGCCTTTCTCATGGCCCTCCACAAGCACCCGATATCCTTGCGGTTTGGCACCCGAGTAGGATAAAGCGTGGCCAATTAAAGCTAAGCTACACTGCAAAAAAAAAACACTTCTGTGGAGTTGCAAAAGCAGTGTTACATTAGCTTTTACACCACATTACTTGCAAAAGTGAGCATCCGAAAATTGTATGCATGTTGTGAACAGATTCGTAACAAAACATACCGTATTTACACGATTGTAAGTCGACTCGAATGTAGGTCGACCCCCCTAAAATTGCATCCCTCAAAAAAAAAAATCAAGCACGGTTCACATCGCGTGCACCCTTCACGGTCACTGTCGTATTGCTGGTCATGTCGAAGTATACGGCTGTTTGGTCGGCGTTGCCGATGCGGCCAGCAACTTTTGGCACACGCTGGTGCATCGACGCAGAGAAAAGTCTGCCCTCTTCATAAATTTCAATGCCCAAGCCCTGCTAGCTTTGAACTGAGCCTTTGCTATCCCTCCCTCAGAAGCATAGACACGGCCTTGTTTTGTTGTGTGATCATATCACAGGTGACCAACAGCGATTGATCGCGTAAATCAGTCACGTATGCCGCAAGCTGCTTCTCGAGCTCCGGAAAGCGTCCAGACTTTGGCCCGCGAAAGCCACGGCGCTTGGAGTCGCATGACATTTCCTCACGCTGAACCCGCCACTGCCGCACCACACGCTCACTGTTCCGAAACTTGCGTCCTGCTGCGCAGTTGTTAGTCTCCTCGGCATCGAGATAGCAGCCCATTTTAACGCTGCTGTGAACGAGCGCCGATAGTTCTTGGGGCCCAGGGCACTCATGACAGACGGCACGATTCAGCACAACACAGACGCACGCAACGACACGGCCGCTTTGAAAATTGTACCACACAAAGCGAAGCTCTTCCGTCAACTACCAGTACCCCCTATACGCTGGCTCTTCCATCAATGGTTGATGCTCCCACAAGAGCCGCGCGCGCTCGGTAGATATTAAAAAAAGGAACGGCTTTTGTATAAAAACGCTCAATAACCATGCGCTGTGGGTTGAGCGGGAAACTTTATTCGCAATTATGAGAACACATTCGCTGCGAGATGACTCCATCAAAGCCACCGGCAGCGGCTGCCGCGCGATACCAAAACAAACATGGTGGCAGATGGAAGTGGCCGCTCGCGATTTCCATTTATTCGTGAGTACGTTACTCGCGTTCAAGAAGCATTTTGTTCGTCTTAAATAAACAAAATGAGTACTAGCGAGTCCTTTGATTCAATGCACGGCGCTAACGTAGCGCCGTGCATTCACGTTAATGCACTTCCGAACACAATGGTGAGAGGTTAGTCGCTCTAAGTATGGTGGCCAAAGGGCACAGATCGGGAACGCCAACTTTAAAAGTCGGCATCACCTTTACTTGCGCCAGAATGTAGGCAATGGTAAATTAATACCCTACGCTTCGGCCGTGACCATGGAAACGAGGGCGCAAAGCTGTCCCCACCTAGCAGCACCCCTAATTTCTCGTTTCTCTTGCCGTTACTAGCGGCACACGGTTCGACTTCGATTCTAAGTCGACCCCCCAACATTGGATTGTCAGATTTGAAAAAAAGGGTCGACCTACAATCGTGTAAATACGGTATATCTTCAAGGCAGACACTCAGCAATGCATATATTGCTGTTATTGTGATTGCAAGATAAGAACAGAAGTTTGCAAGCAAGTTATGACAATGTGCTCTATGTTCTCTAAGATTAAAACTATACTGCATTAATTTGAATTTGACATAAACCATTATTGTTAAATTAATTTCAAAATTACCTGTGCACAGCAACTGAGTATGAAACCAAGTTAAGCTAAGAGCACAAAGTGCATCCTTTACAGAGGGACCAAATTCAGTGTAGAAGATATTACAAAACGGCAACAAGTACACTTGGTTGTTTGTTCCCATAGGCTCAGTATGGACACTACTGTGGCCTGATTGCATTGCACTTGTTCTCAATGATGAGCAGCTGGAGATGTGCAAGGATTGTTATGAAAGCTTATGCCACAGTTATTCTACTTGTTGTAGGTAGCTGCATAGTGTCCTTCTTTATTGAGCCACGGGCCTATGTCTCCAAGTATTGCTGATCGGGAAACTTTTAAGCAGGCCAAAAGCAGAAAAACATTCCAACCTCAGAGACAAGCTACAGCAGACTATCTTAAAAGGCCACTAAACAAGCTCCTACTTTTTTTTAAGCCGCCCAAAGAAGCTAACTCAATCATATAGAAGGTTGCGGCGATCACATTCTGCGAATATGACAGCGCTGCGCACCACACAGACGCCATATTTCAAAAAACAATTCCCGCGCCTCTTTCCTGTGATTGACCAGCCGTACTCGCATCCTAGGTGTCGTCACGTTCTACCGTAAACAACCTTGCACAGTTGCAGCTCGTTGATTGGTCGAAACCAGGTCTTTGTCAGATCCTGTGGCCATCCCACTGGTGTGAGCGCCGGAGCAACCGGAAATGCAGTGCAAGCGTCAGTGACGTCAACTGTGCTCACGTCATGTCACGTGTCAAGAGTGGGCAGAGTCACGACGATGCGCCGCGCCTACCCTCTCGGCAAAGAAGGGTGGGGAGGCCAACCGAGAAAACGAAACCGACGCAAGCGGCCACTTAAACCCATGTAACTTCTTTATTATTGCACCTATTCGCAAAATTCTTGCCGGAGCATATTCACATCGCACAGGAGCGCAGTTATATATTTAAAACAAACTTCAGACCTCGGGGTTGCTTAGGGGCCCTTTAAGAAACCAAGGCGAATTTGTGAGCCACCTCGTACATGCTGACCGTGTGAAAATTCAAGCAACAGTGATGACGCGAACACTAAAGAAGGAACAGACAGGACGAACACCAATCTTTGTTAGGTGTGTTTTGTCTTATACGCTCGTGCTGTCATCGTTGCTGAAATTTTCACTCTAGAATTTTGTGTAGACCAAGCATATCATGGTAGTGGTTTAAGATGATTTGATTTCTGGGGTTTTATGTCCCAAAACCACCACGGTCCAAGAATTGGCATGTGATGAGCCATTAGCAATGTAAGCATAATTAACCATTTAAGTACTGCTGTTAAGTTTTAGATTATTTCAGGAATACTATGTATGTAACTAAGTCATTATGCAGAAAGTGTGTTGTATGGGAGCAGAAAACTGCATCAATTGCAACTCACTTTCATTGACACCATTAGCCGCACTGGTACATTGCACAGTAGAAAGGTAAGCAGCATATATGACTAAACGAGCCCGAGTAACTGAAAATGTGAAGGCGTTATAAGGACTAAGTGAACCAAACTTGGAGGACTTGAAGTATTACATACTTGGTGGTGCTAGTTTGTACAAAGAAACCCATCCCATTTCATGCAACAAATTGAAACAAAGTTTTTAAAGAGCAGAGCTATCAATCCTAGCAGATGCCTGTAACGAATGAAAATGCTCATGCTGGTGGGAAATTCTTGATCAAGCTACCAAGGATCACATCATGTAGCTCACATATTCATATCCAGTAGACGTTAGTAAACTATGGCCTGACAAGCCTTTTAGAGCACATAAGGCCGACAATGTATATATATCTCAATACGTTATTTGAAATTTATGTAATAAATTAATTATCCCAGAAAGCTTTTTATAAAACGCAAGCACCAAGGTAAATGAATGCACATAAAACTGCAATGTCCTTCAGATGTACACAAAATGTAACAGTAAAATCGAACCTTCAAAAGCAACTTGTGGAACAAGGAGCCCTGCCACAACACGCTCCTGTTCGCGAGGCTCTCCCGTGGTTTCCCGGGCTATTTCTGTAAAAAAAAAACACAGAATGTGCATGACAGGTGCAGTATGATGAAATATCCATTGACCACAAGAATGGTGCGTAGAATTTTTTAAAATTATATAATATGTGCACTTCCATTATATCTGCAGGAAATGACACATTAACCACTACTATATGAAGCGTAAGAAAGCACACTGGAAGGTAATTGTGATTTTTAGCAAAAATGTTACAATAATGACACAAATGAAACCGCAAAAAAACCTTGCATTATGTGACAACCTCTCATTTGCACTGCACGTCTTGGGCTAACAACTGTGCCACAAAAAAAATGGAAGAGAGGCTAGAAACTTCACTGCGAAAGATTTATACCCCGAGGTGTTCTAGATCAGATATCATTCCGACAAACTAAATAAGTGGCCAAAACACATTTCAAGTATAGCTGCTGCATGTAAGTGTACACTGCAATTTAAAATACTGATAAGAATTAGATTAGGTTGTGCAGGTGAGAAGATGGAAGCATTACTAATGTAATTAAAAAGAAAACTTTCTAGTTTTTTACTTTTACTTCTCTGCCACCCATGTGTCCCTTAATGCAGCCTTCCACCCCCAGCTTTTATAACAACTATGTTTTACTAGAACCCACAGTGATGACCCTCAGCCCATTAAGATACTAGTGTGTAATGCAATTATCAATGTACAGTCCACCAACAAAGCAATCATATATCGAACATGCGTTTTTATTTAGTGAACTGAAGAAACTCTTTTCATAGCACTTAAAATTTCGAAACATGCTCACACAATGTGAACACTTCACTTGGAATGTTGATACTCACCAATCTTGTCCAGGAGGGCATTGCACAACTTTGTGTTGAGATGTTCTTGTTCTCTGAGCATTTGCTTCAGCTCATCGCGATGCTGTTGTAGCTCTGAGCTGCAGCTGCATTCAAGCTTAAGCATACACTCAAGCTCATCTTTTTCTTGGCGTAATGCCGTGCTGCAGTGCTGCTCCTGTTCCAACAGGTGCGCCAGCTCCTGAACTTGAGCTTTTAGCTCTTCTGTGTTGCTTACAGGAGGGTCCTCAAGCAAAAGCAGGTCAGCCTCTCTTATTGCCCTGCTGTCCGACCGGTTTGGTTAGGGGGTTGGTCCTCGAACTGAAAATAGTACGTGCTGCCTGCTGAATCAACAAACAAATTCAATCTTTGCATAATATTCAATGCAGTGTTGATTATTTAATTTTATATACCCTGTGAGCTGCCCACAAAGTACATTAAAGCCTCATCCCACCCATTAGACGTACACATGAAACATTCCAAGACTGCATGCTGCTAAGTACCACCACATGATGGCAAATCTAAAGGGTGTGTAGAGTGACATTCCAGTCCAATGGTTTGTTGAAGATGAAAGGTTAAAGAAAAACAAAGCACATTTTTTTAGGACACTGCAATTATACATGGCGCCATTTTATAACATTTGGTCAGATGAGCCTGAAAATTGGTCAAAAATTGCATAAAGCACGGGAAATGACAATGTTCTGGCAAAAATGTGCAGCAGCAGCCTTGTGCCTTTGCTACCACCTACAGCTGGGTAAGAACTTTGCAGGATAATCACAAGGGCATTGGAAGCGTCTGAGAGTGCTTGTGACTGGCAATACTGCCGGTGCACACTTTTGTCAGTGGTTTACAGCTCGAGTGTTATGCGCTCACTACAATAACGTATTTTTGCGGTGATACTGTCTGCTACCCCAAGTGTCCACAGCAGCCATTGTGAAAATACAGTAAAACCTCGTTACAGGAGACACTCAAACGGCTCAGTAGAGAAGTTTCTTGAGGCAGCGTCGCATGATGTAGTCCCCCAGTTGTTATCACACCATGTCTTTCTAACATGATGGCATGACAAGGAGCTCATTTGATTTGAAAAAATACAAAGCACTTTGCTATTAATACCATGTATAACTGAGGTATCGCATACCAGATCGTCATCCAAACCACTGAATGCTTTCAGGATGTTCCAGAGTTCCTCCTTCTGAGCCTGCCACTTTCTCTTCCACTTCTCTTTGGCAGAGGGTATTCGAGGTTCCTTAAAGATACATAAGACACAAACAAGGCACAGCATGTACAGGTTAATTCCAACTATCCCTACATGGAAGTACCCAAAGTAGACACAATAAAGTTAACAGGTAACAATGCCCTGGAAAGCACAAAGGGCTTAAGTTTTTTTTAGCTAAATTGTAGCACCTACAACATTATGGGAAGATGAATAAAGCAGGTAAAGATAGAACTTCCAATGTGCTCATAAGAGGACATGTTTTTGGGCTAGTTGATTTATACTTGAAGTGGATAACTTGGAGCACTAAAAGGATGGTGATGAAAAAAAGACACACAGGACAGGTGCTCAACTTTCAACTCAGGTTTATTGAAGAAACACAAAAAATTTACACGGACAACCCACGTGGGTAACCATGTTAACGATAACCCGAAAACAGACTGATCAACTAGCCAGAGCTGCCACATCATGGCTACGCACACCGGAGCAGTCACAAACGCAGCTGAGAAGTCAAGAAAAAACTGCAGGGATAAACGCACCGCGTGCTGCTAACTTAGTTACACCAGAGGAGCAAGTATGCAAACGCCCCTAAAACAACAGCTGTGCCAAAGGGAAAGGAATCATCATAAATGCCTGACACCCATAAACAACCCAATATTTTAAGGAAGTTAGGCCACCAACGAAAAATGGTTGAAATGACATAAAAACACCATGAGAATATTGGACATAAAATAACAAGAAGTTGCATCAAAGGATCAAGTGTAAAAGGCACAACATTAAAAAACGAATGACAAAGTTTAAACAACGAAGTACTGTCAGTAAACAAGAGAGTGAAGACAGGTGCTCCAGGGGTAACAACTTGCTAGAACTTCCTGAGCTTTATGTGGAATCAACTGCCATTGGCTTTAAAGGTAAGCACTATGTGCAAAAATAGGGAATATGTATTGGGTCTGCAGTAGCCCCCATTTTGTGTGACATATTTTTATAGTCTGTAAATAAGCAGATCGCTTTCCACTGGTTGGTTTTCACCTGCCTTCACTCTCTTGTTTATTGACGCAGCCTTCTGTGAGCAGCAATGTAAAGTGACACTTCCTCATTAAACACAATAAAACTGCTTTGGTCAAATTCCACTGTGAATTGGAGTCCTGCTCTGCAACGTCAAGATCAGTGTTCGTGCCAGATGTGCAATAAAAATTTTTTTTCTACATTTCTAATGTACATAATTTTATTGGGTTGTGTTAAAGTGCGCACATTTAAACTAGCCTGCAAGGTCATTTTTATGGCCACAGGGCAGTTTTCTGCAGATTTACTTTAACAGAGATACCTAGTGGACAGACGACGATAACCAAATCAAGTATATTTTCGTTCTGTCGCACAGAAAGAACTGTGCCAAAAAGCTCTAATTGAAACACTTGACTAGTTTGCAGCCCTATACAAAAAGAAAATAATCATGACGGTAAAAGCACGCCGATAAGTAGGAATGATAATTTCAAATTTTCACAGGTAATGTATGGCAAGGCATAAACAATAAAGTGTAAATGTAAAACTCGTACTAGTAGTGCAAGGTGATAAAATGACTTATTTGCACAGAAGTACTGCTGGAGATAACAACATAGTGCATGGGACGTCCAATCTTTGTCTGCCAGCCTGGCACACTTATACCGTAATTGTCAGCAATATTGACAGCCATACAGCAGAAATGCTTACAAATGGCTGCGGCGGTGGCAGTGTGGTTGTGTTACTCAGCTTAATTTTATTAAGAATGTGTGCTCGATCCTAGCCATGGTGGTCACTTTTGCAGTAGAGGTGAGTATTTCAGAAGCTCATGTGCTGTGTGTTATCGGTGCATCTTAAAGAACACCCAGGTGGTCAAAATTTCCGGAGGCCTCCACTACAGTGTGCATCAATAATATAGTAGGTTGGCAAGTAAAACCGCTGCAATTGCAAACATGTTTAAGAATCCACCACTTCAGCACTGACACAAAACTGTACTCTGCAGCTGCATCGAAAAACTTGAGAAACTGGCAAGGAAAAGCAGTATTTCTTTCCATGTCAATGATTTTGTTGCAATATAGATGGGTCCTTTGCTGAGGGAAACAGTGTGTGTGGCTTGTGCTCTGCTGCAGCTACCTGAAGTGCCAAGAGTTGGATGCAGGATGAAAAATGCCTGCTTGTGGCGTCACCTCTTGATGGTTAAAATAGCCAGGCACAGCTTACCCAGGCACAAAAATGACATATGAGAAAACAAAAAAGGGTGGACAGGATGAGCGTGCTTGTCTGTTCAGTCTTGTTTTTTGGTTTGTCATTTCAGTGAGCAGCGTGCTCAAATAGCCAACTATGCACAACTAACTGCGCACTACATGCTGGACCTGCACCCGTACATGGTAAAATGGCTTCTCTTTTTGGTCAGTCTACTGCTTCTAACCACACATATTTGATACGATAATCAATTGAACTGCTCCCCTCCACTTGTTGGCACCATGAGGAGCCAGCGCACCGCCTTGACTACTCACACGCATGTTTCCTTTAGTAAAGGACCCCCTTGTGTACTATGCAAGACAATGTGAAACAAGGACGGTGGAAAAACATGAACCACGCGATGCAGCGCTAAGTAGCAAATGACTTAAAATGACTTAATTGTGGTAAAAGACATAAGTAAATACACACGGAAGAAGCAAAACACAAACCTAAATAAAAGATACAGAAATAACCACATATACAACATAAAACAATAAATGAAAAGGTCATCATTAGATGATGCTTTGTGCACATGGCAAAAGCAGTAATTCATGACATGTTAACAGAAAGACATACAATTTCATTGAGAGTACAAGAGACTAACACACACTTACCTTTTAACAATCCAGTGTTAAGGGCCTCAATAATTTCACATGTCAAATGGCTATTGCTCCTTGCTAGCATGTCACATTTTTAAAAATGAGTGCAACAACCACAATCTTGCAGCGAACACCAAGGCTACCATTGACGGCACTATTCACATTGTTGTCACACTCACAAAGCCTGTCGTTTAAACATCCACCAGTCCGGCCACGTTAACACCACGTTAATATTGAACATCCGCATCAGTTTGTCAGATAGTTTATATAGGCAGGGTATTACAGTGCATCTGTGAAACTTGCTTTTGCATATTGTTACTGAGTCGTTCATTAAATTTACACTAGTTTATTTCACTATGTTCTGTGCAACTGAAGCCAGCATGCTGTAAGGATAACCAGCTTCTATCAGTGCAATCACCCGCGGGACCAGCCGGTGCGCATTAATAGTGGTACAACATAAATAAACGACACAGGAAGGGAAGAGGAGCAAACCTCCTCCTCTTGTGTCTTGTCTCCTCTCTTCTTGTGTCTCATTTATTTATGCTTTGCCACTATAGATGATCACCTGTGCCTGATAACTATACTCATTAGAGTGCATGCATGATTTTCTGAGTGCATTGGACATGCACAGCTTAGCGTTTCTGCCTTTTATTACTTCAAATGGGTGGCTTTCTGCTTGAGCTTTTCTAATGTACAAGTTACAACATAACAAACATTACATACATGAAACATGACAAACATTATGTACAAGGCATATTTTGCAAATTAGTACAGATGTCACAGAAGTACACAGTCATACTGCGGCATATAAGAATTTAAAACTGTTGGCTGACAACATAACAAGGATGTACTCAACTACCTTGTTGAAGTATCTCCTTACTGCATCAGATATTATGTATAACAGGCATAGTATAAAAACATATCACCTGAAAGAGCTGCAGACACTTGAACTTGTTTCCAGGCCAGCGCTAACATCAAAAGGAGCTGTACAAGCTGGCTTCTCATTTGCCTTAATTGAAAGTAAATGATTGGTGAGCTGAGCTTTTCAACTACACTAAAAGGCCAAAAGCAATGCTGCTTGGCAGCATGAAAACTTGCTGAATAAAGCACTGAGGCCAGTAAATGACAGATGCAAGGAGGTGTGCTACCTGCTTCCCAACTTATCGCCGATTCTGCTCATCGAAAGTAGGCACAGAGTTGTGTTGAATTCCTGGAGACAGTGCATATGTCTGACAGCCATAGAGGCTTACCTAGCATTACTTCCTTATGCTAGTTTAGACATTTTCTTTGGCCAGAGCTACTACATTCACCAGCCATTTATAGACTGGTGGATGTAGTAGCCCCTGCTTAACGACATCTCAAAAAGACCACTTACTTCTTTCTTACCAAGAAATACTTATCACTAAACTCCTTTGGCAAAGCTACATGGTCTACAATTGTATGTTTATAATTATGAACATGTAATGTTTTTTACAGCAGTACCCTGCCTCTGACATTTAATTTAGGCAGCGATTAATCTGGTGTTCCATTCTTGATGAAAATTTGTCCTCAATCCAAAGTGTGATTGTACATTTTCGTCAACTTGCTGAATGCCTCTGGTTGTTCCGAGTACTTGCTAACAAAAATAAATTGTTTCTCACTCAATCTGCACTCATGTAATTTTCATCATCATAAGTTTTTTTTTTTCATTTCATTTGGTTCTATTGGTTACACTGTAAATGGCATAGCAAAAGAAAAAAGCCACAGGAAGACAGCTGTTGGGATTTTTGACCCCTTGTGCAACATATGACAGCAGGAGAATGATCTTTTAGGCATCCAGAAAGTGAACATTCCATTTTGCCTCCTACAGTTGCTTGCACAGCGCCATGACTTGCAAATAATAATGAACGTGCAAAACTTTAGCAGTCCCAATAAAGAGTGTGGCTCATGTAAAACTGAATGCTTGCTTTTCGAATGATCTGAAAGTTCTGCTTAAAGAGTTCTGCACAGACATATTATGTTAAAAATAAGTGTACAAATAACCGGAATGACACACTACCCAAAATGAAAAGACGTCTGAAATGCTTTTTGACAAGTTTTGCGGCAACTTTGCCACACGATATTAAAAATCGTGTCAACAAAATGCTGCTGAAGCATAAACTAGAATGACTGGTGATGCAGCTACTAATATGGGATTTGTAGTGCAACCAGGTTTTTCCACGACCCAGATGGTGAAAATATTTGGAGGCTATTTTTGCAAGTCTGAATGAACATGCATTATACAAATGAAAGCGTTATCCCGCATTTCACATTATTTGATGTGATACCTATTTTGCACTTGGGGTTTTATTATGCAGCATGCTATCATACACACATTACATGAATGAAAACATCATTGTACATCTCACATTATTTACTGTGATATCTATTTTTTTACTCTGGGTTTCATTATGTAGCATGTTACCACATTGTGCATCACAGCCATGTTTACTATAGTGTGTTTATTTTTATGTTATACACACCACTTTTTTAAAATCTACAAGACTGCTGACATTGCCTCTATCTAAATGTAATAGATTTCTATTTTGTTTCTAATATGTGTTTATGTGAAAAGACAAGCGTTCATACATCGCACTTTTAGGCTGTACCGTGCCGGAGTCTTTCAAGCCAACATTTGAGCACTGCAACCATTGTGACATCACAGCGGCCTGCACTCATTGATGACTTATGATGCCATGTGTTTCTAAAACTACTAACGTTTCAAATATACCTTCCACTTTCAGTTCACCACTGCATTTATCCTTTTTGACCTTTTTGAGTCCTATAGTTTGTGCTGCCTATTTAGCCATGCTTTGTTAGAGCTACAAGGCTGGATGGTGTCCTTAGGCTACAATTCGGTGAGCAAGAAGCCATGGATGGTGCCCCGAGATAGCACACAGGTTAGCATGGCTCTAGCACATAATGCATTGTCAAGAAAGTCTATTGGCATCCTGGTAACTGTCCTATCAATAGTGGCATAGACAACCAGGGAACCATCAGCAGTGGCTCTTGCTCGTGCAGAAGCCATGGTGCACATGGAGATAGAAATCCAGTGAAACCTACCGTCATGGCATGGTGTTGCACTGTGGTTGCCATAGGAACAGAATCTTCATAAGCTGTGCCAATGTAATAAGGAAATGTGACAGTAAGCTGCCATGTCAGTTGTCCCTGTTTATTTTCCATTTGGTCCCCATCATTACAGGGTGGTCCGGTCAACTCCGGTGTCAACTGCACACTTCATCCTCACAGTAAATAAGGTTTTTATGACAACATTTCTTGAAGTCTCAGAAGCTCATGCTAATTGGTTAGGTCATTTCATTTTTTTTCTTTACCGCAATGAACTGTTTATTTTTGATAGCTCAAAGGCCCCCGAGGGGGCTTTATATGGAGGGTGGGTGTGTAAATTTAATTTAACATAGGCTAGTTCTTTGACAATGTGTTTAAAATGAAGAGGGCTCTCGTCAAGAGTTCAACAAAAGTTCGTCTGGTCAGGCATTGCATAAGGTGATGTACGGTCACTAACCAAGTCTGATATCATTTCAAAAGGGTTCTCATGAAGTATAGTTGAAGTGGAATGGTGATTCCACTCTTTTGAGGTTTGCACCAAGAATGAAGATGAGTCGTGGTTCATCCTGCAGGTGCAGTTTGGTGCAGTTTGAATGGTGAAGGACTGGCAAAATGTTGGGAGTCCGGGGGACGCGCATGCGAGAACTTGTGGACTACTACAAGAGAGGACACTTTTCAGTGAAGTACAAGGTTAGGTAAGTTAGCTTGTAACGTTTGCTGGTAGGGAAGTCCATGAATGATCAGAGGAAATAAACCACGCTGAGCGAATTTGAATTCCTTATAACATGTTAATATGGTTAGTTTTATGGGGATCCCAAACTACATGTGTTCTTTCTACAATCATTAGCCAGGACTGTTCTACTCCTTGGTCGCTCAATGATTTGAACATCATACAAGTAATTACAAAAAGCCAGATGGTGCAGCTGTATAGTTTTAAAGCCTTCTGTCCTGAGAGACAGTGTGAAATAAAGTAAAACAAAAGCAGAGTAATAGGTTTAGAGAAGCCAATGATTTTATTGATAAAGCTTTGAACAGATGTGCCTGAATAAGGGCTGTAGACAAGCTTGTGTGCACTCATGCTAGGTAATTGGAACAATTTTCCAGTAAGCTCTCTTGTAAAGGCGTTATTAAATGAAAGCATGTATACATATATAAAAGAATGAAAGCAAGGCTGCCAGTTCTTATGTAGTTTACATACATGATACACATTATGGCCATGAACACATCCACAGAGTTTAACCATATTACTTTCTGAAGTTAGTAACATTTACCTCGAGATTTCCTTACAGATGTTAGTGCACTGTTAAAGCTCTTGGAACCGCCTTTGCGCAAATCTGTGCCATTACGCCGCGGATGCAGCTGCCACAGATATTAGCAGGTGCTAGCAGCCTTCTCACGCCAAATGTCCGTATTTGGGAAAAACTGTGACTCGATATGCCAATCGAACACTCATGCTCCACGTTCAGCCCACCGAAATATGAATCTCGAAATTTAAGCACGCGAACGCATACGTTTCGGAGCATCGAAGAATTTGTCAACAATAACGCCGTGCGGACGGTATTGGTGAAGTTTCGAAGCAGAGTAGCCCGGCTTGCCGCGACTGCACATTTCGCTACTTTATAACGACGGATGGGTAATAAAAGACAATGTACTGAGCAGGACTATGATTCAAGTTTGCCCAGCTGGGTTTTACTAACATGGATATAAACGAAAGTTATCGGTCAATCAAGCTTTATCTAGACCCATATGCGACTGCTGGACACACCGCGACACGGTCAATCTGTACTTGGTCCCAGTGAATACGGGACGAATGAGGCCCTATGGATGACTGAACACTCACCATAAAGATTCAAAAGAGCACTTTCCTGACAAAGGATAAAGCGCCTGATTTTAATGCGAGACCTTTCCATTACGAAGGCCCTCATACTGCTTAGTTATCAAACAGGAGATCGCGAGCTCACGCGGCTCCCCCACATGCAATGTTACATGGGTTTCGATTGTGCACTAAGTGAACACCAACGGGTAATACTTACAAGCGAAACAGCCTGAATTCCTATAGAAAAGTTCAGATAACAGTACTTCACATACTACATACCTTGAAAAAAACCTTGCAGAGCTGGAACATGTACAGTGTGGGCCTTCATTGGCAGCGCGGCTTGCCCGAGGAGCTTCACCATGTATTTTCACGAAAGCTTCATGTCTCTCAAGAATAATGTTTATCCCGTTACAGGGCCCAGATTTATTCACTACTGCACGAAACATTCAAGGTTATAGTGTTCCTTTTCCTTCCCAAAGCTCTAAGAATCGGGCTAGCACACACGAACAGGGCAGCGGCAGCCAGGGCGGCCATTTTGTCCTCTACTAACCCTCCTCCTGGGGTTCCTCCTCCAATCCGTTTGATGGTGTGGCAGTCTAGAGGTATTGCCAATAGTTATTTGTTACAACACCGCTCGCTGCTCACTGCTCAAGATGTCTGACACTGCCAAAAGTTCTTCATGAGGAACATTGCCTTATTTCGGCATCCACTTACTACTCTCTGCAGCTCTGGTTAAATGTAGATGCATATTGCAACGGCATTTACGCAGCTTCTCTTTTCCCTGTAAAATTTAGTTTATAAAGCCTAGTGAGTAGCAAAGTGTCAGATAAAGCATAAAATGAGAACTGGCATTGTTCCAACAATAAGTTAAAATAAATGTCATATCCACAAGAACTGAGTGCATGTTTTAAGAAGCAAGGCAAATGGCTAGCTGTATTTATTCATTTAAGCAAGAATAAATCTACCTTAGGTCTGCCACTGCCAGCTACTGCCAGAACTTGCATGTCAAATGGCAGATACTGCTTAACAGCTACACAAGTGTATGCACAGTGCACTGTACCTGCACTCCAGCTGCAAGTGATGCCTGTTCCCACATTGGTGAAACACCTTTTGCAACGACAGTGAAATGCATCGGAATCAAGAATGTGCATGCAAGACTAAATTTTGGCTCCCTGCACATCGCTGCATCACAGAGTACAAGAAACTAAAAAATACTGACTTTGAGTCTTCCGAGAAAAAGAAAACCACTGAGATACCATTTTATTAACAGTCAGTATCCAAGTGTCAGTTTTGAGAATGAAGAAGAGCTCAAGAAATTAGTTCTACTATTTTTGACAAAGAAGCCCCACCAGCAGTATTTATGCAAGTGAGCCCAAGATGCTGTGATGCACTTCCAAGAATATTTTCATGAGCCCGCATCACTCAATAATCACTGTCAGAAAGTGGTACAGCCCACCTCCTAAGGTCCATGTTTGTTTTTCTGCAGCATACATGCTCCTTCAATGCAGCCGATCCTATGTAGCACACATTGGCATTGCAACACTGCACTGCCACAAAACTCGCACACTGCAAAAATAATCGGAGCAACACGAACAATGAAAGGCAGGCAGCAGCTCATCATAACGATGGCCGCATCTCCCGCACACCCCGGAAGTGAGGTCCATGAAAACTAAGTATTGGCTTGTGCTAATACATAGTTGTGTTAATAGCAAAAGCTATTAACATTGCATGTGCTCATATGTTTTACATGCCATTTTTTCAGATCAGTCAATACCTCCAAGGCACTAGTTAGCATGTGCCTGTTCATTCTGTGGCATCTGTGTTTTATCTGTAACCCAGGCATGCTGTCTGTCCTTGCGTAACATCAAACCCAGTCTGATGAAGCACTTGATTAGTGTTTGGTGAATCAAGGCTTGTGTACAGTAGCAAGATTAGAGCTAGCACTAGCTTTATTTAATTTAGGTTAATATAAAGCATGTTTGTTTTCTCCGTTTGTTCCAATATTCTCCTGGAATATCCCATCAATGACTTCTATATATACACTCATTTACAGCCTTCAGGCTTTTTTCAGTTTTTCAATGCATGTTTTTTATTACTGTGAGCAATATAAAACATGAGGTTGCATACAAATTTCAGGTGAATTTGCATTAGGAAAGTTGTAATGAGAGCATGTATTTCTTAGTCTTTTTTTTATTCTTACCGAGCTACTCCTGGACACCTTTCCAAGGATGAGCCTTGGTACCGGGGACCTTGATGTTCGGATAGTGGAAAGGAGCTGTTTCAGTGAGTCTGACGCATATTTGAAAAGGCAAAAGTATTCCTGATGAACCACACATAAATCGCCTTGGATAATCATAATTTACACGTTTGTTAAATATCAACTGTATAAAAAAATGGTGTGGGCATTTAAACAAAGCAATTACGCACACACAACTGTGGCACCATGCGAGCAGTCGCAGAAAACTGAAAGTGAACTTTTTCTGACTTAGCTCGGCATGGCATTTAAAGTTAGGGCAAAATTTAGTCATGTTAACAATTGATGATTGCACCACTGGAGAATTTCAGCTTCCAAACAATCATCTTTCCTTGGCTTTGCTGCAAAGACAGTGCATGTCTTCACTTGGTGGCTTAGTGTTGGACAAATTCAAATAAAGCTTCACCTCAACAACTGTGTTAAACAGTTGTCATACACATGCAGCAGTCGAACCATGCACCGAAATGACATGAAATAAGTAGTGGTACTTAAAAGATGGTGCATAGTGGCAGCTGAACCATGTGTCACGAGTGTTCAATCAAGAGACAACGGCAGATGACTTAAGTGCAACAAGTGTGTTGACACACTGCCCAGTAAAGTGGTGGGCCCTTCACTAGAGCTACACTGAACTAGAGGAGGGCTCCTCTCTTCTAGTTAACTGTACTACGGCAAATGTCAAGAGCGTTTAGGAAGAAATACATATAAAGCAGAGATTATAACACCACACAGCCTGCAATGGCAATAGAATGGCTGATTAAGCTTTTCTTCGTAAAGTTGGCCAAGCAATCGCCCTAATTAACACAGAAATTGATACTCAATTTTTCTTTGTTTCAATCATGTTATTGTATTACAAGGCACTCCTTTCTAATTCTTTCCTTTCTCCATGGCAATGACGAGTTCAATATTAGTGCGGCTATATAGCCCCTTTCAGTGCCATCATGCCCAATGAAATTTTTCATCAAGATCCCTTAGTCATCATGCCTCCCAACATTAGGAAGTTTGTGAACAAAGAACAGCACTAACAAGGTTTTCTGCAACTGCTGCATGGCAATGCCAAGTCATACGTATACTTCATTCAAGGCCCACGACATTGTGCATATACAGCCGGCCTTCCCTAAGCCTCATCAAGTGGATTTACATAATGACTGTCCAAATTCATACATGTTAAAATATGATGCTTCACATAGAGTAACAGTGCAGAGGCACTTAAAAAGGTCATAGTGATTCTCAGCTGGATGTCAAAGACCAACCACTCGATCTTAATAACAATGGTTACTGCAGTTTGATGACCATCTTGGATTCTTTAAATAAAAGTGCTGTGCACATTTGCATTTTCCCCCCACGTGCCTGGGACTTGAACGCGTGCACTTGAGCTCAGCAGTGCAACACCTCACTTGTTAAACTACCACACCGGATCCACTGTTTTTCAGTTAAAACTGGAATTTCACTATGTAGCCATGCAGATGTGTTGCCTGACACATAGCCACAGGGCTAGCTGTATGAAGCAGTCATAGCTACAATACGTGAATTTCTTTGCAGCACAAAACACTATCAAGCTCACAACATTCTGCTTCAGATACCGCTGAAATTTGGTGAAGTAACCACCACATAGACGGTATCATGTCACCTGATATGGATTGGTATATTAGTGTGCAAATGAAATGTTTTGCTACCTCACGATCAACATGCACAGCCCGAAAGATAAACTTACCAGGCAATAGACCTGTTGCAACGAAATATAGGGGCAAGCATTTCGGTGAGATGGTAGTATACATGCTGGAAAGTTCAACAGTACGAACAATGCAGACAAAAGAAAGAACGTGTGTATTCAAGATAAGCACTGACACTCTACAATACATTGAAAGATATAACAGTTGATCAAAATATTTAGGATCACCTCATCAAGGGAACACATTTAACACCACTTTAATATCAGTTACACCATCCACAGTGCACGTGAAGCACCTTTCTCCATCTACATACATACCTAATATACAGTGTTTTTGCGAGTTGTGAAGAAAGTCCAGCTCCTCTTCTGTTAAAACAATGCAATTACATGAGCATGGGAACAGAATAATGAGATGCCTCTTTGGGAATGCATTGCCGAGAAACTTGAGGTGATTTAGTTGACAGAAAAAAATAATAATAAACCGCAAAGAGCTAAAGATATTGGAGCATAAAGTTCTGTTCATTTATTACTTAGCTCCGAGTGCCATGACGTTCGCCGAGTCAAAGTTCTCACATTCTCCGTCTTCGTCTGCCCAGTAGGCGGAGAAAACTTCGTTTTCTTTCATATCCTTTGTGCTCGCAGGCTTGAAATTTTTTATCAGGTTAGCAGGAAGAACAGCACGCTCACCATCCTGAACGTATCTAATGCACGCATAGATCATCGCGACGGGAACTGAGGCACAAATACAAAATGTAGTGGTTCGTAGGAATCAGATGTGGGACACACAACTTTAGCACAACGCCAAAAGGAATCGCCACATGAGTCCCCAGTACATGAGTCCCGAGCTTAGGCCTGCTAGGAGGCCTATTCGCGATTCCATCTAAATGCTCGCCACCTAATGTACGCTCCTGGAACCAGCCGACAAGGTCGACCTTGAAACCCCCCCCCCCGTGGCATGTTATTGCATTACCGCATGCTGTAACACAGCTCCATAGTTCCTTAATCGATGTCATGCCACCTCAAAGCAGCAACATGTCATTTCATCAGTTCCCCAAAGGAGACAATGCTTCGCGCAGGGCAACATGGATTAGGAACTTGCGCATCGGCAAGAAGGTGACGGGAACTATGCTAGTTTGTTCCAAGCACTTCACTTGCGACGACTGCTTCCTCCCCGGTGAGTACACAGATCATATTTGTGTGAGTGCACGTTTCGAAGAGCCGGAGTGCACTTTAGTTTAGGCAAGCGCGTGAACAAAACAGCAACATTGTACGTGTATATCTGGTAACATTTTCTGAACGTGTCAATGCTCAACCTGAACCGCAGTAATATTATTGCTGACGTACTTTTGCCCGCATGCATTGTAGCAAGTCGATATAAAGCGAGAGCTTGCCTCTGTTCGCTATACTTAGTCTCATGCGCGTGCTGCACCTCGTAATTTGTTTGGTGGTTGTGGAGGTAATGTGTGATCGTTTAACGTAGTGCGTTTGCATCCACACACAAGTGCTTGCATCTTTTGGAGAGGCCTGCTACACATGAAGAGCTGCCTTCTACAACCTCAGGCTCGCTGAAAAGGATCTTTATCCTCAAAAAATTTGATGCGGGTCTCCGAACAAGTCCGACGTTTGAACGCACAGCACAATCATTTCCACTGTTTCATTGCTCAGATCCTTTAGGCCAATTAATATCAGATGTTTGGCAGCAAGAACCCTTTCGCCTTCGATGAAGCATCGTGATTCGACCCAGCAATCAAGAAACTTTGGCACAGCGCTAAGCGAAAGTGCGGCCATGACCCTCGATGTAGAAGCCATCTTTGTTTATCTGAGCAATGTTGCCAGATGACCCATTTTTTCTGGAGTTGCGAATACAACTACTCATGTACGGGCATTCGTAGCCATAGCCTGCTACAAAGGGAATGGCCTCAACATCGTCATCAGTTTTCTTCTTGTTTGAGTGGGTTTTTGTGCGCTTGTTCATTAAAAGGTTCCTACAGAGCATTCAGCTGTCAAATCGGTGTTCGTGAGCCTTCGCGCATGCGTGCCATCATTCTGGCCCGCAACAAAAGGCGCAAAGGGGGGAAGCATAGCCAAAGAGCACGCCAACATTCCACGTGCACATTACAGCATTAAAATTAAAATTGTAATTTCGAAAAGGAATAGACAATATTTCTGTAGCAGGGACCAAGGAACGGCGCATATGGGGGATGGGAGAGACGCGCCGTAGCGGAGGACTACGGAAATTTGCCAGCCACCAGGGCCCTATGCAAACTGTGTTGCTGGAAAAAAAGTCGCAGTAGTTGATACAGTCGAGTCCGACTATATCGAACCCGTTTATATCAAATTATCCCATATATCGAACAATTTCTAGGCACGGTAAATTTACATTGAGAATATATAGCAAAAGTTACTGTTACATCGAACGAAAATAGCAACGACAACCGATATATCAAACTCCATGTGCCTCAAAAGTGCCCCAGCAAGTTGGCTTTCCCTCGCGGTGGCGGGGAAAACTGCCGGCGCCACCCTAGAAAAAGTGGTTTAGGCCCGGCTGTGCACGGGCGAACACCCCCCTGCAAAAAATGATCCTGGCCTGCTCGCAGCACTTACAGTCAACCAGAGGCCGTCGTGCTTTCTCCGAGGCACGGAGGCGGTACAAGTGAGCGCCATTTCTTCTTTCTTTATGCTTGTGTGCCTGCTGCTGCCTCTTTTCCTCAAGTCCTCATTCAGCGTGGTCCGTGCCGGTGGTGTTTCATGCCTGGTGATGATACCCCAAATTCCGACGACAGCACTGAAGACACCGCAGGTGTTTCCGCCGAAGTTTGGAGCGAGCTGGCAGAGTTCCCGGGCGCTATCGACGGATCGACATTCGACGAGTTCGTCAGTGCGGACGACGATTTCACCATCATGGGCCAGCTACAAGATGAGGACTACGTTGCAGACGTGCTGACCACGAGCCAAAGTGACAGCAATAAGGAAATTGACAATGGCCCGTTGCCTCATCCGCCGAAGTGATTAGTGCACTTGCGTTGGACCGGCGCTATTGCGTGAATATGGAAGGTTGCGGCCTCAGCTGCTCCGACTGACAACGTGGAGGCATGCGTGCTGTCGCAGCGAAGTCATTGAAACAGAAGAAAATCCAGGACTACAGTCAACGACCGATTTTTCGGACCCCCTCGGGAACGCATAAACATCCGGAAAATCGGGCAGTCCAGAAAAACGAATGCATGCAAAAGCGCACTAACTTACCGATATTTTTATTATCAAGGGGGTCAACGACGAAATACTACGCTTCAGAAGCACCAAACCCATGCGGCCAGCAGGTGTGACGCGCCTGCGGACCGTGGTGGAATCGCTACTAAGAGCTCCCACCATGTGTATGACATTGCGCGCATTACACTGAGAGAAAACGAAATTACTGCTCGTCGTCACGCTTCCTGCTGTCAAGGGTTACCGATGCGCCGTTTTGACAGCATGGGCGCCTCCAACACGCGCAACACCCGGGCGGAACCGAATTCTGCCGAAAATCGCGGTCGTGTTGACGAGTTCACAGATGGCAGCCGCCACACACAGTACATGCGCACTGAAAGCGCTGCAGACAAAATCGCAGTCGCCGTGATCACGAACGTCAGCGACGCAACTCTGAAAGTACGCGCGTGGCCAATGCCCGAACGGAGGCAATAGAGAGTTTTAGCAGCGCTGGTTACCGTACGGTAATGCCGTACCGTCGTGGTCAGCACACAGAAAATTGACCTTGTGAGAACTTTACCAGCAAGTTTTATCATCTGATGACGTTACGGTACTCCCCTAGCAACTAGTGCAGGTGTTTCCGCGTAAAATAGCCACGTGCCGACCACGACCGTACGTCATTACCGTACTTACCGTACGGTAAGCCACCGCTGCTAAAACTCTCTAATAACCGTTCGCCCGTTTCAAAAACCGCGGTCGCTACCGGCACGGTCTTGTACGGCCACCACCAGCCTGAAAGTGTGTGCGCGCCCAACGTACTACAGCGAGTCGAAGCAAAGCTGCTTTCCGCAAACGCTTCTGAAGAACCGTGCTAGTCGCTATCACGGATAGCGGTAACGCAGTTCATGAAGGCACGTATGCGAAAACAGAACTACGGGTTGCTGTCCAATGCAGACGAGAAGGCTCTCGCTATCATGGCGATCATCGATAGCGCCTATGTACCTCCCAAACTACGTGGCCAATGCAGCGGTAGTTCAAAGGCAATAGAGTCACAGAAAGGCACGGAGCGTTATAGCTTTCCTGTCAATCGCTATCACTACGGCGGGGTGGACTTTGGCACGCCGTTTTTGTTTGGCCTCTGGCGCATGCGATGCGACGTGCAGCCGCAGCGTTCTGCACTCGGAGGCTCCGAGGGTCGTGCATTCGAACAGCTCATTGTGCGGCCGAGCGGCCGAGTAAGTCCAAATTAGCGAGAGTTCGATGCCAATAAACGAAGCGCATGCTTGCGGGGAACAAGAGGTCAAGTCATAATAATCATATTTTCCGCACTTGTCTGGTATTCTAGGCAAAATTTCGCTGCGACGAAGTTCCGCGGCCACGAATTTTTCGCGCGTGCTGTCAGTTTCTTCGAAGCAAGATTTGAGCGTACGCAGTTTTGACGCCCTTTGGACCTTTCGTCGCATCAAAAAGTCCGGAAAATTGGACGGCGGAGTGTTCGAGCATCCGAAATTTCGGACTTCCTTATACATTGATTCTATGGAGCTTGTGGCGGTGCCGCGAAGACGTCCGAAATATCGGGCATGTCCGAAAAATTGGGCGTCCAGAAAATCGTTCGTTGACTGTATTTTGTTCCAAAGTAGGGCACGCAACTAAGCCACCATATTAACAAAGTACTTTTCTTATTGGTATGTGCCTTTGCGTCATCAAATCCTATAGCGGGCCTATATCGAATTATGCCATATATCGAACTAATAAACGGTTTTTGGCAAGTTCGATATACCCGGGTTCGACTGTATGCCTGAGCTGTTTATCTCTTCCTTTGTCTAGAACTGCACTCTGGTGGAAGTGCTTTTTGTAACACAGGCAACAGTAATTGATGCACAACTATTGCTTTCTACCTTCAGTGACAATGTGTTGACCTGCACTTTTCGAACTAGTCTTTCGTGCTGGCCTCCCTTTCTTTGAGCTCATTCATGTGGAGATCCACTGACTGTTCACAATTCACATGCATATTCTGTAGTATTTTCATCACTTCATTACAACTGTCATCAGCAGAGTAATGAAGTCCTTATATTGCAACTGCCTGCTGCCTTTTTGGTTAGAAATACTAGTAAACATTTAAATTTTCTCCCTTGCTCATGTGAGGTTTTAGATGGAGTGCTGACTCATACTGAGCCCCGAAGCAATGCCATTCCTTAGATCTTCCACCAAAATTTATAATTTCTAGCTTTGGTAGTTTATTGTTGCGTCTTGTGGTGCACTTGTTGATGCTGGCTGCCTGGTCCTTTTCAAGTTCATTATTTGTCCGGGCTCTCAAATCCTGAAATCTTCTGACAATATTTCTGTTATTTTGATATGACATCCTGTGGCTTTGTCAAGCTCCACACCAACCATGTCTTCATTCAGAAGCTTCTCCGTATGGCCATCAGTGCTCCTGAGAGTTTCACTCGTTCATTTTAGTCTGCATCAGTTGTAAACTGCTCCATGTGGCTCCTTCATTATTCTGTTTGGCTGCATCATTGAGCTTCATGATCTGGGAACAAAGCACTTCCTTTTCTTTGTTGCTCTTTCTTTGCTCATACCTATGTGGGCAATGGTGATGCCTTACATGTTAGCCAAGCACATGCTTCTTTCGCCACTCCTGTCTGTCACACAGTTCATTCACTTCGATCTGCCGCACTGCTGCCATTTCCTTCTCTGTTGATCCTTCCAGGCTGACATTCCTTGTAGGTCATGGCACTATCTGATAAAACAATCTAGAGCAGCGACATCTTCAAACAAGGATGTTCAAACAAGAAGTGAAGTAGTGCATGTTTTTGTGAAGGAAGAATCTTCTTTGCTCTTCATCTTATAAGCACCTTCGTTAATGACATTTTACAGACTTTCTAGCAAAGCATTGAAACATGATGACAAGAGAAATAATAAAGACTTGGTGTACAATTGAAATGCTGCTTGTCTGTTTTTATTCGTGGCTGTACGTGTATGTGGTTTCTTGCTTTATTTCGCTGTTTTGTACATGCTGCTCCCTGGCTAACGTGCACTTTAAATGGTGCTGAAACTATCTTGAAGTTAGTAGATGTGTTATGGTTGTTCCATAAGCTGTTTATTGTACAGAAAAGTAAGTGTGTTAAATTCTGTTCATTATATAACCAGTCAAAATGGCAACCTTTAAACAAGATGCAATGGTAGGCTAGTTGGTTAATCATAGTAGCACATGGCAGTGCCCATTTGAACTATGACACGAGAAACGTGGATGGTATGCACATTTAAACACTGGGTGGCATTTACACCACCTATACATGCTATCCACATTTTTTTTCATGCTGTATGTGTGCTATACATAACCTTTAAATAAACAATTTTAATTAGCGCTGACACAGATCCAGTGCTTGCGGAGCATGGTGGCATTATGTGGCAAAGTATGCTTATTTCATGATCAAATTACAGGAACACAATATTCTGAAAATCGGTTAAGCTGTATGCCTGTGCAAATAACCGTACTCACATTGCTTATATGTGTGCAGTACGTACGAAGTTGTCTGGAGGGCTGTGTGCGTAAGCACCGGTTGTGCCGTGTGCACAATATTCGCAAATTATCCAGCGGGCTGTCGCGCCTGTGTCGTCATGTCAAGTGCGAAAATGCACCGCAAGCCATCCGCACAATCGTCGTTCGCCAACATGAATTGTTCATGAAAGCACCGTACTTACGTGTCTGGAAAATGCGACTGAACATATGCAAGCCACGATGACTACATAGGCAAAATACACGATAGCTGCTAATTCGCGTGGAAGTAAGCGCATACGTACGGTGGTATAATATGCACAAACGGCACCTCGGCGTAGTATGTATACTATCGGATAAACGGACCACGGAAAGCGGCTGCGGGCACACAACACGGTTGAAGTTTAAGCATAGAGTATGGTTTAAACGTGAGTGTGAAGTTAACGTCACTTGTTGTACACTCGACGTGAGCGCACTGAGCGAGGCAGCATGCAGCTCCGTCGGCTCCATATTCAAGCACTGCAGCCTCTCCGGCCACCTGAGCCATGGTCCATTTAAGTATTTTCTCCAATAGTGTATGTCGCATAGTGCAACGCACGGATTGGATAATTATTGACCAAAAGCATTGGGCGAGAGAGGGAAAAGAAACGGCAGGGATGTTGCACATATCGAGCGACCGAGTGTTGCTTCAGCGACAACACAGCCTATGCTGTCTGAACATTTAGGCAGTATACGCATGAAAAAGTGGACTGCGCCGCTGTCTCGTGCTTCAATGTCTGTGTCAGTTGACAATGGTTTGAGTATGTATATCTCAAACACACAATACTTCTTTGCACATAGGCGGCTGTGTCGTATCTGCATGTCGTAATTCCTGTGCAGTACATCGACGGCCAAACCACAATACGAGCACAAGTGTGCAGTGCTCGCTGGCCAAGTGCACAGTGTCCTGCAGCGCATGCCGCCACTGCACTGTACACTGTCACTGTGACGCCCCAAGAGGCACCGGCAGGGCGAGACAGGAACACAGGGAGTGGACATTTTTAATCCTATTTTTGTTATCACGGTGGTCAGAAAATCGCTGGGGCTATCGTTGTCCATGAGTTTGCGGAAACTGCACCTTGACACCCAACGTTTGCGTGGTGGCCCCAAATGAGCGTATGCATTGGGAAGCGATTTCAGAGACAGGACACTGACGCCAGTGGGCGCCCCGCGCTTCCCTAAGTGCTTTAACAAAGCCAAAGGAGCATCCCCGGCATATTTCAATCGCTGTGCAATCGAGTACGAAGAACTGTTCCTCGGGCACGCATACCTGACCAGCCACAAAAGAGCGACCCCGACAAGCACGTCTTGTCACCAGGCACTTCTATGAGGGCATCGAGAAGGCGCCAAATTGCCTGCACCTGGAGTGTTTCCGAATGGAAGCGGTGTTTACAGTAGTCTATACACGGTAAAACGGCAAGTCGGGCCAGTTGGTTGGGATTCATTATTGCTCAATTGGTTACAGCGCAACATACACGAGGTTCATTTCCTTCTATTGTCCTCGTGTATGTTGCGCTGTAACCAATTGAGCAATAATGAGTCTATACACGTGTCGCCGGTTAGGCTGTCCGATGTCTTCTCCAAACGTCGAGCCTTGTGTATGTTTTTATTTTGCTTTTTATATTCTCAGAAAGGAACTTATGCTGTATTGTGCTATGGAGGCAGGCCTCAAACAGTAGTCACACAATGGATTGGACTGGTGAGCTTTCTACTGACGACGTTGCCCTACGCAATGATTGGGTAGATGCCCTGGCAAGGCGGGGTTGTCAGAGAGAAAAACTCGTCTCGGGGCCAGGGACGGGAGAATTTAAGAGATTCGAGAGATGCGGAGAGATGCAATGACATTCTGTCACGTTTTGGTTGAAGGAGTAAAACCTTGTTTGCGATCCCTCGTGCGAGCCTCACCGATTGACTCTCCAACTCTGGAGAGACGATGTAGTCCTCGTGAAGAGCCCATGTCAGCAGCAATGACCAGAGAGGATCCGCGAGCTACAGCGTCTTCCCGATCGACATCCCGAGCACCAGCCCACAGGCCGGCGACGAGACCTACGTGCATATGAAGCCCACCCCCCCAGATAAGCGTTCCTTCCGTTTCGGCAGCAAGCATGTCTGAGACACTGCACCTTAGTTTGTCAGCAGCTTTGTACTTTTCTTTTGTTGGTCCTTCATGGATTATATCTGCCATGTTCATTCCTGGTTTGTAGTGTCAGTTTATTTTGCTCCTCTATGGCCTTGCTCGTTCGGCATTCCATTAGCTAATAATTGTCAATCGTCTGTTTCAATCATGTTTGTGCATTAAATTACTTGTTTTGTTAATTTAAAAGAGCCTGTTGCCTCTTTCCTTCCTGGCCTCAGCATGAATCCATTTTGGGGTTACATGTTGTTGAGATATATGGCCAAAGGGGGATGAGCAAGGCTGGTTGTGGTGCTTTGTTACACGTGGAACGGTAGACGTGGTAGTTAAGAAGTGTTGTGTAGAGCGTGGAACCCCTTCCCCCTTTGCGCGTAGTAGGGACATCTCATCACTGCGTTGCATGCTGGAACAGCATGCAATAACACGCTGTCCCAGCGTACAGCGCCAAACCAAGTGCATGCAGTGACAGTTCAGTGTTACCCTGTGTGGAACCGAACATTACGGCGCGGCAGAGTGCTTCCCAGCGAAATACAGTGCCCCACAGTGCCTAACAG
Source organism: Hyalomma asiaticum (assembly GCA_013339685.2). NCBI lineage: Eukaryota > Metazoa > Arthropoda > Arachnida > Ixodida > Ixodidae > Hyalomma > Hyalomma asiaticum. The sequence goes on along the minus strand of CM023481.1, from coordinate 38,181,150 downwards.
CACGTCCCCACGAGTTTTACAGCAAAAAACAGTGCTGCAAGTGTCTCCCAGAGTCAAAATCATACTGGGACATGCTGTTCTTTTAGGGGCGAAGCTCCTCTTAGTCTAACCTTGTCACGCGTCAGTTGTCAGGCGTAACCCGCGTGCCGGGAGGCACGCGCTCGCCCTCGGCGCGTGCTTCCCGGCGCGTGCCTCTCTCTCTCCCGGCGCGTGCCTCTGCTGTCTTGTGAGAGAGAGAGAGAGACAGAGAGAGAGAGCGAAAGGCGCGCGTTGGCTATGGAAACGCTCTTTCTTAGAGGAACGCTACCAGCTCGCAAAGAAGGAGAACGTGCCCTCAACCGCGAGAGACAACGTTGGCGCAGGCAGCGTCTCCTAGCGAGTTTCTTGATTGAGAAATACCGACTGCTCGGGTTGGAGAAGCGTTCATCGGCAACCCATATATATATATATATATATATATATATATATATATATATATACATAGGCACTGGATCTTGACTTCCAATGAAGTGCCGGTGGGAGATTTCACTTGTGCATAGTTGAACCATGAGGATTCGTAGCGTGCGCGTTAACTAAATTAATCCGGAACTCGGCACGATCTATGATGAACCTCCCGAGCTTCGCCCACTCATCATCATTCACTCCATGGATATGCTGTAATTTTTTTTCAATAGGGCAGGCAAAATGCACCAGGGGAATTTCTTTTTGTAAACAGATTAGGAGCAGGATGACAATGAACAATAAATAAAATCAGGTTGCAGATATAACAGATCAGCTGCAACTAATGTTCCAAAATTTAGGCACTGCTTTCTGACATGTCATGAACTGAACACCCAAAATACATTTAAGCTGCATCATCTAATACTAAGGAACACACCAAGACAATCTGAGTATTGCAACTTGGTTAGAACACACCTCTCTAAACTAGATGGTATCTTTTCCAATAAGGTGTTACATACTAATTTGATTATTGCGCTTTCCTTTTCTTTGCTTCATTTGTTGCTTCGGAAAATTTCTTTATGAGATATTCCCATGTGTTTTAGCTCTGCTTTTACCAAAATTTTTTTCATAGCAGTACACTTCCTAATATAACTGCACGTGCCCCATTTTTTGCATACGAAGTCTAAAATTTAAAAAAAAACAGATGTTCTGTTATAGTGCTCCTGATCCTGACATTAAGATTTCTCAAGGATAATGCAGTGGTATACCATATTATAAATGAACAAAAATTATAAAACAATATTGAAGCCTTTGTGAGAGCCTCACTATTACATATCAACACGAAGAAATAATAAAAAGTTGTACCTTGACAGGGAAATTGAAATGGTCCACTGTGCTAAAGTTCTGGAAACAGCTCACTTCAGTATTCATTGCCATACACTGAGTGGCCAAAGCTGGTGCCGTAGTTAGGATGGGTGTCGCCTGAGGTACAGAATCGTGACTGGCGAGTCAGCTGGCACACTGTAAGAAAAGACAGCAGGCTGCATCGATTCCAGGCCATTCCTCATGAGCACCTCTGAACAATGACTATACCACAATATTGACCGTGTTCCCCTCAAGGAGCCAGTGCTTGCAAGGGGCCTTGGTGCCAGTCCTAGCGCAGTTGCATGGTTTGACTGATGTGTTGTGGCAACTTGAAATATACAAGTGCACCTTTGCACATACAAGAAAAAAAGGTCCAATCGAGCAATCAACTTTATTTTCGCCTGCATCAAACACACACAAAGGAATAGCAAATTGCAGATGTCATTCAACCGCTTGATAAGCCCGCTGTTTCCATTACAAGGGCTCACAGCGACAAAGATACAGTTACATCTCCATTGTTTTCTTATTGGATAAGGCCTGCACTCTTATGCAAAATTGCTCTCATTGACAAGGCATACACACCAACTAGTGGGCAACTTTTAAAATTTCTGTAATTTGCATTCCTGTTACTGTCGTTGCCTCCCACAGCTCCTTTCATCACCTTATCTCCATACATGTAACATACCATTAATACTGTAACAAAAAAGAAAATCACAAGATAGATTTACAGCATGCATGTATTAATGTGCATGCACATGCAATACAATAAATTTTACACAGAGAACTAGGCATGCCTGGCTACATGTCTCATGAGAATATTGTGGACGTTTGTTATGCACTTCTTCATCAACTGCACATTCTCATCATCCTGCTGTGGTTGATCTTCGTCTCCAGTGCCTTGGCATCATCACTATCGTGTGTCGGTCTTGGCTGGTTCGATGCCGAGTACCAGGTCCTAATAAACATCATTGCAACCGAGACGTCATCGTGACCATCATCTTGTACAATTTATGGCAAATCAACTGTTCACTGTTGCACATACACTCTCAATGTTGAAGGAACATTTCGATGCCAAAACGTATATCAAAAAGCAGAGGTGCACAAAGGGCTGATCACCAGCCAGTGCAAAGCAGGTGATGGAGGGGCAGCAGAAGACGAGTAAGAACAGACGAACTAACCATGCAGTACCCATGGTATATCAAATAAATCTGGCACTGATGCAATCAAAATGTGACAGTTCGTTTACCAAGCTTCCTATTAGCAAACAAAACAAACTAAAACAAAAGGCTACACTGTAAAAAATTTCCGTGATTTTCCAGCAGAAAATGATCGGTCCGACCGTAGGAAAAAAAGTACACCTATGCGTTGTTTCAGAGCATGCACGGTACCTACGTAGAAGCAAAATAAATGGCTCACTAAATCGAAAGAAGGACGCTCCCTCCTTCACAGCGCAGAACGGAACCAGGTTCATTAAAAAAATACGGATATGTGCTATAATCTCACAGTTTTCCACTATGCATCGAAATGCATGGTTGCACGCGCAATTTTGCTGATAAACCTGCACCAGCAATTAAGATTGTCAGTTTTACTGAACCGCTTCACGAGAAGAGCATTCCACACCTTCCGTCAGCGGTTCACCTTGTATATCAACAAGCGTGAACAGAGGGCGCCTCCCTTGCCACAGCCCTGGGCAGCGCGTGCGCGCCAACGTGAACTTCAGTCGCTTCAGTCGTGCTCGCCGGTGGATGTACCGCCAACTGTGCTGCTGCTGTTTAGTGGCGGTCTTTGTTCTTTTTCTCAGAGTCCTCGAGGTGAGTGATTGATTTCTCATCCTGTTCGCCTTGTGCTAACCACTGCTGTCGCTAAAACTGTTGGAGTTGCTGTATAGTCCTATATATGACGCACCGAAAAAAAAGCGGCAAAGTGTGTAAAGATAGCCTTCGTATTTGCCGTTATGCTTCGATCCCCGCACTGCGCAGCTATAATTAGAACAATTCGTGCCGTTGTCGTAGTATTGTGCATGATTGTAGATAAAACAAGGTGTGCTGATAGAAAATCGCGGAGTGATTTCGATGCGCACCATTCTTATGGTTCGCGATTCACTTTGCGGTCGTTATTCATTTGGTAGTTATATATTAGGCATGTGCATGTTCAGCAAAGTGTGGAATAGAATGTTCGTGATAGTTAGAGCATAGTGGACGTACGAGGGAACTATATTACGGCCCAGGGACTGCCAAAGGATCCTCAGTTTTCGCACAATATTATTATTAGGTGCAGCATGTACTACATGTATACGATTTGTAACGATGCACACTTATAAGGCCAAGCAGTGTGAATCATTACTTTAAATGTTGCAGGCACCTCTGCCCACGACTTGGAACTTCAGCGGTTCTTTTCGTTGGGTTTTCGCTTCGCGCTTATTAGCTTCGCAGAGCGGATGGTATTATGTCAATTGTTTTAAACTGTATGCTTAAGAATACTCGAAAGCAGACATTGTGTGGAAGAGGGTACAGTTTTGTTTGTGTTGAAACAGTAGCACGAGATAAAAAATTACTTTGTTTCTTTATAAGAGGATACTAGAGCAGCGGCCGTGCACAAAATATTTCTCGCATACGCGTGGCCAGGTGAGCGGTTGTGTCGGCGTGCGTTTCGGCTTGTCGGAACCACTGTCGGAACTGAAGCACGGTCGCTCCGTGTGTCTGTTCCTCATTTTGTGATGGTGGTGGTCCGCGAACATCTGCTTACGCCCCAGGTGCGCTGCGGCGCCGAAATACGACACAATCTACTCACGTATATCGTGAGATCTGGCTGCGTTTCCATCTCTCGTGTGTTTACCGTCGGGTCAAAGTGCGTCTCACCGCGGAGTCGAGCGGAAAACGCGCACCGATGAGGGAGCGGCCCGGGCAAAGAATCGTCCTTAGAAAACGACTTAGAAGCTCTTTTTGTGAAATCTCTACGTGTAAAATTCTATTTTGTATACAACAGTTTCTGTTCCTAAAACCGATTCACATCGTTACTGTTCTTTCACTGGCAACGTAGCAGCAGTACTGACGGCACTCTGCAGCATGTTATATAGGATCGGCTCGACGAGGCATTTATAATTGTTCTGGTCTAATGGCTTGAAAATTCCTCCGATTAATTGAAAAATAAAATATATCTCCTTGGGTGTGTGATCACCACCGAAGATCTTGTTCGCGTGAACTAGCTGCCCTACTCCCACAGAAGTTGGTTAAACTAAAATTATTCAGAAGTTTCGTTTTGTACATTCGTTGGTCTGAGAAAGCTCAGGTGGGTGCACTGTTTGCATCATTTCAAGGATGTGTCAGCTTAATGAAGTACGGAATTAGGAAGGTATACTTGTGAGCATGTGCAAAATATTGTTTTGTCCTTTTTGCAGTAAACAAGGTTCAATTATTCATTTAATTAAATCATTAAGACAGTAGCTTTTATTTGAAAGTGCAAAAAATAAAAAAGCTCAATAAAGAATTTAACAACAAATGCTCACTCAAGGAGTTAGTGCAGGCATAGAAAAAGCTATGAAAAAAAAAACATGCTAAGAGTTAGTTTAGTTGATTACGAGTAGTATACTTCAAGTGCTGAATGCTAAAATCTACTTTATAATCACAGGAATAAACTCATGCATCTGTCGCAGATATGACGTGAAGGCCGCATCAACGAGGAAATGGTCACTGCCGAAACAATGATCGATGTTACGCAGCAAGTAGACTAGAAAGGTATGTACAGCTCAACCAGTGCAAAGGTAACAACTTTACACACGTGATTTAGCTGCTAGCTTGCATTTAACAACCAAGGCATTTGTAAGTTTTTAGGACTTTTACATTTCACATAAACCATTGTGCTTGTTATGGGTTTATCCAGAATTTGAATTGGGGAGTGGGGGTTACTATGGTGCAATCATAACAATAGCGCCCGGCGAGGGGGGGGGAATACCAAGTCATTGGTTATCCAGAAAATTTTGGGGGTGCGTGGGGATCTAACTGAGAGGGTGTTAGGGGTGTGTGTATAAATTCCTGAACTTGTCAGTTACCGACCCACCTGTAAAATGGCTAACTGCTCCACCCAATTATGTCGATTGTGGTCGTTTGTGCCACCTTTCCAAGGGAATTCTGGAGAAATATTACATGAAGCTTATGCCAGAATGTTACAAATGCTCCTTGGTGTGTAAAACTAATTATAACCTTAAGCACAACATAGTCATCACCTTGATAAATTGAGTAATCATGTCTATGAGTGCGGCCACTAAAACTATCCCGTTTGCTGCTGCTATTTTCAGCTGCATTTCTCTCTGATGTATGTAGTTCAAATTTTCTTCCACTGTACAGTTCTTTTTCTACCACTACTGTGGTGGTGAGCCCGCTAAAGGAACTTTTGTAGTGAGAAAGTAGCTTCATTTAATGTTTTCTTGCACATTGTCCAGCATAGTTGTCGACACTGCCACATCAGAGCACTTGACTGCTGGCTATCGTAGACAAAATAGAGAGCTAAGGGTTAGAAACTGCTTTCTCTCAAGTTGCTGTTAGAGTATACATCCATTGCAACTGTCCATTGTTGCAAGGGCAGGTGTTTTGGCTGCAGTTTAAGGAGTTCTCGCATGACTTCATGTGCAGTTATCAAGGGGAAGTTCTGCATGTTTAAAGAAACCTATTGATGTCTTCAATGTAAGCTTTGTTTAGACATATGTGGCATTGCTGTCATTTGCAAGTTTTTGTTCCCCATCCTTGTGTTTATGTTAGATTGTTCAAGGTACAGCAAACATGCTACAAGGCGAGATTGTAAAAGCAGCCCTACAACAGGATAATAATATTGAACGATGCAGCTACAATGGCAATTTTTGCTTAGAGTACCTTTTTGATATAAGTGTAATATGACGTATTGTAGTTCTGTAAATATTAAGTATTTCAGCTAATATGCTGCGCAAATCCATATTTTACACTCCTTCCTAAAATGTGTTCTGTTGTGTGAAAGCAGGTTCTTGCTTAAACCAAAATGTATCCTAAATGATGGCATGCCTGTTTAATGATCCTGAAGGGGCCGTGAAAAGAATGCAGAGCTGCCTTGTTCTAATTTCAGTGCCTCAGTGTGCATTTAATAACACCTATTTGAAATCCTAGTCTTTTTGCGATTGGAAACGACCACAGGCTGGCATGGGCTAATTCACTGACATCACTGAAGGCATACATATTGTTTGCTGTGATATAATGGATTCATATGAACGCTAGAAAGTAAGAAAATACTTGAGCCCCATGTGGTACCGTTGTATGATGACAAGGCTGGAGCACTGTTTGTTTTCCCATTGCCCCCAAAGGTGCGCCAATTTATGAGGCTGTGGTGCCGACTAAGATGACGTCAGCTGTAGCGTTGAGGGACGTGTGTGCTGGGGAAATCGAAACTGTGTTTTCATCATTCTAAATCCACATGATGCAAGGAAACGGTGTATATCATGTATTGGAGAGACAGGATTCCAAATTATACATATAAAAAAATTTTCCAGAAAACGTTTCACGACCCTTTTTAATCATGCGTTAAATTTCGTACAGCACAAGTTATCTCAAGTGGTTCATCTTGCCTTCCAGCTTTATTCCACATGATTTTGATTTCAAAGCACACATTGATTGGTGCTTGGGGACCATGAAAAAGTGTGGATCCATTAGCCATATTCAACTCCCACTTGCAACATTCACATGTAGTTTCCAGTACTTATCTATAGCTCTTTCTTTCTTAGTCCAAAAAGTAAAGCAAAGCAGGAATAAAGGTGCAAGGCTAACTTGAATAAATGTAAAAGCACGCAGAGCACACAGATGAGGAGAGGCACAAAAAAGGAAAAGGAAAACACACATGCAGGTGCTACTTCCAACAACCTTTATCACTGCGATACCGGTGTTACTTATACACCACCTAATCTGCCTTATCCTGTGTGCATAAGTCTGATTTCACCAAAACTTGACACAATTCAAAACACTCTTGTCGTACTAAGATAATCAGATTCTTGTTTTTGTCACTGCAATTTATGGCTTGCTCATACACATTTCACCCACCTTTACAATCTCTTGGGCCTCGATAGTCTCCCTTGTTAGCTAATTTCTCTTCCAGCACACTATTCTACATGTGTTAAACAGAACAGAACTGCATTCCTTACAATGCATTGCCAAAAACCACAAGTCACGTTCTTGACATTATCACTCTGCTCACTGAAGCGCTGATTAAGGCAATGGCCAGTTTGTCCTACGTGGATGCGATGACGTGTCAGTGATAAGCAATATACAACACGTTCAGAACATTCCACAAAGCTCTCATCTTTTGTGCGGTTCTTTCTGCAGCCACGATTGCTGTGTGGGTTTGGAGCCATGACCTTGGACAGCCTTTTCAGCTTTCTTGGCGCTAACAGGACTATGTGCCCGTTTGCTCGCTCAGAATTTTTTTGCAAATTGTGGGAGGCCTTGTATATGTAAGGTAACACACTTATGTGACTCCCTCGCTCAAACTGCTTGGCTGGTGTTTGACCAACCTTTCAAGTCTCAAGATACGCCCAACCACAGAGACTAGTGAAGTCTCAGTGGCTCCTGCTGGTGTTACGAGCCACGTGCAAGTACGGCACTGCTCCCTTACCACTCGGCTCATTCAAGAGGGCAGTAGCTTACAACTTGGCTGATTCAAAACTGGTAAAGAGGGCAGTAGTTTCAAGAATGTCTTAATGAATTCGTGCCATCACTTGGTTGCTGTAAGCTATGGCCAACAAAAATAAGACTGACTGATGCTGGCTATCCCCAGATTTTAGTTGTCTCTGTGGCTGAGCGTGTCTCGAGGCTTGAAAAAAGTTGGTCAAACAACAGCAGAGCAGTCGCGTAAGTATGTTACCTTACATACACAAGGCCTCCCACAATTTAAAAAGAATTGCTCAGCAAGCAAACGTGCATGTAGTTTTTTCAGCACCAAACAAGCTGGAAAGGTCACGACTCCAAACACACACAGGAATCATGGCAGCAGAAAGAACTGCACAAAAGACAACAGGTTTGTGGAATGTGCTGAATGTGTTGTTTATTGCCTACCATTGACATGTGGTCACAGCTATGTTGGCTAAACCGGCTGTAGGCTTAGTGAGTGCATAAGTGAGCATGGTTATAATGTCAAGAACATGGCTGGGTGGTTTTTTTGCACTGCATTGTAAGGAGTGTGGTTGTGTTCCATCGTTTAACATGTGCAGAACAGTGCGCCGGAACAGAAATTAGCTAACAAGGGAGATTATCGAGGCACAAGAGATTGTAAAGGTGGGTGAAATGTGTTTGAGCAAGCCATAAATTGCACTGACAAAAACAAGAATTTGATTATCTGAGTATGACAACACTGTTTTGAATTGTGTCAAGTTTTAATGCCCTCAGACTTATGGGCACAGGATATCGCAGATTAGTTGGTGTATAAGTAGCACGGGTATCGCAATGATAAAGGGTGTTGGAAGTAGCGCCTGCATGCGTATTTTTTTTGTGCCTCTCCTCGTCCGTGTGCTCTGTGCGCTTTTATGTTTCTTCAATATGGTGTAGCAACATTAGGTTGTAGTTACCACTATTACACCTTGGAATTGCTAATGTTGGAACACGCCAAAGCTTATCACTTGCATACCAATGCAAAGCCCTGGTACTATGAGGACATTTGTTTCACTGCCTGCACTTTTGTGGTTGCGCACACACAAAACATTAGTTCTGTAGTTGCAGGCCTTTTAAGCAGAACAGCACAACCCATTTTGGTGTTAATCCTTAGGGACACTGTTAAGTTCACTTATGCAGAGTTTTGTAATGTGTTCCATGGTAAACTGTTAGTCAAAGAGCACAAATACCTTGCACTGCCAAATAGTGTGGACATCATAATATGCGCCATGTGTCTAAATATAAGATAGACATTGCTAACCATAATGAACATGAGAGCAATGCTTCATCATGCTTATTAGCCTCACAATGCAAGTGGGTAAATAGACAAAAAAGTGAAAAAATGAATAAAAGGGTCACAAGTCAATGTCTGTACACCACTCAAGGTTCAGATAACACTGATACAGTACACCATGATAATGACCACAAGCATAATTAAAGCATGGCAATCATACCTCATAAAAAGTAAAAATTAGGAACTACTGCTATGGGAAAGTGGTCATGATGATTGCTTAATGAAAGGTACAGGTCTAAGGATGTGACACAAGTTACTGTCACATGCATGACATGATGTCCTACAATGCGATCATGACTAAGCAAAAGAGATTGCAACTCTAAAATTAGTGCAGTGGGTTTAGAAATTGATACTATGATGGTAAGAGAAGGACACTTTACAGAATTATGATGGAAGTCGGTCATGCTCATGACTGAACAGTAATGACAATGGCAGCAAAAAACCCGTTCTACCACTAAAGGTTCAGTGTTCAGACGCCAAAGTCATGTTTTGACTACAAAAGGCATGAGATTTTGTCTTGGTATCACTTGAGTGATCACTGAGGATTCCTCGGAATTTTTTTGACCACCAGCTAAGATTTTCCTAATTGAACAGACGTTTCGTAGGCACACCTTACGTGAAGAAGCTGCACTGTATTTGCCACACATTTTGATGTTTTTTGTGAAAAAGGGCTAGAATATCTGCATTTTCATTTTCAAGGAACGCGCTACTGCAATCTCATGGGGTTAACGGCCATGTGATAAATCATAACAAGGATAGCGATTATTGTACTGTTACGCCTTAACTGTATGTGTAGAGATATGTAGAGTTTTAATCTGCAAGGGCGTAAGGTATATCTTGTATAGTATTTAATTCCATGATTCGCTTCTTATTATTCAATTGTTTTTACAGGAAGCATTGGTTCAGAGAAGCGCTCTGTGGCCTACTAGCAGCAGCCTGCCAAATGTCCCTTACGTGTATCAGACTTTCATCCCGATGTATCCAATTGGTGCTTTAATACAGTGGAACTCAAGCAAAGGCAAGTTTTTTCCCCCCTCTAGATGGTCAACTTACTGTTGTCTAGCTGCCACCAGTCTCACAATGTAATTTCCATCTTTGAGTGTCACCTTTAGTTTGCCATGCATGTTTTACTAACATGTACTGTGCAAGTTATAGGACCAGAGTCTGAGATCGTGCCGTAGTGCCTGATTCATAAGTCCCCCCAGAGAAAGCTTTAGCCAGCTGCATGAGATTAAAGTGCTGTTATCTGGCACATTACTTTGTGGCACCATATACATTTCACTATGTGTGTAAGGGATGCCTGAGAGCTAACATTATAAAAGAAATTTTGTGCTTATTCTTACCTGTGGTGTACACTCAGGTCTGTTATTTAGAGAACTGTCAGCCATCACTACAAGCATTATGACTAGACAAATAATCAAACACACACACAACATTGGAAATACCTTTACACATAACAGAACGCCTGCAGCTCCTTACGTCCCACTTCAGCAATGATTGCTTGCAGCAACCTAACCGTATAGACTGTGGACACTAAATTGTTCTGCAGAAAAAAATTAATACACATTTGGAGGTGATGACGTTTCCAGATTAAAGAATAGACTGGCATTTATTAAGAAGTAGAAACACATTCACAAGTGCGGGGGAAAACTACACGAGTTTTAGGTTCCTGGCTCACTACCACGGGAGAATGAGGGGCACTGGCATGCGAACAACAGACCCAATTGGATTGCCAGTGTGGTGCTATCAGGGATCTGCAGGTTATTTCTCATTGCCAAGTACAGGGACTATAGCTTCTAGGGAAAGCCAACGAAGAGTCACTAATCATGTAGGGGATGCTGTTGTCCAAGACGATCAAGTAATACTGGTTCACTTTTCATTTACCATACATCTCAGCCAGACCTAGGTGTTTCAAAAATGCTTAATGTCCCCTGATAAAGGTGCCAGTCTTTCTTGGGCTACTTAAACATGAAAATAACTTTGTGTGTCGTCTGTCTGTCTGTCGCTTGATTCAACGAACTGCCTGGCCAAAACCGATTCACATGGGTTGTGAAAGCCAAGCGAGCTATTAGCACTGGTGGTGCGGTGTCATGTGTGTCAACTCGATAAAGCGCAGAGAAACCTCAGGCTTAATTGAGGAAAGATATATGTACATAACCATGATCTGGAGCATTAATTTAATTATAATACACATTGGACTTGTTTCTAAACTAGTAAATAAAAATCAGCACATTAGAAATGTCTTGAAGACACACCAAAGCAATAAAATGTCCTAACACATGGCGAAAGAACAGGGCAAATGCAGGAAACTTGAATTCAGCAAAACCCCATTGCATTCTTCATGGGAGGAGAGCAAGGTTTTTTTTAAAGAAATACAGCCCCTACTCCAGCGTTTCTGAAATGAAGGCCACTTTGGGATGGGATCTGCTCCGTGTACATAGACAAAAATTAAGGCTTAAGCTATTGCTCCAAATATACAACTCTAACACAGGTATTAATCATTATAACTACTTTTTTTGGAGTGCACTACTCATCTACTCGCTGTGATAAAAACAAAAACATTTCCACCTTTGAATACAGAAGCAACACTTTTTTACTTGTTCTTTCCTAAAACAATAAGGAATTGGAATAGCTTAACAGATAGCTTACTAAACATAACAGATAATGATTTATATTTTTTTATATGTTGCAACATCACTCTTCAGAAAGGAATGTGTATACTAAGTGTCTTTAGAATGTATTTGTTGAGCCATGCGTATGTTTCTATGACAGTATTAGTGATCTCTGTATGTGTGTGCATGTGTGTATGTGCGTGTATGCAACACACCCTTTTTTACTATTTATGTTATTTTTCCCTACGTAATGTCTCCATGGCAATGTAGAAAATCTGTAAATAAATACAGAAATATCAGGGCCACCAGAAGACTATCATCTTTCGATGTCATTTGCAGCAAAGAAAGCAGATATGCCACCATTTTTTGTATTTCCTGTTGTCCACTGAACTACCCATTGCTTTGACTGGGCATGTAAGGCGATGGGCAGGTTGTCTTTACACACCCAATTTTGCATTGGGTACAACTGCGTATTTGTCATTAGTATGCTGCTTTAATCCAAACATAAACCAGCACTGATATAAGAGAAAGGAAATTGCGCAGGGTATTTGTGCAGTTCAGGTTGTCAAAATTATTCCACAATTCTACAATGTCCAGCAGCCAGCATACGTACCTGCAGATGAGAAGCATGAACCCACACAACCTAAGAATTATTTGCTATATTGCATACAGCACTCTGCATACCAGCCTTGATACAGAATACGAACTGTACTATGGTGTGCAAGATGATGCAACCTGCACTGCTTTTAAATTTCACCTCATGCAGCTGGCTCCGCTGTGGTATCACACAGTAGCTGGAAATGTGACTAGACCTCTTGTATGCTTGCTGACCGGTACCAGTCTGACTCAGCAAACCTAAATGTTGAAGTATTGATAGCATCTAAGCTAATTTTTCTTTCCATAGTGGCATTATACAGTCTTAATAACGAATATTATAATACAGTTTGCAGGCTCCTTTGTTAATTAAGGATATTTTGTACCTTTTTGTTTTGCAGGCACCTGTTCCCCACTAATCCACCTAGGAGGACAAACTGGGATGCTGGACAGCATTCAAGAGCATTTCTACACTTCAAAGATAATGAAGCGGAATCACCATATAAGGCAAACGTCATACTTAAGGAAGAAAACTGAATTTTGCAGGTTAAGCGCAACAGTTTAGTCGCAGATTATGCCATTGAGCTTCTCTCGTTGTCTGTAATGTGTTTGTTCTGTGCCACAACCATGCGTAATTATAGAGACTACAATGTGTGTTATGCAATGTGCATGCACTATTTCTTGCGTCTGAGTTCGCATGGTGTAGCTGCATGGCTTCCGTTCTCTTTTTTTAGTAAATGAGCCCCAAATAATTTCACACATAGTGAAGTGGTTAGGCGTACATGGCTTCCTTTCTCTCTCATTAGTAAATAAGCTCCAAACAATTTATGCATAGTGAAGTGGTTCGGCTTGCAAGGCTTTCTCCATCTTTAGTAAATAAGCCCCAAATAATTTCGTACATAGTGAAGTGGTCAGGCTTCAATGGCTTCCTTATCTTTATTAAAAAAGCTCCAAATAATTCCACGCATAGGGAAACGGTTGGAAGTTAGCGCTCTGTCCTCTTGTGTCGTTCTGCTTGGCCGTTTCTCTTGTTCCATAGTGCGCTATACCAGTTCAAGAAATGGTTAGGCTTGCATGGCTTCCTTTCTCTACCATTAGCAAATAAACCCCAAAAAATTTCACGTATAGTGAAGTATCGGAGAGGGACGTCACAGGAACAAGTGCTTCAGCAGCGAAACCTTTTCCATCGATAATCTTTATGTACACAACAACACTCTTGCATCTAAAAAAGGTCATGGTGGCGAGACGCACTTCTATGAGCTTTTGTGCTCTCCAAGTCATTGATACTGAGCTGACTTTTCATCCTAGGTGTCTTTTCCAGCCACTACATGCCTTGTACTATTTCATAGTCATGCAGTACCATTTCTCGTGTCAAGTAATGATTCATGCGAAAGCTCTTGGCCACTGTCTGTCACACAGCTGTGCTGTCCAATAACTGTCTGATCTATAAATGAGAACACGAAATGTGCCACAACTGGGCGCTTGCTACATTTCTTCCTTGCTCGCATGGTGTGGTTACGCTTGCACGGCTTCCTTTTTCTATCTCTAGTAAATAAGCCCCAAATAATTTCACGCATAGGGAAATGGTTAGGCTTGCATGGCTTCCTTTCTCTACCTTTAGTAAATATAGTAAACAAGCCCCAAGAAATTTCACGTATAGGGAAGTGTTCGAGAGGGACGTCGCATCAACAAGTGCTTCATCAGCAAAACATTTTCCATCGATAATCTTTATGTACACAGCACTGTCGCGTATAAAAAAGGTCAGGGCAGAATGCCGCTTAAGCTTTTGTGCTTTTCGAGTTAATGAAGCCGGACTGATTTCTCTCATCAGGTGTTTTTTACGACTATGACATCTCATGTGCTAGGTTGTAATCACGCAGCATCAACCTCTTGTCAAATACAGTGCTTCACATGAAACCTTGTGTGCATTGTCTGCCACACTCTTGTGCTATCCAACAACAGCATGGTCTGCACATAAGACTAAATGTGCCACATCTAGGTACCCACAACATTTTCTTGTTTGCTTTTATGGTGCATTTTGCTTGCTTGGCTTCTCCTACTTTCATAAACCATTGCACAAGTGCCTCATCTGCGTCACTAAACTGAGTGTCGTTTTAAGGATGTTTCTGCAGCTCTTAAAGGTAATCTGGTACGTGATACGCATATTGTGTATGGAAAGAGCTACACTTTGTAGGGAATCGATGAACAAATCGCAAGGTACGATTTAAAACAGGGAATGTCGCGGGAGCCAACATTTCGACAAGCAGACTTGCTTCGACAAGTACGCTTGTCGAAATGATGGCTCCCGCGACATTCCCTGTTTTAAATCGTACCTTGCAATTTGTTCATCGATTCAAGCATCTATCTTCCCCTGAGCTTCTCTTCTAGTTTGGACTTTGTAGGGGAGTATTTTCAGAAAGCTTTTCCACATTTGTGATGATCTGATAAGACTAGGTACACATGCAGTGGCGCTGCATGTTTCCACGGTCACTGCGTCTGTACTCGAGTGGTGTGTTTGGGCTTACAAGAGTTATCTTTTACCTTCTTGGGTAAAACAAACATACACTTTGTTGTGATATTAGTTAGTATTGCAAACAAAAGCACCACAAACTTAAGTTGCAAGAGGTTGTCCTGCTTCTGTGCCATTGTATAATGTGCAAAATAATGCCATCAAATGTATGTTATGGTTTTATTACTTGTATGATTTTCTAGGGAATAAAATTTTGTTTTGGTGCAAAAGGGAATATGCTGTCATTATTTGAATATGCTACACACACTTAATATTGACCATACAAAGAGCACATTTCCTTTTTTTGGCATGGTCAATATTGAAATTGCAGGTAATGTGTGGTAAGTACTTCACGAAGCAGCCAATCTAATACAGGACCATCCATTTCTTTATTACGGGTCAAGGTAGTAATGCATTTCTGAAATCACTACGTATAATATAAATGCACTGTACGTATTGAGAATTCTCCGTAAGCTCGGGCTTGATGCTTTCTGATTACGGAAATAGGTTGGCAGCAATTTACCTCCAACTTTCTCCGTATTCGGGGCCCATTTTTTTTACAGTGTACATCTAATTAGTAATGCTGGGGTATGTGACCTTGGAGGTGAAATGGGGAGAGTGGGTACACTTGGCACTGCCCTAAATGACACCACTGTTAACATGAAGAGCTCCCGTCTGAGAATGTTAAGCAATTTCTTTCACGCATGATAGAACAAAATAAGCTTCAGTTATTAGGGTGGAGCACATGCCTTTACACCTGAAGTAATGAGGATCGGACGAACAGGAATACTGCTGAAGGCATGCATATAAATACCAAAAACAACAGCTTCTTATAGACATACTAGACCTAGACAACTACAGCATCTTGTAGAAGAAATGGAAAGTGAACTATCCCTTTCAAGAAACTGCAAAATAGAAAGTGCAAACCATGGTGAATAAAACTTCAACATGAAGCAGCCAGATGCTCCTAGGTATAATTGCACAGTTTCCATTACGATACCACGTCCTTCTAACAGTAAATTTTACTGTGACTAATGCCAGCTGTAGTGTAATACTAGAAAGATAATAGTACGTACCTGTAGTCGAAGGTCTGAGGCTGTATTCGCATGCAGTTCATGGCAAGAACCAATTTTATAATGAACACTTATTTTCCTTCATTATAAAAAGGCTTTAGTATCATGCATGCTTCCTTCTTTTCTTTTTCTTTTTTTCTTTTCGTTTTTTTCTTTTCTTTCTAATTTTTTTCTTCTGTGTATCTCCTTTCATCTATCCTGCTTCCCTTTAACACTGATACCCTCGCCTGACCTAACCATACACTTCCACTTCTCTGAAACAACTCTCCACCAACAGAGCATTTGCACAAAGATGCATAAGGGCTTTCACCACCCCCATGCCTCATCTGCGTAACTGAACTGCGCACCAGAACAGGAACTGGCCTCCCTGGTGCAACACCGTACCCGACACCTCCCAAGTGACCAAACCATCCAAACCCTGGACCTACGACGGTGACATCAACGGAGCTTCTAGCCGCGGATGCGACCACAGGGGGGTTGGAAGAAGACTCAGAAAGCTTCTGGACTTGGAGAGGCGACCATTGGAAACTAAACGCAGCGACTCTTAACATGTGAACCCTTTCAAGTGAAGCCAGACTAGCTGAACTACTAGAAGAATTAGGGGGTATTAATTGGGATATCATTGGCCTTAGCGAGGTTAGGAAACCAGGACAAGGATACTTATCACTTAATGAAGGGCATGTTCTCTGCTACAGAGAACTGCCAGAGAAGCGCAAATACGGCATCGGATTCCTTATACACAAAGACATGGCAGGTAACATAGAAGAATCCTATAGCGTCAACGAAAGGCTAGCAGGTATCGCGATACAAACTAAAACTAATACAATCTTATGCACCAATGACCAACCACAATGACGAGGTTGTAGAACAGTTTTATGAGGATGTAGAAACGGCAATGAACAAGGTACACAACCAATATACAACTGTTATGGGGGACTTCAACTGCGAAAATAGGAAAGAAACTACGGGGAGAACAGGTGATCGGGAAGTATGACAAAGGTGATAGAAACCGCAGAGGAGAGACGCTAGTGGAATTCACAGAATGAAATCACCTCTGTGTTATGAACACTTTCTTTACAAAACGTAAGAACAGAAAGTGGACATGCAAAAGCCCCAACGGAGAAATGAAAAACGAAATAGATTTGATAATGTGCAGTGATCCAAGTATAGTACAAGACATGGAAGTGGTTAATAAGGTCAGAATTAGTGACCACAGACTGGTAAGGGCAAAGATAACCCTCAATCTAAAGCGGACAAGAACAAAGTTAATCACACGGAAGAAGGCCAACCTCGAATATCGTCAGGGCAAAAACAGAAGAATTTAGAATTGCACTTAAGAACAAGTATGAGGCTCTAGGACAGGAAGAAAATGAGGACATAGAGAAGATGAACGAAGACATTACTAAGCCAATCACCGAAGCAGCGATCGAAGTAGGGGGCAAAGCACTGAGACAAGATGTAAATAAGCTTTCTGAATCTACTAAAAATTTAATCAAACAACGCCAACAGATGAGAATAACTAACTCAAGAGATAGGATAGAATTTGCCAAGCTGTCTAAGCTCATCAATAAATGTAGAGTCAGGGACATATGTAACCATAACGTGAAAGAAATAGAAGCAGCCATTAAAAAAGGAGTCAGCATCAAAACAACTAAAAGGAGCCTTTGCACGGGAAAGAACATAATGCATGCAGTGAAAGACAGGCAGGGCAATACCATTACTAACTTCAGTGATATAGTCAAAGTGGCCGAGGACTTCTGTTCTGAACTATACAGCTCAAATACGAGTCTCCCCACCATGAGGGTAATAAATGTCGATCAGGACAAAGAAATTCTATGCGTTACTGCGGACGAGGTTAGAAAAGCACTTCAGGGCATGTCCAGCGGAAAAGTGGCTGGAGAAGACGGCATAACCACCAACTTGATCAAACATGGAGGAGACTTCCTAACTAGAAAGCTCGCGACACTATACACACAATGCCTCAAAACTTCAAATGCACCAGTCAGCTGGAAAAACGCAAATATTCTACTATTACATAAGAAGGGAGATGTTAAAGACTTGAGGAACTACAGGCCGATAAGTCTGCTCTCAGCACTTTACAAAATTTTCACAAAGGTTATCTCCAACAGAATAAGGGCCACACTTGAATTCAATCAACGAAGAGAGCAAGCAGAGTTCAGGAAAGGATACTCCACCATAAACCACCTTCATGTGATCAATCAAGTAATCGAGAAGTCCGCGGAACGCAACAAACCCCTCTATATGGCTTTCTTAGGCTACAAAAAAGCTTTTGACTCGGTAGAGATACCAGCAGTTCTAGAGGCATTACGTCGACAAGGAATATGCGATAGCTACGTAAACATAACAGCCAACACAAATAAAGATTCTACAGCCACCCTGCTCCTCCTTAAAAAAAGCAGGAAAATCCGTATACAGAAAGGTGTTAGACAAGAAGATACAATTTCTCCAATGCTCTTTACTGCATGTTTGGAAGGAATCTTCAAAAGACTAGACTGGGATGAGACAGGGCTAAGGATTAACAGTGAATATCTAAGTAACTTACAATCTGCAGGTGACATAGTACTCTTTCGCAATGATAGCGATGAATTGCAAAAGATGATTTAAGACTTTAGCCGAGAAAGCTCTGAAGTATGATTATGGTGAACATGCAAAAACAAAGATAATGCTAAGTGGCACGGCGAAAAAAACATGGCTTCACGATCGGAAACCAGACATTAGAAGTCGAAGAATACCTATATCTAGGACAGCTACTGACAGGAGAACCCGCCCTTATAAAAGAAATCTACCGCAGAATAAACATGGGATGGCGCGCCTACCGGAGACATTCCCAACTCATGGAAGGAAATCTACCACTGTCACTCAAGCAGAAACTACATAACTACTGCATTTTGCCAGTACTGACATACAGGCCAGAAACTCAGAGAATTATGAAGAAGCTCGAGAGGAAGTTAAGAATCGCGCAGCGGGCGATGGAACGAAAAATGATAGTCGTTACATCAAGAGATAGAAAGATAGCTGAGTGGGTCAGAGAACAGATGGGAGTCACCAACATAATAACCGATGTTAAGAAAAAATGGACATGGGCAGGCCACCGTGATGAGAAGGATAGATAACCGATGGACAGTTAGAACGATGGAATGGATACCAAGAGAGGACAAGCATAGCCGTAGACGACAGAGAATACGATGGGGAGACAAAATCAAGAAATTCGCAGGGTCAAATGGAATCAGCTTGCGCAGGACAGGCCAGAATGGAGAGGATTGGGAGAGGCCTCCGTCCTGCAGTGGACATAAGATGGGCTGATGATGATGATGATGCTACATAATAAGCACGAGCTACAAAATTTAACATATTAGGTCGCCTCAGATAGAATTTGGGAGCACTAATATGTCAATTCAGTACAACATCAAGAAAACGCAAGCTAAGTCAAATGCTTGCTTTAATGTAGCGATAACATCACAAAAATAAGGTTAGTGACAAAAAATGTTAGCCACATTACATATCACCTGTAGTAATTCTGCCTAACTTTAAAGCCCAGTGTTTCAGCAGGCAAGTAAATTAAAATGTAAAATAAATGTTTTCCCTTTTAGCCGGTTTTGAGGCACGCTGAAAAAGAACGCTTGATTGGTCCTCACTGAGATTACCAGACTACATCCCCATTTTTGCAGCAGCGCTTTTAGCAATCATTTTGGCGCTGAGGAAACTCCCTGCGGCTGCGACCAGTGTGGTGGTATGAACCGATTCCCATTTGGTCTGTACTTCCCTTACATCTTGATCCCCCCCCCCCAATTCACAACCCCTACATACATTTTCAGCATTAGTTCCGCCACAACTCAGCCTCGTAAAATTGCTATGGGTACCGGGTCATTGTGGATTGTATTTAAATAAGATGGCCGACTCATTAGCTGGAGCATCACTTCAAGGACTGATAATATATATTCTTCCAGTAGCGCAATATATAACAGCAATCACATATAGAAAATTTTCTGTCCATAGAGATTCAATGGAAAGTATCACAGCTTGGTCAGAATATGGACATTTAAAACACCCATGGAAATCCAAGTGGTGTCTGTCAAGACAAGCGGAAGCAATTCTCAGCAGACTTCGATGCTGTGTCCCCCGCTAAATCTTTACTCACACAGGGCTTGTTTTCTGTCGTGAAATTGAGAGCATAAATCATCACTTGTTGGTTTGCCGCCGAAAAAATTCCTTCGATAAAGACTTCCAGAAATTCTGATCTGTAAGTAGGGACTAAGTTTAACAAATGAAGCTGCTCTGTCTTTTAGTGCCTCTGCACTGGGATATTGCCACAGGGACGCATTCGATGCTGTGTGCTATTACACACAACTGACAAATCGTGCATGCTTTTGATAATTCCTGTAAAAAAAAGGACAACCACAAAGACAGACTACTCTTGTCTGAGTTGTAAAACATAATTAAGTTATTCTTCTGTATAGGCTTTGGTGAATCATCTGTCTGGTTTGAATAGCAAACATGCACAATTCCCCTAATTAAATTCCCTCCAAATCCTCCTTTTTTTCTTTCTGTTCCTTTCAATCATTTCAAATCACAACGTAATTATCAAATAACTCTTGGCCAATCCCCCCTGGTGGGTAAGTGCCGTAGGTCTACAGGAATATCATCATCATCATGGGGGTTGGGGGGGCTCGAATGACGTTCGTCAATGGGTTTATTTACCGTGCACCCAAAACGCGATACACTGCCGTTATCGCATTTCACTACCACCGACTTACGACCGGGATTTCAAATGGCCATCTCTTGCCCTGTACACAGCGCCACAGCTATTATTAAGCTCATTCTGCAACATCTCCCGAGCACTCTCATTGGCGCTGAAGCGAACGTCACGCCAGCGGTACGACTTATTTGTACTATTTCCTGATCTGACGCCTGTGAGGCGTTACTTTACTGTGAAACTACTTCGGTACACTGGTAACAATAATACTACTGTCAGCGAGTGGGTGCGCCTGCTCTCTCACATTGAATGATACGAATTGCATAAGCATCCAATGGTCCAATGCTTTAGTTGATGGGCGGTATTGAAACAGTAGAGTGAATTCCAAGTTAAGAAATATGAAGGCAACCTCACATTTACGGCGCCTTGGTGGAAAAGCTACACGCGAAGCGACGCGAATGAGCTTTGGCGGAACGACGAACTCACCTGAACGGCCGAAGGGACCTCGTTCCGGCTTCATGCGCTCGTCCTCCAATGCAGCGGTGGTCCGTCAGGCGTTGCGATTTTGCTTCAAACACCTTACGACGAAAACAAGCCGACTTCAGGAAACGACACTCCCGTCCGGAGGGTGGTTTTCAAACTTTAACCCGGGCGCAGATTCCAACAAGTGGTGCCAGAGCAACGAGGCGACATCACAAGTGCGTAGATCGGGAAGGAACTCGCTCAAGTGCTACATCTCGCACTCATAGTTCCTTGGAATCACACCTACCGATGCGGATGACACCGGCAAAAACGAAACGTGTGAAAATAAAACCATACGAAGCACAAAGAAACCGAAATGCCGCGTAACACCGCGCGCACCGACGCCGAAGTTCAAACTGGCTAACTTGCTATGGATGACTTCGACTTCCAGTTGCAGTCGTCAGTCAGTTTCGGTTTCGTTTCAGCGTTCTACGACAGATTTGTCTGGGGGAGCGCCTGCATTTTTTACTTGCCTGTATACTTCTTGTTGTTTTTGTTGTTGTTGTTCTTCTTCTTCTTGTTCTTTTAGTTTTCAAATATGCTCGTCTGGAGAATGTTAGTGTGTGTATCTCTCAATTTCGACGTTGCTCGCATAAGAAGGTTAGAGTGGATGAGCACAACAAATTTAAACCGAGCTAGTTCGTGCGCAGTGCGAGTCAGTGCAGCTCATGCGTCATGTAGTTTTGCACCCGCGTACGGAGATTTTCATGTGAGGGCTTGTGGACCAGCAATTCCTGCAAAAATTCACTCCCTGTCTTAGTGCTGCTGTGCTACACGAAGCTTCGGCATTCGTGCTGAGTGGGAAGGGTGCGCATAGTGGGATACCTAAAATTGGGCATTCTTTTTTCTTTTTCTTGCAGCACCAGTTACACATAAATATATGCACGAATGGAAATAAATGTTCTTTATTTTTCCGCATATCGAAAAGCATAGCATTCTGCACGTGGTTGGTCTTTTCAAGCGCTAGAAGTTCAGTATATAGTTAATCACGTTAGGCGTTATTGCGTTAAACGAAAGAAAAGCCCGCTATATGGTTGATTGAATTCGGTTTCAGCTATAATGGCGAAGGGAGAGAGCATAAAATGACGGGCAGACGGCACGCTTGCAGCCCCACACGAATATTTCGATGCCAAATGTTTCGTAATCACGAATGGCATAATAAGGGCATTCATTCAGCTCTTACTTCCTCATGTCCGTGCACTTAGAGAGTGGTGCGAGTAGATGGATTGCCACTACACTTAGAGAGTGATGCGAGTAGATGGATTTGATATTTTCACTCTTAGCAGTTGCTTTGCGTGAGCGTGTGGTTAAAAGAAAGGCTTCATAACATTGATACACCTGCCATGTTTACGAAGTTCCGATTATTTAATATTATGACGGTTTCCTATGAAACGTTGCGTATAGGCGTTCCAATAATTTGATATGTTTGACGTAAAACTCACATAGGAAGCTGTGGAAGATATGGGGCCAATATATGGAAAATTTATGGACTTCGCATAGAAAATGAGGATTTATTGGAATTCGTAACGGGACGTTTTCGGTAGGCGTTGTACGAATTTGCATCTTAACTAGACTGCTTGGTGAAAATAGCTCTATTAATAATGGTCATAACAGAGCTGTAGACTTTCCTTCATCTACAAAATGGCGTGTGGGATATTCACTCGAAACAGGGTATTCAGGTTGCAGGAGATCAACCGTGGTCTTTATGTATGGGGTTAAGTGTACTTGTAAAGAGGTTAATGAGCAAACAGACAAAGAGGAGGTGTGATTTGGTGCACATGAGCACGTGGCCCCGTGCGGTCGGAAAGTATATTCGCGAATTCTCCGATTTGGCAAGCGCACGGCCTGCGTACACCATCGCGCACTTCACAGCTTCAACGGAAGCAGTTAATGATGATGAAGGTAGTGTTATTGCTGTTTGGAGGACGCGAAAAGTATAGTCAGAGCCAACGCATCGCCTTTGATAACCGGTCTGCGCCGTCTCTCATTCTAGTTTTGCAGCATGTGTTCTAAAGCGTGTATACGCTGTGGTCCGTTCCCAAGTGCCTGCGCGCAACACAACGATTGTCAGTTTGATTAGTAAGCTGATGTTATCCGTAATGCATGCACCTATGCGAAGGTATGAAGCTGTAAGGCTCGTACAATTGTTAGCACTGTCAGTATGAACTCTTAGCTGTACCTTTCGCACGCCAGGCGAAATTTCAACTATTTAGGAACGCTGCGCATTTGTAGATGTTGCTAGGCCCTGGTTCAGCCGCCGCATCAATAAATGCACGGCATAATGTAAGCAGACGTTTTACAATCACACGCTATATTCTCAATTAAAAGTTTTCGGGATGTCACTATATGTGCAATATGCTAACCACCTCAGTATATATGTACTAGTCTAAACCGTTCAAGCACGCGAGCGCTGCACTATAAGCTGAATATATCCGGTAAACCGATCAATCCAGACAAAGGGCAAAAAAGTCTCTGTGACTCCCTTGAAGAACTTGGGAATCGAGACGATGTGGATGTCTTGTTGTCCGACACCCATGGAGCTGAAGATGGTCATTGGAACTACCAAAGTGGATTCACACAGCCACTTACTCCTTTGCCACTATTTTTTTTTCTTAGAACGTGTGTGCGCATACTAGAGAGCATCCAAGCGCAGCGATTGAGCAGGTGCTCGGGATTACCACGCTGCACCTCAGCCAATGGAACCACTGTCGAGGCTCGCGCTTCTCCACTCGGTGTATACATGCTTTGCGAAACTCTTCGAGTGCACTTTCGCTTGTTGACCCGACATAGGTAACGCCACTTATCAGCTTTACCGGCCACCCAGCCAGACTGCAGTTTTTCGAGAACATTATCATTTCATCAAAACATTGTGTAATACATAAATAGAGGCCGGGGTTTCTGTTCAAGCCCATAGTCAGGCTTCAAATCCCCGGAATTACGAAGAAATCGTTTATGTCATCTCCTGGCCTATCAACTGACTCAATCGCACACTTATTCAGTATACGGTTATACCACGCATGTGTAATCTGATATATCTGTCACACCTTGTGCTCAGCCGCAGCCTTTCTCATCCCCAAAAGATCATCGACAGGAGATTCAAGATTGATGCATAAAACCGGCAGAGCTTGTTGCGATCCGCGAGGCCATAATATTCACCTCCAGTGAGCCTCCTTGCACATGGGCCATCTTCATTGACTCCAAACCCGCTCTTCAAGCCAATGATCACGTTTGGAGAAGAGGCGCTTACTATATTTTAGCTCTCGATCGTAAAGCTCCTTCGCATTGCTGCGATGAACTGCCATCACTTCAAACTGCTACAGACCGTGCACTCGAAGTAAGCATTGCATTTTCCCGAACGCACACCAATGTTCTGCTTCGTCAAGTAAGGCGCAACTAGACACTTGAGCACAGGCCCAAACCATATAGACGACACAAGCGATTGCACAAATGGGTCCCGGAAATGAGATTCTGCATGTATCATAATCTGAAGAGAAAGGTATCCAATAAGATCCACAAGATTCGTCTAGGCGTTGCGTTCACAAGACGTCATAGACACGTTATCGGCTGCAGCTGCACTGGTCGCAACACTAAGCACTGTGAAGTGCCGGAAACACTTCAACGCATATTTTGTACATACGCAGTATACGGGTGGGAACGACGGCCCTGGATAACCACGGAAGCGTAACTGCATTAGCGCGGCGTCAACCGTAGCCGACAAAGATACGATCAAGGACCGCGGTCATCCAACTTGACACCTGCCTTCAACTTGAGAGTCACAAGACGCGTAGTCGAGCTTTTGTCAGAGAGTTCATAACATGTCATCGCTCGCTGCAGCGACTTGCCACGGTGCCCGGATTTAACCTGCGCGGACGACATCACCGTGTGGTGCAAGGGGGGGTGGGGGGGTCGCTTCCTGGTTAGAACAGACGCTTCAACAGGCACTAAACATCGAGGAGGGTTTCTGGTCGGTTCGGGCTCGAGCCTGTCACCTGCCTAGTCCGAGTTGTTACTGTACCGACCCACCCGATAAAGGGTGAGGAACCTCACTCTTTTAGAGCAGATTCCCATAGCTCTATACACAAGTGATGGCCAGAGCAGAGCCTCCTTTATTTTTTTTTTAATGCCAATCGGAATCGTCCGATCCAGCCGTTCACCACCCTCTCTGCCGAAACTATCCTACTTTTTCTCTCGGCTGGCTCTCGCGGCTGCTTCACGGTCGCGATGCCGCACACGTGGGCATCGCGGAAAACGAGGCAGCCGATGAACTCACTAATCGCGCCCACTCTGCCGGCACTCCGCTGACTGATTGCGCCAGTTCGTACCACTCTGGGCGCATACGTTTTCGTAGGGAACTGGCGCGATTCCACCCTGACTCACGCATCGCCGACGGCTGCCAGCCACGCCCACTTCCCGCGACCGGTTTTACTCGGCGCGAGCGTGCACTCTTCTTTTATTTATTTGTATTTATTTATTTGTGTACCCTCAAGACCCAGAGGATCTTACAGAGGGGGTGGGTACAATATGAACATGGCAAATCATAATAAAAACAGTGAAGGAAATACAACTAATAAGAATAGTTAAAAGGAAAAGAAAAACAAGAAAAAGAAAACGAGAAACAATATTGTGCAGTTATACCAATATGTGTTTCGACGCTGCGGACTTGAACACTTCTTGGTCCTTAGTGGCAGCAATGGAGGGGGGAAGGCGGTTCCAGTCCCTGATTGTCTTCGGAAGGAAAGATTGCAAAAAGTGGTTGCTGCGGCAGAAAGGAATGGCTACTTTATTCGGGTGGTCAACACGGGATGAGATATAAGCAGGTCCTGAGATTAATTCCTCTCTAAGTACTTGATTATGAAAGAAAATTTTATGAAAGAGCGACAGGCGGAAAATTGTACTTCTAGTGACCACATCTGGATGTTGAAGAGTAGATTTCATTAAGGTCACACTGGCAGTACGAGCATAGTTGTTATGAATGAAGCGGACTGATCGGTTTTGTATTGCTTCTAAGGCTTCAATTAACGTTGATTGAGTTGGGTCCCATATGGCAGACGCATACTCGAGTTTTGGTCGGACTATTGTTTGGTAAAGCTGTAATTTGAGGTGTGTTGGTGCTTGGCGAAAGTTTCTGCGGAGGTAACCAAGAGAACGGTTAGCGTTGTTAATGGTGTAGGTAATGTGAGAATGCCCCGATAGATCATTTGTTATGTAAACTCCAAGGTATTTGTAGCTACTAACCTGCTCTAATCTAGTTCCATTTAATGTGTAGTTGAAAAGTTTCGGAGTGATAGAAGAATGTGCGATTGTCATGCTTTTACACCCTTTGAACCGGGGAGGCGTGGACAGCTGAACGCCGTCATCGACTTCGTGGTGCCCTCTCCCGCGAGGATTCACTGCGGGCAGGTGGGAACCCTCATACCTTCTGTGTGGCTGCCCTGCCTTCGCCTCCGCCCGATAACAGTTGTGTCCCAGCTATTGTAAACACGGCCTGTCGCGCTCTGCACTACAGGACTTGCTGCACCCGACTGGCTGCAGTGAACGTCGCCGCTCCGCTCATTCCGCCCTCCTAAACTTCATCGAGAACACAGGTTGGGTTGGCCGGGTGGTTACGACAAACTATCCTGTGTTTTCCTACATGTCCCGTTTGATGTTTCCCCATGCCATGTGTAGTATGGTTCCTAAGCCCATCTCTCGCTCCTCTCAGTTCAAGCATGTGTCTCTCGCGCGCGGAGTCGGGGGGGGGGGGGGGAAGGGGGGAATTACCCTTTACCTGGTGCCTCATTGCCACTGCCGGGAGTAGTAATTTTTTAAAGCGAAAGCGGCCTATAGTCGAGAGACGGAAACAACTCGTGACTACGCACGCTCCGCCGCCGTGCGTATGCTCGCGCGTGTTTTTGTGCGTGCGTGGGTGTTTTTGTGTTTGTGCGAGTGTGTACGCACTTGACTGGCCGCGTTCCGTCGCCCCTGCTGCCCCGACGGGTGCGCGCTGCTGAATACCGCTACCTCGCCAGCCGTATCCACGTGACTTACCGCTCTCTCCAAGCACTCTCTGCTTCGTCGGTTAGCGGCTTAGCGCTTCCATAGGTCGGCACTACAGGCGTCTACTCACGACAAATTTTTCAGGCGTTGCAATCACGCTCATGCCCAGGTCTACTCTCTCATACTCACTTCTACCCCCACTCACAGGCACTCACTCGCGTTCATACTCATGACTACTCATACTTAGTGGGGCTCACTCAGGTCCATACTCACCTCTACTCACACACACAGCTTCTCACTCACGTTCGTACTCATCTGTAAACACACTGAATACTACTCACTCACGTTCATATTCGTCTACTCACCCTCACTCATATTCACGACTACTCACACTCACGGGTACTCACTCACTTAGTATTCCTTTACTCACACTCAAAGGTATTCACTCACGTTGGTACTCATCATACTCGCTGGCGTTCACACTCACCTGTACACTTGCTCACGCCTACTCACTCAAGTTCATACTCTCTTCGTATATTCGCACCTGATAACTCACGCTGATATTCACCTATAGTCATAATCATGGTTTCTCACTCACTTTCATACTCACCCACATTCCCACTTACGGCTACTCACTCGCGTTCGTGCTCACGTCTGCTCACACTGGCAGCTACTCACTCACGTTCATACTCACTTCCATTCATAGTCACGGTTACTCACTCACGCACGTACCCATCAATGCCCACGCACACAGCTTCTCACTCAGGCTCATACTCACCTCCAGTCATACTCACGGCCACTCATTCGCGTATATAGTCCCCTCTACTGCGTACTGCTTCCCCTTCGAGAGCCAGGTTTAGTCACTTCTCGCCCAACGTTGAACCGCATTGCCCGAACTGTAGAGAGGCTTACTGCTCATTAGCTCACGTGCTCTGGCAATGTCCCGCGTTACGTGACACAAAGTTCAACAAAGAAGACGGCTGCGACAAAGCCGTTTGAAGCCGAGTTGACCTCTCGGTTCAAGTTCAGCCTGTCCGGAGGGCCTGCGAGAGGGCGGAGGGCCACGGTCCCTGCGCGGGAGCGGCCTGCAACTGCTACGAACTCCACCTAGAAGGGGGCGTCCTAGCGCAGTTCCTCAGGACCTAAGTAAAGTTGTCTGCAGGGCTGCCCGTCTCTGGAGGTGTCCCTGACTCGTCCATAGGGCGCAAGCGCCACCCGTACATTTTCAGCTGGCACACTTGAGAGGAGCCAGTGCTGCTTGACACGGACGTCCTGATTAGCCGAGTCTATGACAAAACAGCAACAGTTCTTAACAGTCACTTGTCCAACTGCACAACCTTCCCAGCGGTTTGGGAATTCCGGAAACACACCGCCCAAACGTCAGTAATGCGTTAAGCCCCCAGTGTGGTAACATCGGGAAGCAGATCGAGGGTCGAGCTAGGGCGTCCCTGAAGACGTCCGCACAATGAGGCCTTCCTTTGACGTCCGCGTGCATAAAAACAGTATTCAGAACACTACGACCTGAGAGTAAGTTCAGAAGGATGACTTGATACTCGTTGTCCGGTGCCATATCCTGAGCAAAAGAGCTGGTACATCAACCAGACACGGCCGCTGATTCCGCTCCAGAGGAGATGCCTGGGAGGGTCACGGATTTTTTGGTTGTGTAAAGAAAATGAAATCAATGTCAGACAGGCCGGGGTTCTCCTTCATTCGCGGGCACAAGGAAGAAAAGTCGCAGTGGACGGGACTGGGACCCACGCAGGGAGACCGCAATAGATTTCTAACCTATCGCCGTAACCGTTGGGCCACGACTGTTTTTTTTTTCTTTATTACCAGACACAGTAAATAAACGGCCACTTGACTACAAAAGTAAGAGCAAAGGTGAACAAAAATTGCGTCTCACTTGAGGTGATCACTTTTACGTTTCACTAAAGGTGAATGCGTTAAGCGCGCTTTCATTCACAACTCCTTTAAAGCAGCCACAGGTTCGAGCTGGCTAAGCCACTCAGGCACACACTCTTGTTGCATGAACTCCTCAATGTATCGGGCCATGCACCGCAGAAAATAGTTGCATGCTGGCTGGGCATCAGGGTCGCAATGGTACCCAGCCATTCTGGAGCGCCATAAGCAGTGAAGGCCCATTAAGTCGTAGGGTGATGCATCGTCACTTTCTATCGCCAAATACCTTATACCATTGGGATCAATTGGAAATTCCCTTGTGATTGTTCGTTGAAGAATATCCCAGCAATAAATGAAAACATGCTCTATATCTTCCGGCTGTTTACAGATTTGAGAGGAAGTGCCTCATGGTAAGAAAAGTCTTCGCTGTTCCGTAATAGTTTAACCGATAACGTGCCCGTATAGAGCTTGAAGAACGTTTTTGTTGCAGGTTGGACTGGCATTTTTTTTAAATGCGAAGCATTTCTTAGCGAACTTCGGCGATTTTGAGCGTATCTATCTATCTATCTATCTATCTATCTATCTATCTATCTATCTATCTATCTATCTATCTATCTATCTATCTATCTAGCCGCTTACAATTTTGTGCTCTCCTGGCCGTTTCGCTTATGGGATGTTTACGAAAATTCGTATGCCACAACATGACTACATGACGAACATAAATGACAGGTCATAACATGAAAATCATGACAGGCATGTCATGAGCGGCATGATTTGCATGCCACAGTATTGGTGCTCTCCTGGCCGTTTCGTTAATGGGATGTATACAAAAATTGGTATGCCACAATATGACTGCATGGCGAACATAAATGACACGTCATAACTTGAGAATCGTGACATGCATGTCATGAGCGACATGATTTACTTGTCACGCGTTTCGTTAATGGGACGTATACGGAAATAGGCAGCCCACAACATGACTGCATGACATTCATAAATGACAGGTCATAACACGAAAATCATGACATGCATGTCATGAGTGACATGATTTACATGCGACGGCGTTGGTGCTCTCCTGGCCGTTTCGTCAGTGGGATGTATACGAAAATTGGTATGCCCCAACATGACTGCATGACGAACATGACAGACAGGTCACAACATGAAAATCATGATATGCTTTTCATGAGCGACATGATTTGCATGCCACGCGTTCCTTTAACGGGATGTATACGAAAATTGGCATGCCACAACATGACTGCATCGCGAACGTAGATGACAGGTCGTAACATGAAAATCATGACATGCATGTCATGAGCGACATAATTTACATGCCACGGTCTTGGTGATCTCTTGGCCGTTTCGTAAGTGGGATGTATAGGAAAATTGGTATGCAACAACATGACAACATGACGAACATAAATGACAGGTCATAACATGAGGAGCATGACATGCATGTCATGGGCGGCATGATTTACATGCCACGCGTTTCGTTAACGGGATGCATACCAAAATTCCTATCGCGCAACACGACAGCATGACGAACATAAGTGACAGGTCATAACATTAGAATCATGACACGCGTGTCATGAGCAGCATGGTTTACATGCCACAGCCTTGGTGCTCTTGCGGCCGTTTCGTTACGGAATATATACGAAAATTGCTATGACACAAGACGACTGCATGACTAACATAAATGACAGGTCATAAGATGAAAATCATGACATGCATGACATGATTTTCATGTCATATGTCATGACCGGCATAATTTACATGTCATGGTCCTGGCGCTATACTGCCGTTTCGGTGATGGGATGTATACGAAAATTGGTTTGGCACAACATGACTGTATGACAATCATATATGACAGGTCATAACATGAGAATCGTGACATGCATGTAATGAGCGGCATGATCTACATGCCACTCGTTTCGTTAATGGGATGTATACCAAAATTGCTATGGCACAACACGACTGCATGATGACGTAAATGACAGGTAATAACGTTAGAATCATGACATCCGTGTCATAAGCGGCTTGGTTTACATGCCACAGTCATGGTGCTCTTGCGGCCGTTTCGTTAACTTCATATGTACCAAACTCGGTGTAGCGAGACAACAATGCAAATCCATTTTACATTCCTGATGCGTGCTTCGCATTCCCTTGATTCCCACTGCACGTGGGGTCTGCCAATTTTTTTGACACGCTTAAGTACGTACTTACCAGGATTTCCTCTGAAAACCGCCCTGTACATTGGAACAGGCAAGATAGTGCCACGAAACATTATTTTGCGCCCACCGCTCCACAGGTACTCATTCGAAAAACGAGCGCTCAAGAAGCGTACAATATCAATAATCTTCTTAAAGAACCCCCGTACTAAACCCGGCACCCTCTATATTCCGACTACAAGCTGAGGAAGTGCGCGTCGGAGCCTTAACTCACACGTCGTGCGTAAGAAGGGATCTTACGCATCTCGAAAAAAAAAAACCTGTTGGCAATCTGCCGTATGAAAAGGTGCGCCACGCCTATTCCATCCTCTTTCACACGTCTGAAAAGATTATTCCAGTTGCATCGTTCCCAGCTTGAGCCCCACGCGAAAACAGCAAATACTCGGTGTAATTTTTGCACATTTGTACGGGAGCAATGGAGGACTCGCATGACATACCATATCTTTAGCAACAAAGAAAATGTTACGTATTGTGGCTCTTACAAATATTAAAAGGTGACCTGCATTCCATCATATGGCTTTTTCCTTCACCTCCTTACTCTGCTGCTTCCAGTACTCGTCATTCAGATTATAAGCATCAAGTGGTACGCCAAGATGCTTAACGGGTGTAGTCACCCAACTGACATTAGCGAACAAGTCTGGTGCAGACGGCCACTGGCCGTGGCAGAACCCCTGGCACTTCCGCCAATTAACTAAGCTGTTTGTAACGTCCCCAAATTTAGTCACTGTTTTTACAGTATTCTCGACGCTTTTTTTTTCCTTGCTGCATACGGCCACATTGTCTGCATAGGCCAGCAGTTTCACTTCTGAAGA
The DNA here is from genome assembly GCA_013339685.2 of Hyalomma asiaticum. Classification (NCBI taxonomy): domain Eukaryota; kingdom Metazoa; phylum Arthropoda; class Arachnida; order Ixodida; family Ixodidae; genus Hyalomma; species Hyalomma asiaticum. The sequence continues at coordinate 38,148,956 of CM023481.1, read as the reverse complement.
CTGCAGTTTAAAGCCCCTGAGAGCTTCGCTTTCAATGATAGCCAGGCCAACGTTTCTATGTAAATACCAAATAAAAGAGAGCTGAGTGGACAGCCCTGACGCACCGAACGCATGATAATAATTGGAGCACCCAATATCTGACTGACTACCAGCCTGGTAGAGCAATTCCTGTACGCCATGGCCACCCCGTGGGTGATCACGCGGACAAAACTGATATTTTCGAGCACGGACAATAACAGCTCATGTGAGACGCAATCAACAGCTTTTTCGAGGTGTAAATGCATTACCACTACATCTTGTAACGCATCGCAGCACTCCAGCACGCACCTCATCTGATGAATATTGGTAAAAAGAGTTCTTCCACGAATACCGCAGATCTGATGGGGTCCATAACGCCTTGATTTGCAGATTGGACTCGACAAGCTAAGTATTTCTTAATCGCAGTTTGTTAATGAGATAAAGATGAGGCTTGCTTCAGTTTTTATTTTTCCTCCATTTTCGGAATAAGTATGTGATAACGACCGAATGATGGCGGTAGCGTCCTTAGTTCATAAGCTTCATTGTATACAGCTGCTAGCACTGGTGACAGTACTAACAGCTGGTCCAGGCGACTGTCCAGGCTCACCAGTCTATCTGGTCCGCGCGACTTTCCCGAATTTAGGCTGTCCATGCCACGACCAAACTCCTCTTCTGAGAGTGGTTCCTCTAATGAAGCCTTAACTTCTTCCAAGAGCCGGGGCATACGACTGAGCAAGAGTTCTTTAAGGCATGACATCTTCACTGTGCTAAAAGGAAAAAAATATTCTCGAAATGGCTTCTCAAAACGAAGTACGGTTGATCGCTCTACAGCTTTAATCTTAACGCTTTCTTTTACTAATTTCCACTGCTCACCGATGTGCATAGAAAGGTCCTTCCGTACAACTTTCAGACAGATCGCTACGGATTCTATAAATATTTTATCCTGCACTAACCTATCGTTCATCTTCCAAACCTCCCAAAGACAATTACTGTTCTTTTTCAGCGGTCACGCACTGCATTTTACGAGACAATGATCAGAAAAGGAAACGGAACAGAAAGTAACACCGACAGTTTTGACAGAACTCGGCATGCAGTTATATACGGTCTAAACAGGCACGCCTTCTCCCCTGCAAGTGGGTGAACGTTATTTGACGGGAACTTTCACAGTACTCCCCAACATCATCTAAATACTGAAGAATCTTTGCGAAGACATCATTGCTTTTGTCGTGGACAAAACGCAAAGTTGACTAGAGCTGTCTTGCCACGACTGCCGCCGGTCGTGTCATTTGTTGTAGTCTCAGTAGTCCATACATCTATAAACGTTGGTCCATACGGATTGCGTTGCAACCTTTTTATCTTTTTTTACGAGCATTCTAGGAGCACGTGCCTCCCACATTTCGATTTTTATTTCCGAGGTCACTCAGCATTGTGTGCGTTCCAATGCACACGACGGTATTAAATTGAAATACGCCATAGATTTAACGCATAAACAAGTTTTAAAAAGTGGTGACCTTGGGCCGTATTTAAGTATGTCCTTGTCATATGAAAGCTATGCCTGTGCAACATCTTTACAATTTGACAAATTGCTCTTGAAGAATGACAGCGTCACACTAAAAAAACCAACGAAAGTCTAGCAACGCGGGCGAATATTGAGCAAGCACGAAAATCTCGCAACCATAACGCCGCCTTGCACATACCTGCTCACGAGCCCTGTTATTTTATAATTAAAGTTTACGTTGAAGAGCACAAGTATAACCTTATATAGGGATGAACATAAGCTCTTTAAGGAGCGTCTACAAATTTCACGCGAAACACTGGCAACAATGCTGTAGAAATCACATGAAAGCGTGGCAACCAAGGGTCAGGTTTGAATAATCAATTTGTCACGTCAAAGCCAGGCCTGAAGAATAATGTGCAAGATTGCAAGAATTTGCAAGAATTGCAAGAATTTGCAATGTGACAAAAATAGTTCGACCAAAGGCTTATATTTTCGGTAAAAAGAAGGAGCAAAACAGATCACGAAATTCTGGCAACCCTGTCAAAGAATTAGAACGCACGTAATTGTGGCAACATGCAACCAAGGAGCATGCAACGTATCCGTTGGAGAAACGAACAAAAAAAAGCAGGGAACTTAAGGAAAACGAGAACATTTACGTTAAAATTGCGCAAATTTAGTCGATATCTTTTTTCAAGCGTTGGGTCACATTTTTTACTATTATTTTAACTGTACTGGTGCACTAAAATTTTAACAAAATCCAGCCTACAATGGAATTTTTTTTATATAAAGAAGCGGCAGCAATGGTACTTTATGCAGCCGTAGAGTCACGTTATGAATGTATTTCGTTGAAAGAAGCACATCACACATCCGTGTGCACATTTGTGCCATCGGTCTCGCCCCTCACGGTGAGGGAAGTGATCTCGTAGGCCATACATTTGTCACACATTCGGCATAGAGTGTCGCACATGGCGTGTAATTGTCATTTCTCTATACACAGCAAGTCGTAAGCATATTAATTCATTCAAGAAAGATCAACAAAGTGGAATGTTCGCAATGAGGACAAAAAAAAAACTCATAATAAGGTTAATTAATATTTGAAGAATTTATAGCCGGGCCTGAATAAATGAAGCTGGTGTTCAAATTGTTTTCGAATTAATCCCGGAGGTCGTGCTACCGCATACACGACGTGTTTGCATCGCTGGCACTAAATAAATAAATAAGACCGAATAAAATATGCAAAGGAAAAGAAGTTGAGTAATTTCACATCCTTCGTAAAGCTTGTGGTTTTTATTTTTTTCAACTAATACTTGTATTCCTAATCAAGCTCCCCATCAGATGGCCAGCGTATGGCCTCTGGGATCGCGCCAGTCCGCTGTACTACAGCCAACGAAGTGTGCTGTCATCGTGCAATCAGCATCGGCTCTTCGGCTGCAGCAACATGTCAACAGAACCCGCGTGAAGAATTTCTTGGAGCCCAAAGCCAACACCTCACACAAATGTAAGAGACTTAATGCGCAAATATGGGGTTAAAACCGCGATCTTCGGACTAGAAGGGTGTAGGTTGTGGGATCCAGAACCATATACTTATCTACTCGTACAGACTTATACTGTCAAATCGAATCAAAATTTATGCAAACGAAGAGGCGGCTTTACAAATGAAGATACTCACTAAAAGGAAACAGAACGACACAAAGGTTTACTGGTGAAAGAAACTGCACTTATTGCAGCCTTTTATTACAAGCGGAATAACGCCGTCTGTAACTTGAGGCAACTACCGCAGTCTCTTCATTCCCCAATTCCATAATCCTCGATCGAACAAACGTACCTTCGCAAAATTCAACGCGGATGCAGGTACGGAGCAAGAGAAACGTCAGCTGCAAACACCAACGCGGTAAACATTTAATCGGAAAAGGATATGTGCGAAATGAAAACCAAGTGATGTGCAGTCTGCTGTACTCACCGATAGTAAAAAAAAAAAAAACAGCAGCGAGAGCATGAAAAAGAAAACGAACTATCAGCGTATCCAAAGAGAGATGTACACTCCACAGCACACACAACATATTCAAGATGCTGCACGTAATCACGTAACCCTGGCGGAAAGCAACAACCACTGCAAATACAGGCAAACATCAGAATTAACACGGAAACATCTCAATCAATTGGGAAGATGCCGGATGACCGCTTCACGACGACTGTCTTCGTTAGAGATGAACAACATCAGCAGATGTCCTTGGTCTTTTCGTATTCGCCTCCGTCGATTAAACCACAACCAGGCAACCAGGTGAGAAGATGCCCGCAAGCAATAACTGCTGCTTCCATTTGTTCCGCCTTCAGTGCCACAGCTTCGATGTTAACGCCTGGTGAATCGACAGCGCAGACACTGCTTCCCGCCGAGTCCCTTGTAAAGCCACTTCAAGTCGTAAAAGCAGTGCAACGTACAACGGCCGGTCTCGCAACTCTCGCTTCAGTATTGCCAGCGAGGTAATAAACAGTGGCTCCGAGCACAGCCAGTCACAGCACAGTCACAGTCAAGAGATTTTGAATAACGTCCGAAGGTTATCGTTGACCCGCCGACGGTTGCACTGGCGCGTATTGGCTCTTCCAAGACGAAGATTGAGGGAGCGTGGGTAGGCGGCTACAGCCGTCGGGATTTTCTGCCGAACCCCCCCTCCCTCCAAGACATGGACTGCGTCTCAACTTTTCCGCGCCAGCACGGCTCCACGCCCCTTCGCGACACCCAAAACAACGTTAGACGGTGCGAAGAGAGTTGGGTAGCGTTGTTTTTCGTTTTTTTTTATGTTCTCCTTTTTCGTAGTCTGCTTTTTTTGAGACCTGTTGAATCTCCGTATATTAGCTCTTTCGATGCAAGCGACGCAAATCACCGTGATTTGAACGCTCTCTCTACCGTATCGCCAAGGATAAGTTCACTTCCGGCCACGGAGAAACAATAATGGTTGCCGTGCTGGCGAGCGGTCGACTTGCAGAATTATTCTTGCTGATATGGTATACTTTCTTTCGAACGTGTGTTGCGAACATATGCAGTGCACTATATTTCATTAACATAGTAGGTTCTATTATTTATACGCTACGTTTGAGAATGATGCATCTCAAAAACGATTTCATGCAGGCAATCTTCGAAACACTTATGCGAAGACAAAAACTCGCTGGGAGCTTGCACTACAGTAGTGAAAGGCTGGACTAAGAGTGGAGCTCGTGTCGCCCACCTTCTGCTAACTTCTGCAAGATCAACTCAGTCATGTTATTTTTCAAGTGTCTTCCTGTCGTATTGCTATGGCGGGAACATGTCATGTGCCTAATTGTTAGGCGGTTTTGATGGGAAAATGTCACGCGGCTAGCTGTTACATGGTTTTGGCGAAAACGTGTCACGTGATTAGCTATCACAATATATATACGTGATTTTGGTCACGTGTCTTCGTTGAATTTTGTCTGGTGGGCAATGTCCCTTTGTAACGTGCTCCTATTCCTTTCGCTCCACACCTTCACTTCCCTTTCCCACCGCTTTATATACTACACTGTACGTGCATATGCTGTGCTCCACTGTGTCCCTTTCTCCCTTTTCGCCCCCTCACTTATTCCCTTGGTATACTACACCGATCTATGATATCCTACGGAATGATCTATCTATCTATCTATCTATCTATCTATCTATCTATCTATCTATCTATCTATCTATCTATCTATCTCGACCCCGCGGCCAAAAAATCCTTGAACAGAATAGCCCCGCTATGTCATCGCAGGAAACGAAATGTGAAACACAGTTCTGTCTCCGCCAATCATCTGTGTTGTACATGCGACCCACCAGAAAAGAAGAAGAAGCGGCACAAACAGCGACCACTTCCCGATAATGTTCGAGGTTAATTGTCCGATAATGCTGGCATGTTCTCGCACCCGTGTTTTTGTTAATTATAATAAATTAAAAAATGATCTCAAAGCAGCGTTAGTTTCCCGCTTAGAAGATGGCGAAGATAATAAGGCTATGAAGCTTAGTGCCATAATGAAAAAGACGTACAAAAAAGCAGAATTCATTGTCCAATCTCCCAACGGAGTTTCTTGTAGCCCTTGGTGGAATGCAGATTGCGCTCGTGATCACAGACGACGGCAGGCTGCGTGGAAACAACTTTTCTATTAATTCCCGAAGAATTGGTCAGATTACAAGTTTCTTGCAGCTATCTTCAAACGAACAGTCGCTAAAGCTAAAGAGGATTATGATAAAGGCAACATGATTTCATTTCTAAACCAGAAAACAAGAAAGCATTATTTAGATATATGAGAGCTCGCAAAATCCTGCCATCTCCAGCTAATGTAGAATGTGTAATTCCATCGTCAGAGGAACTGACAAAGTCTTTAGAACTAATTGCTAAAGGACTGGAAAGCAGATTCACATCGACTCTGTCTCAGGTCTTCAAGAAACCACCGGATACGACTGATTTCACAGAAGTCACATCTGCAGAATTGACGGAGGTGATCAGATCTTTACCACCATCTGATCCAGGCCCTGATGGAATTACGGTCACAATAATCAAAATTTCATTTGATCTCTCACCATGTGACCTTCTAAACACTATAAACTATTCACTAAAAAACGCCTGGATTCCCCATGATTGGAAATTAACTAAAGTGATTCCAATACCTAAAAAGCAAGGATTAGGATTCAACATCGAAAATATCAGGCCAATTTCGCTTACTTCTAATATGGTTAAAGTGATAGAACGTGTACTGTACCCCAAATTAGACAATTTTGTGGAAGATAACTTCATATTGAAGTCTTTTCAAGTAGGCTTTAGATCGAACTGCTCAATATGGTGTGCGCACGTGGATATAGAGAGCAGGATTCAACTTGCTCGTAAGCGAAGACAACATGCTGCATTAGTAACGCTGGACTTAGCTAAAGCGTATGACAGCGTGGAACACGCAATTCTCCTGACAACCCTAAAGACCTATAATTTTCCAAAATATTTGATAGCATGGATAGCAGAATTTTTGAGAGCTAGGGAATGCTTTTGCTTTAAGGGTGGCTGCTACTCTCCTAGATTCACACAAACTCGTGGTGTTCCTCAAGGAGCAGTTCTTTCTCCGTTATTGTTTAACGTCCCAATGAGCTCCATCCCTACTTGTGAGGGTGTACAACTTTACGTTTATGCTGATGATATTGTATTCTTTGCAGCCGACAGCGACATTCATTTACTCTATCAAAATTTGCAACGTTACATGAATACGCTTCGTAATTGGCCTTGCAAAATTGGCATGTCCTTAAACGTTAATAAAAGCTCGATCTTAGTGTTCCCTTTATGTGATCCTATTTCTATCTCTATATATTACAATCAAGACCTTATTCCCCAAGTCGATTCTCTCAAATATTTGGGAATAATTTACGATGCAAGGCTAACTTGGATTTCTCACATAGAGCATATAAAATCTAAGGCTCAGCGTGCCTTAGGTGTGCTGCGCAGATCAAGCAACAGACGGTTTGGGTTACGCAGGGACGCTCTCCTGATGATCTACAAGATGTACATGCGCCCAGTAATGGAATTCGGTTGCGCTCTATTTTCAGGTTCCCCAGCTTACAAAACTAAGCCGCTTGTTCTCTTGGAACGTGAAGCACTGCGCCTTTGCATAGGCATACCTAGAAGTACAGCCAATACTGTTCTATATCAAGAAGCTCGCTTGCCTACATTGTCTCGCAGATTCCGAATCCTAACTATACAAACATTCCTAAAATTGTATAGCTTTCCGCTCAGACGAACTGAATATGTGTTCATCAAAGACCCAGACTCGTTTTTTCTAGCACATTGGCCCCGCTTCCATACACCACAGATTATATTTGTGCAAAGACAATTAGATAGCATAAACGTTAACATTCGAGAGTTAATTGCATCAAAAGGCTCAAATCAGGGGATCACGATTGAATATGATGATATTTTTCCCGGAAACGCTAAATTTCTGTCTACTAGGCTCTTAAATAATCAGCTGTAAGACTACCTTGGGCAAGCACAAACAAATTACATAATAGCTACAGACGCATCTGTGAAGGGCGAAAAGGCAGGTGTGGGAATCTTTTCGTCAACGCTTGATTGGTCCTTCTCACTGAGATTACCAGACGACACCCCCATTTTTGCAGCTGAGCTTTTAGCAATCATTTTGGCGCTGAGGAAGCTCCCTGCGGCTGCGACTAATGTGGTGGTTTTAACCGATTCCCATTCGGTTTGTACTTCTCTTACATCTTCATCCAATTCACAAGCCCTACAGATGTTTTTAGCATTAGTTCCGCCACATCTTAGCCTCGTAAAATTGCTGTGGGTACCGGGTCATAGCGGATTGTATTTAAATGAGATGGCCGACTCATTAGCTGGAGCATCTCTTCAAGGACCGATAATATCAGTTCTTCCAGCAGAGCAGTATATCACAGCAATCAGATATAGAAAATTTTCTATACATAGAGATTCAATGGAAGATATCACAGCTTCGTCAGAATACAGACATTTAAATCATCCATGGAAATCTAAATGGTGTCCATCAAGGCAATCTGAGGTAATTCTCAGCAGGTTTCGATGTTGTGTCCCCCCGCTAAATCTTTACGCACACAGGGCTGGTTTGGTTTTGTCGCCCCTCTGCCATTTCTGTCGTGAAATTGAAAGTATAGATGATTATTTGTTAGTTTGCCGCCGATAGAAATCCCTCCTAAAAAGACTTCTAGAAATTCCGATCAGTACGTTGGGACTAAATTTAACAACTGAAGTTGCTCTTTCTTTTGGTGCCTCAGCTCTGGGATATTGCCACAGGGATGTATTGAATGCTGTGCGCAATTACATACACATGACAAATCGTATACGATTTTGACAATTCCTGTTAAAAAAAAGTCAATTGTACAGACAGTCTACTCGTCTCGTGAGTACTGCAAAACATACTTAAGATATTCTTCTGTACATGTTTTGGTGACTCATCTGTCAGGTTTGAATGGTTAACATGCACAATCCCACTAATTAAATTCCCTCTAAATCATCCTTTTCTTTGCTCTCTCTATCGGTTCCTTCCAACAATTTAAAATCAAAACTTAATCACCTCTTGGTGAATCCCCCCTGGTGGGTAAGTGCCGTAGTTCTTCAGGAGCATCATCATCATCATCATCATGCGCTGGCCCTACAAATAATTATTATCACGGATACAAGCTATCGAATGTACTTGAGGCCTCGCTGATGCAAACAGCATCCACGCAGCGACAGACATGGGCATACATTTATTCACTGGCTTCGAAATGTCCTGCTTCGTGGACGGTACCACATCGACCTTCTCGAAAGAGTCGCCATCCGACGAGAAGTCCTCCTCAGTGTCATTCAGTGCGCTTCGAGATGAGGCCGAAACCGATGCGTCCTACATGTCGAATCAGTCGGCCTTCGAGGACGCTTTGCCAGACAACCACGGCGTTGTAGCCAGGCCCTAGACAGAGAGCGACCAACCTGTTCAGTGCGAGTTCCTCCTTGGCATGGCCACCAAGAATATCGTGCTTTATGGCAGCGGGACTCACCACGCAAGCACCATGCAAGGCGGCTGCTACCGAGAGGTGGTCCTACCGTGGAGCGCCGGACGCTGGCACGCTATCAGGTAAACATATTCTTGTTATTTATTGTACGACATCCTCGCGGATAGTTGCCAGTCTAATATGTCCTGTTGCAGAATTTTCATTAGCTCATTTATTTCTCTCGTGAAGAGAAAATGACGTTCAGGTGTGTTTGCCGGCCCTTACGTTGAGAGCACATCTTAAAATTAAAGTTTGAAAATAAGGAAACATTAAATGGGTTAATAAATAAAATACCAAATGGATGGCGCAAATGTCATCACATATTTTTGAAATACGGTTAAAATGTTCTTAAGTTAAATTTCTGGAAGGATATACTGCAGAAGATGGCCAAATGGAAGAGCGTTTGAAGCACTAGTTGGGAATTCTCGCAGTTATTCCTAAAAAAAATTGACGTGAAGAATAATCTAGCACGCAATTCTGCACTGAGACTTCCTCATGAGAGTCCGTCTCCTTGATTGCGTGCGGCTTACTACGTTTACACTGTTGCTATTTCATCTGTATTGGTAAATTTGAACGAAATGAAAAGTTCTCGTTCCATTCACAGCGGAAAGCAAAACTTGTGTCGCCAGGAACTCGTCACAAGTAGGAAATCTAGACCGCCACTGTGTGATTCCAATTGTGCGTTTGCTTCTCGACTTACCCGATGTGCTTCTTCAAATAGGAGTATACGCAACGGCAGTAACTGTAGCAGTTACTACCTCCATGCTGCGCTAACGTCTATAACACATACCCGAGAGCTAGTAAATGGGTCGGCAATACCTATGTTGTCAGGGATAGTAAGCGACACTGTATACATCTCGCAGTAATACATCCTAGTGCAAGAGCGATGGACTTGTGCAATACATAGAGAAAGTGTAATATGTTTATGTTCGAGTAATATCGCGGCAAACGTATACACATGCAGTAACGTTTCATAAATTTGGTGTAAAAAGTTCATTTGCTTATGTGAATCAGTGTCTCTTCACCAGCATCATGTGTGCACACTGAAACACTCTCATAAATCTCGAGAAGCTTGGTGCAAGAGTATAGTGTATGGTGCGTAGTGCCCTGAATATTCTGTGTATATACGGGTGCTATATACTGTCAACTAAAGACGTTTATCTGGGAAGACGCATGATATAATCAGTGACTGTTAGAAAGTGTAACGCCATGTGATTACCCTTTGCAAATTAGCATGACAGGGCAATGCCGTACCACTTCATGGGTGTATGATCACTTTCATTTTTAACAGGATCTATTTGATATGGCAATGCAAACCGCATGCATAAATACTATTGTTGCAAACCACATAGAGACTGCCCAATGCTATTAACCATAATAACCTTGTTTACCAAAGTGGTGGCCATGGACATAACTGGCCATGGACTTAAATCTTCTGGAAGCAGCCCTAATCTCATAGCGAAAATGAAATAACATGGTGTAGTGGTGCTAAATATTTCTGGCCTTGTGGGGTGCTGATTAAATAGGGAACACTTCACTGTAGCAGCTGACTGTTGCCCATGTTAGTCCTTTACATAAGCAGTGCCCATTGTGATCTAGTGTCTATATTGCAGCACGAACGAGCCAAGGACGCACGGACGGAAACCAAGCAAGGCCACCATTCGACAGTTTGTCCAGTGCGGATCATTGGACTATTGTGAGTGCAGCTTTGGTGTCAGGTCCCGCATGCCCCACAATCACCTGCGAGACAACTTGCCGTTTGTGTTTATCAAGGCTCAGACCACCACTGGCCCAGGCGGCACCCAAAATCCAGCAGCCGCCCTTGGATGCGAAGCGAGGTAAGCACTACAACTCTTCAATAAGAACGACGACGGTATGCACCGGTCCTATTCGACACTTCATTTTGCCTGACTGCTCTCACAAAGGAGACTCTCTAATCGGTCTTGGAATTTCTCAGTATTCCAATCCCATCGATAAGATTCGCATCTACACAAATATGTGGCATTTCTTGAGCAATAATGCTGCGTAAACTTTTTCGAATACGTGTGCAATTTTCTCCTTCAGACACCCCCCCTCTTTAACAATGATAGGTGTCCTGAAATATTTTCAACAGGCGTGTTCTCAAATCAGCTGTGTCATTTAAAGCACCTCAGTGTCACGTGATGCGTCGGACAAAATGAGTCTGTCTTCGGAGTTAAGTAGGGTTGCACGGCGGGCTTGTTGGTAATTCAGAGCATCCATACTATAGCGCATTCAGGATGGGACAGAGCAAGAGACACGTAACAGACATGGTGCTAACTTTCATCAATGGTTTTTTATTACTTGAACGAACAGTGCATATACCCCACGCCAGTGCACGACAAGGCACATGATCAAATAACGAATGGTATCCAATGCTCATCATCATGTGACACTCAAATATTTAATTTCTTTAGCTGATGCAGACATAGATGGTTTGCTACTGCACGTGCTGCTGAATTTTGCAATAAATTGCGCTTCGCTTGTAAGCCTTGTCATCTCGTTGCTGCTCTTTCCAGTGATGCTAGTGTGATTGAAGAGCGGTTGGCATACCCACTTCGTGCAGTGTATCGCGAGAAACCCCTCTGGCTTTGCATTGGCAACTTTATTCCTGTGCTCGATGAGCCTCACATTAACGCATCTACCGGTATGTGCCACTAGCAGGCACCACACGTTAATGGTATCCGTTAAACGCGTCAAATTCATCAATGTTAAACGCGACAAACTCATTATCTTCATGCTATAGAAGAGAAGCTAAGGGGAAGATGGATGCTTGAATCGATGAACAAATCGCAGTTGCCGCCCTGACGAAGACATGTCCGCTTGTCGAAACGCTGGCTCCTGCGACATTCCCTGTTCTGAATCGTACTTAGCGATTTGTTCATCGATTCATTATCGTCATGGTGTTTCTTATCACACGCATCTTTTTCGAGCGCTCCGGTTTTGTCTTTTGGCAGACTTTGTTCGGCGCCGAGAAAACGACATGCACGTCGCAACGCCGTGCTATTTTCTTCAGGTTATGTGAAACGCTATGAATGTACGCTATGAATGTACGGCACGCTTGCGTGGCTCCGCTGCAGCGGAGTTGCTTAAGCAGGCTTTCTGCGAATAAGGTCATGATGTGTTGTGGGTACCCCGAGTCACCTCAACGTTCTATGCGCTCTGACGCTAAGGGGCAAACAATGTCCAAAGGACTTCTTCAAAGCGTTAGTAAGGCACATCTTAACTATGCCCTGCTTGACAAGTTTGGAGCGCGCTGAATTATATGGAAGTAATGGCTTGCATGCACGAGGGTGATAATGCCAGCAAGCATGATTATCATTGAAAATAAATTGCACATCTAAAAACGGAATGACACCATCACTAGGCACTTCGAAAGACATCTAGAGCGGTTCTAGACACTTTTGCACAAGAATTTGGATGCTGAAAACCACATGCTCAAACTCTTCCGTGGAGTTCTCCGTAAATATTAGGAAATCATCTAAAAAACGGAAGACTTTAAGAACATTGACCCTTGTAGAACTTCTTTGAGGTCTCTGGCTAACTTAGCCAAGTAGAAATTACTCCGCTCCGGTTTTCTCTTAGCCAAAAGACAAAACAGAAGCGCGAGAAAAATGTGTGTGTGATAAGAAACACTGTAAAGATAATGAGTTTGTTGTGTTTAGCACAGGGGTTATCTACCGGATATCATTAAGGTGTGGTGCGTGCTATGTTGGACATGTGAGCACAGGAATAAAGTTGCCAAGGCACAGCTAAAGGGGTTTCTTGCGATTCACTGTAAGAAGTGCGCATACCAACCCCCCTTCAATCACACTCATTGTATTACATGTCATTGGAAAGAGCAGCAACGAGATGATAAGGCTTATTACTGAAGCGCAATTCATCGCCAAATCTAGCAGCATGTGGATTAGCAAACCCTCTATATCTTTATCAGCTGAAGAAATTGAATATTTGGCTGTCACATGATGATTTGCGTTAGATGTACCATTGGTTGTTTTACCACGTGGCTTGTCATGCAGTGGCGTAGGGTATATGCACTGTTCGTTCTCGGAATAAAATACCATTATAGAAAGTTAGCGCCGTGTGTGTGTTACGTGTCTCTTGCTCTGTCCCGTCCTGGGTGCGCTGTACTGTGGATGCTGTGTTCGGAGGCTCGCTGTTAATAGTGTTTCGATTACCGAAATTGTGCAAAAATACGAGACATGAGCAATAAACCAAGAGGAGCGCTTTCGAGGCCGTTGTATAACTTGTATTTCTTTTTATTTTTTTCTTTATTTTACTCTATTCTCTACGCAGCAGGTAGCATTCGCACATTACGACATCGATTTCCTTCTCGCGCTCTGGTGACGCACAATACCAACTTCACTCTTTTTTCCTTCAGGTTGCCCCGCCAGCCTGGACTATGGAGGCGCAGCGCAGAACACCGAGCGCCCACGGCCAATCGCGGCAGCCGTTCGACGCAGCCGCTAACTTGGGCTGACCGCATTGTCTGCCACGCGCAAGCCCGGTTGCTGTGGCAAAGTAGTACCGTACTGTCCACTGTACCGCTGCGCCAGTGTTCTCAGCGGTGCCATGGTACCATCATCTATCGCGGCCATGATGCAGAGTCTCGGTGTTTGTAGCCTAAGGCATCAACCCGAATTTGCCCCGCGGCGTCACTCCTTGACTGAGTGTATGCATGCGGACAAAGGGGGTCCTGATGTATTGATGCCTTTGCCTCCAAGGCCAAGCTTGTCGGCCGATGTGCCTGCACAGCGCTGCGAATCGGCCTTCGCGCTGCTGTTCGTGGGACGATTCTGCGGCACTCAGCGGCCTCAGATCCGGAGAGCGCCAGCGCTTTTTTTTTGTTAATTCTGTGTTTTTTCCTTAATGTGCATCAGTTAATGTAATGACGTTGATGTGTTCAATATACAGCTTCTCGCTGTCGAAATACGTCGAGTGGACTTTTGGCTGGGCAAGCTCAAGGTCGCGGGACCGAATCCCGGTAAGGTATACAGCCAGGTGCATTGCGTGAATGCCGCCAAACGGTGAAGTTGTCAGCCGTCGATCTCAAGCGAAACGTTCTGTGTCGGTTGTTTTTGCTAAATACTTTTTCTATCTGCATTTCTCCTGTATGTAAGTATGGGCTGCGTGAGGCGACCGACGCCTCAGTCATTCGACGGCTTTTGCGACGGTTAACTGGCTGTAATGTCGTGCAAAGTGCGCTTTAGCCAGTCTACGCGCCCATGTGCCTTACAATGGATTATTAATGCAAGTCTCCAAATAAAATTAGAACTGCTTTCCCTGTATTTCGTACGAAAAACAGTACTAGGTTTATTCTGCAATCTTTGCTTTTCAGTTCTGTTGCAATCGTCAGCACAACGAATTAATATGCTTTCCATAAAGAGACGTTCGGCTAGTTTAGTAGCAAAGCTTAGAGGTTACGACAGTCATCTTCGGGCCGTACTGGCCTTTGTTGAATTCCCGCCTCGCTATGCCGATACCCTCTTCACTTCTGTATTCTCGCCTGCGTGACCACTACTACGGTGCAGGGTGGACAAAAATTCGCTTCGCTGTAAAATTCAGGACCGCTCCCCTTTTCCGGACAATTCAAGCAAGCGATCTAGATAGATTTGTCTGTCTTTCTGTCTGTCTGTCTGTTTATTTCTTGATATTTAGATGCGTTATTTCTTGATTTTTAGGGGCGAAGCAGCTTATGGTCGGGTCTATGTCCCTCCCTCCAACCGCCGTGTGGCGTCCACACCCGCATTGCGCATGCGCATCCTCCTCCCCCTACTCTTCTTGTCGCATCTGCTCTCCTCTCAGCATTCCTGCTCTCCTCTTCGAACGGCGCGCGTTGACGATGGAAACGCTCTTCGATGAACGCTTTACCAGCTCTCAAGGAACGAGAACGCGCCCTCGCCCGCGAGAGAGAACGCTGACTCAGGCAGCATATTGTAGCGAAACGTCGGGGCCGTGAATGTTAGACGCATTGGAAGGTCAGGAAGACGAAGAGGCGTGGGAGCCACTCCGCGCAGGCAAGCGATGAAGAGTCGACATAGGGAATTGGGGGAGCACTCATTGGGGGGTTTATTTAGCTAAGACATCTTGAAGTTGGAAAACACACAGGGCAAAAATTATACAACATAGAAAACGGTATCATACCCCCTCGGCCTGCCGAACTGGTCCCCGGTGGTTTCGAGCGTCATGGTCCCCTAGTCCGCTCCCAAAAAAAGGCCACTGTCGCCGCTTAAATAGCACTTTTCAGCTCCCACGGCAACACGAACGTCTCGGAACACCACTGCCTCTCACCAATAGGAAAACGGCTTACACGGGCCAGTCAGGCAGGTCGAAGGTAACGATGCTCTACGAGCTCTCGTGATCGCGTGCATCCGGCTTTGCTACAAAACTAATACAAACAACACATTCCAGAAACTGGCTGCGACGCACACACGTGGTCTTCGTTCTCTGTACTACGTCGTCAAGAAGACTCCCTGCGGCGCGCCGGCTCGTTTGCTGGAGCACCCTTCTACAAAAGCAGTCGAAAAAGAAAAAAGAACAAGAAAACATTCTACGCGACGCGGTCTTCGCGACACCTCCCCCCTACGAAAAAGAGTGACCCACTCGTTTTACTTTCAAGACAGGAAAAGAAGTACGAAAAACAATTACACATACAACAATTATGTGAGGTGCTCGTTTCAGAAAAGTTATACATCTATCTAAAAGGTGAAAAACTTAAAACAACAAATGGAAAACTGCGAGACACAAAAATCACTAAAGTTCACTCGCTGGCACTGTAATACAAGTCAGTGTCAGTATCGTAAGCGGCGACATTTCGTTGTCCGTTGTTGCCGTTTGACAATGTCTTCCAATCGCTGTAAAGTTCAGTTTCAGAGTCAGAGCTCTCGCGCTGCCGTACTGCATCACTGGTCCCTGACTCGCGCACACCATGACACAAACGAAGTTCTTGGTCCACTCGCGAACCGCACTCGCGCACATCACCATTGACGTCGCACTCGCGCACAACACTGGGGTGTAATTCGTGGACATCACTCCCGGCACTGCGCTCGCGCACTTCACTTTGATGGAATTCGCGGTCATCACTGCACTCGCGCACATCACCACTTGGATCTCGCACCTCGTGATCGGCACCGGACTCATCGTCTGCGTCGTCGGCATCGGAACATGATCGAACGTGGCAGGGCTTTAATCG
Source organism: Hyalomma asiaticum (assembly GCA_013339685.2). NCBI lineage: Eukaryota > Metazoa > Arthropoda > Arachnida > Ixodida > Ixodidae > Hyalomma > Hyalomma asiaticum. The sequence goes on along the minus strand of CM023481.1, from coordinate 38,132,693 downwards.
CGCAACATTCACAACGTCACGTTTTTTTCCAGTTCGGTCTACCACCTCCCAGTCATTTTCGGCTACCCGGCGCACTAGACGGAATGGTCCGTGGTATCTGTGAAGAAGCTTCGTTGTCTTTCCTTTTGCTCGCGAGGGAGTCCATACGTACACCAAGTCCCCCTGACGATAAACAGCAATGCGTCGTTTAGCATCGTAGCTGCGCTTGTACTTTTCTTGCTGGTGCCTGTCCCGTTCATTCACTAATTTTCGAGCCTGCCGCAGCCGGTGAGCCACTTTCATCGCATCCAGGGTGTAGTCGAATCCACGTTGTGCGCCCGACCCGACATCTACCGGTAGCGTCGGCTCATGCCCGTGAAGAAGAAAGAAGGGAGTGAATCCGGTCGTCTCGTGGGTGGAAGAATTGTACGCAAAAAGAACGTACGGCAGATATTCATCCCAGTCGCGGTGGTGCGAGGAGACGTACATGCTGAGCGTGTCAGCCAACGTGCGGTTAAAACGCTCGCACAGCCCGTTGGCCTGTGGGTGGTATGCTGTTGTGGTGGCATGTTCGCTACCCACGAGCCGGAATATTTCCTCGGTCAAGTTGGCAACAAAATCCTGTCCTCGATCGCTTATCACTCTCTCCGGAGCACCATGACGCAGGACGATTTGCTCGACGAAAGCCCTCGCCGCCTCTGCGGCCGTGGCTGCCGGACACGCGACAGCTTCGACCCATTTTGTATGGTAGTCGGTAATCACGACGATGTAGCGGTTCCCTGCTTTGGATTTGGTGAAAGGTCCAAGAAAGTCCATGCCCACTTGTTGAAACGGTCGACCCACAGGTGGGATTGGTTGGAGGTAACCGGCCGGCTTCCCTGGCGGTTGCTTTCGCGTCTGGCAGTCAGGGCAGGAGAGAACGTACTTGCTGACGTATGAGAACATCTTCGGCCAGAAATATCGGCAACGCACCCTGTCCCATGTACGCTTGACACCCAAGTGGCCTGCCGTACAGTCGTCATGGCAGTGCCTTAATATCTCAGACCTCAAGCACTTGGGGACAACGAGGGCCGCGCGATCCTCCTCAAAGCCTTTCGCCCTCCGATACAGTACACCGTCGATCAACCGAAAACTCCGTGCCGTTCTTTTGGTCTTACTGACAACGGGGGCACTCGGGTGCTCGAGGTGCTGTACAATGTCTCTAATCCACGGTTCTGCCCTCTGCTTTTTTCCAACATCCACCTGATCCAAAACCAGCAACGGTAAGGGGTTTTCTTCGCTTACTGGTGCGGGATCGTGAGGAAGGCGGGAAAGCGTGTCGGCATTTCCATTCTTGAGGCCAGGGCGGTGTCGCAACGTTATGTCGTACTCCTGAAGTAACAGCGACCATCGCATAAGGCGACCGTTCGGATTTCTCACTCTCATAAGCCAAGCTAGGCTAGCTTGGTCAGTCACGACCGTGAAATTAGCGCCAAAGAGGTATGGCCGAAACTGTCCGCAGGCGTACACGACTGCGAGGCATTCCTTTTCAGTTGTGCTGTAGTTCATCTCAGCCTTGTTGAGGTGGCGGCTTGCATAGGCAATGACTCTTTCTTGACCTTCAGTTTTCTGGACCAACACGGCGCCAATGCCGTAATCGCAGGCATCGGTGTGCACCTCTATCGGCTTTCCCGGCTCAAACTGACTTAGAACTGGGGCTGTGATCAGCTTTTCTTTGAGGGACTGCATCGCCGCTTCGCAGGCTGCATCCCACACGAAAGGAACATCCTTTTTAGTTAAGTTGGTTAGAGGTCGAGAAATGTGAGAGAAGTCTTTGATGAATCGCCGATAGTAGTTACAGATTCCGAGAAAACTCTGTACACCTTTTTTGTTTCGCGGCTGGGAGAATCTCTCGATCGCTGCTACTTTGTCTGGGTCTGGCCGGATGCTTTCACCTGTGAGAATGTGTCCCAGATATTTTATCTCCTGGCGGGCGAAGCTGCATTTCTCGGGCTTCAGTCGCAAATTTGCCGCGTCCAAAGCCGAAAAGACACTTTCCAAATCTTGCAAATGGGCTGCCATGGTCTTGGAGAAAATTACGATGTCGTCCAAGTAGGCCAAACAAACCCTCCAGAGGAGACCACTGAGGACTTTGTTAATCATCCTCTGGAATGTGGCGGGGGCGTTGCACAGGCCAAAAGGGACAACGTTGAATTCGTACAGGCTGGGTCCACAGGCAAACGCGGTCTTTGGCTTATCTTCCTCTTTGATGCCCACTTGCCAGTAGCCTGATGTTAGATTGAGTGTGGTGAAATATTTTGACCCCTGAAGCACGTCGAGAATGTCACCAATTCGCGGCAGTGGGTGCACGTCTTTCTTAGTCACTTCATTGACTCTTCGGAAATCAACGCAGAAACGCCAAGTCCCATTTGGCTTTTTAACGAGGACGACAGGTGATGACCAAGGACTGTGAGATTCTCTAATTATCCCATCGCGCAGCATCTCTTCGACCTGTTGCTCAATCTTTTGCCTTTCAAACGGGGAATGGCGATATGGGTGCTGGTGAACTGGTCGAGAATCACCTGTGTCGATCACGTGTTCAGCGACGTGAGTTTGCCGGATGGGGTTATCGTTGCTTGTGAATAGATGACGGTATTTCTCAATGAGCGACAGCAGCTCATCCCATTCAGATTGCTGCAGGTTGTCCCCAGTCTGTATGTCAAGCTCATGAGGCACTTGATCGTTTTCGGGAGCCGTTATTGCCAGCTCTGCGTCATGAATAGATGAAGCCCATCCAAGCTTTGTTCCACTGAGCAGATTTACTGGCGACATGGTGGGATTAGCAATACGAAGCAGGCCTCTCCCATGCTCGATCCTCGTCACGGTGCGTGCAACTTGGAGTCCACTTCTCAGCGTGCTGTTCGGCTCGACGAGGTGGATTCCGTCCCTTGCAACTTTTACTTCAATGGCGACCTCTGTGCGAGGTTCAATGCGAATGTGCTCGTGGCACCGCACTGTAAGCACATCATTGTGTTCGGGGGCACTTGAGTCCACCCGTAGTCGAAAAACCTCGCCATTGAGTTGGAGCTCTTTCTTGTGAAAATCGATAAGAAGTCGCACTGTTCGACAAAAGGGGAGACCACCGAGCAGCTCGTACGGGCAATTCTTGACCACTAAAAACTTTTCTTGAACTTCGGTGGTGCCAAATTCAACATTTATTTCAACTTCACCATGAGGGGTGAGCAAGCCTCCGCCAATTCCTCTGATGAAAATGTCTTTTCTCGATTTGGATGCAGCGCAAATTTTTTTGGCTAATTCTTCTGAGATGACATTTACGGATGAACCGGTATCAATTACGAGTTTTGTCTCTCTACCATTGGCTCGTGTGGGGACCACGAGAAGCTGACTTTCGGACAATGTGCCGATGGGGCGGCCGGGCTGGCCCCCTAGGCCCGGCCGTTCTCGTTTCCCGAAGGGTTATGCTGACTATCGTGATTGCCAAGAGACTCCGCATGATCATTTCTGTCGTCCCGGAAGCGCTGCCAGCACTTTTGTGCTACGTGGCCGATGTGGCGGCAAATCTGGCATCGGGGACGCCCGTCGTTGGCACGGGACGTTCTCGGTGGCCAAGGCACTGGGGGGCGACGCATCTTGTATTCGATGTTTTTTAGCCGGTCAGACAGTAAGACAATGGAGTCTGCAATCGTCTTCAAGTCTCCCTCGCGGTCGGCAGCCTCCCGCGGGCAACGCAGTTCAGCTGCGGCGCACGTGGCGACACATGTAGGAGTAGGCTGCACTGCCGCGGCGGCGGATGCCATCCCTACCGGAGGCGCGGTGTTTTGTATCCACGACTGCAATCCAGTAGGATAGTGGTAGTCAATCGGCCGCGACCCCGACATACGGCTCATCAAGACTGCGTAATTTATGCGCTGTAAAATTCGGAGGAATTCGGCGCAAGTTTCCGGGTTTGCGATTATCACTTTTTCTTGCACATCCGGACGCAGACCGCGCATAAGGTGCCGCAACCGGTCATCTTCTGGCATAGACGGGTTGGCTCTTGCACAAAGTTGTACGACGTCATAGTAGTACTGCTCTGGAGTTTCGGACGGCAGCTGTGTCCGGTTTTGTAGCCGCAAATGGGCGATCTCGACTGAGTGACGGCTAGTAAAGGATGTCTTCAATAGCGTCGCCCATTCCTCCCATGAATTAGGGGAACCGGTTAAAATCTGAGTAGTGTGCCACTTCTTGGCATCGCCGTCTAGAGCCAAATATAAAAATTTAACTTTCGTGGCTTGGTCCCAATTATCCAGCGACGCGACATGTTCGTAGCAAAGTAACCACTCTGAAATAGATTCCTCTGGCGCGCCTCTAAAGACTGGCGGTCCGACGAAAGGTATTGCTTGGGGGGTAGCCATAGCAGAGAGAAAGGAAGGGGGTTCCGTCATAGTGGAGCAGTCCGAAGTAGTTTCCTGATGCTTGTTGACTCGGGGCACAGCTTTAGAGCGGGAATATCGCTACCGAGCAACCTCCACCACTTTGTAGCGAAACGTCGGGGCCGTGAATGTTAGACGCATTGGAAGGTCAGGAAGACGAAGAGGCGTGGGAGCCACTCCGCGCAGGCAAGCGATGAAGAGTCGACACAGGGAATTGGGAGAGCACTCATTGGGGGGTTTATTTAGCTAAGACATCTTGAAGTTGGAAAACACACAGGGCAAAAATTATACAACATAGAAAATGGTATCATACCCCCTCGGCCTGCCGAACTGGTCCCCGGTGGTTTCGAGCGTCATGGTCCCCTAGTCCGCTCCCAAAAAAAGGCCAGTGTCGCCGCTTAAATAGCACTTTTCAGCGCCCACGGCAACACGAACGTCTCGGAACACCACTGCCTCTCACCAATAGGAAAACGGCTTACACGGGCCAGTCAGGCAGGTCGAAGGTAACGATGCTCTACGAGCTCTCGTGATCGCGTGCATCCGGCTTTGCTACAAAACTAATACAAACAACACATTCCAGAAACTGGCCGCGACGCACACACGTGGTCTTCGTTCTCTGTACTACGTCGTCAAGAAGACTCCCTGCGGCGCGCCGGCTCGTTTGCTGGAGCACCCTTCCACAAAAGCAGTCGAAAAAGAAAAAAGAACAAGAAAACATTCTACGCGACGCGGTCTTCGCGACAATATGCTAGCGTCAAACCGATGCAAACGTGGTGCTTCACATCGCCTCATTTTCCCCTTTAGCGGGAGGTGGTGTCATTTTTCTCTCTCGCATTCGTATTGCATTCTTTCCTCTGATTCGCTGGAGCGAAAGGTGTGCTGGTTGGTAAAGAGCTTAGGAGGACACAGTTATCAGCAAAACAAGAAGGGGATTAAAAGAACAACGGACCACGCTAGACTCCGTTACATGCACATACAGCCACATATACATCAAGCACCCCCTAAACGCATGCGCGCTCGCAACCAGTTGCCACTGCCCGACAGTTATTCAAAAACGATATGCCAGCAGACGATATGCCATAGCTAATCAATGTACTTGACTCAAAGTGTCAACGAAGATCTGCTAACACATGCGAAAAAAAGTGCTAAAGCCTCGAAGATGTCCCTCAAGGCATATGGCTGCGGATTCAGACGCCACATATTGACCTAAGAAGAATTAGATAAAAGAGCGATGCACCTCTGAAATCTACGGCTGGTGTGAAGAAAAGTATAAAAATAACGAAATTATCAAATCAATTTGAATGGGATGTGTTCCATTATAGTATATTAAATCATGTGGAGAACTTCCACTGCACACTATGTCTGCATTCATAATCAGCAACGTGCACATGATCTCTTCCAATGCTCACGTTTATCCTCTACAAAAATTCAAATAGCAATATATTGCGTGCTTCTAACCCGTGAGGAAGTGCTAGAATCAACTCGCACCCATAGGCATATTCTCAGATGTGTGTATGCAGTGGTGTCGCATATATGAAGGTACCAGATGAGTTCAGCGGAAACCCGCAAAATGGAGTAATGTTTATAAAAAGGAAAAATTAGCATCCACTCCTGACCACGATGAAGAAATCCCCGGACCAGGACGAATTTTCGGCAACTAGGAAGCTTTCATACCTGAGAAATTCGTATGGATGTCCTTGTAGCCTTGTGCTACAAACGGGTGGGTGCTAATTTTCCCTGTCATCGTCAAGCACCACATCTTTTTCGCCGCTTTGACCAACACTTTTCACCGTAACCAGCTCTCTTGGAGATAAACCTGCAGCCTCTTTTAAAACGACGTAGCATAGACTCCTTGAAACTTTTGTACTCCTATAAAAACTCCCTTTGTTCTGATCCCCCCTTGTGATGCCTGCTTGCCCTACATCATCTAGAGCTTATCATGCCTTCAGCATTTGACCATTCCATCCGCGCACTAATACGTTCAAATACAGTTTTTTTTCCACGCACGATTGAACACGGCAATTTGTTGCCTGCCGAAGTTCGTCCTTTACCAATTTCTCAATTTTTCAATGCCGTTTCCTTTGTATAGTTCCTTCACATGTTCATATCTTGATTCTCCTTGCCTGTTCAATTTCTGTTCTTCGCGTATTTCTTTGTGTATGTGTATATTTTAGATGCGCGCCCACTCAAGCCATAGCCTTAACGGGCTGCAGTATGTATAAATAAATAAATAAATAAATAAATAAATAAATAAATAAATATAAAAGTTGTTCCTAACGCTTGAGGACCCATAAGAATTGCGATTACAGGTGCACGTGTGTCACGCAGGTATGGCGCACGTCTTGAAAGCGAATCATTTACTTCTAGCCCGGCGCCTTTAACACTATCTATCTATCTATCTATCTATCTATCTATCTATCTATCTATCTATCTATCTATCTATCTATCTATCTATCTATCTATCTAACTGCCCCGCCGCCTACTTGTGTGTGGTCTCCTGGTCGTAAAATCATTTGAAAAAATATGCCAGCAATGCCATCGTAGAAAACGAAACGTGAAATACACTTTCGCCTTCGCCAGTTCTGTCCTGTACATGCGCCACACAAGAAAAGAGAAGAAGCATTCGCTATAAGTCCTAATAAGCAATCGATACCGATTCATGGCCAATCCCAAAGAGTGGGTACGAGCCAATCACCCACAGGCCATCATCATCATCATCATCGATGCGCAGGCACTGTGACACCATCAGGCGTGGTGAGCTACTCACGCGCCACGGGCTGTCGAACGCACTTGCGCCCTCGCTCATGCAAACAGCATCCACGCAGCGAGAGACATGGGCGTACCTGTATCAACCGGCTTCGAAATGCCCTGCTTCGTGGACGGTACCGCATCCACCTTCTCGAAAGAGTCGCCAACCGACCAAATGTCTTCCTCGGTGTCCCTCAGTGCGCATCGACATGAGGACGAAAGCGATGTGTCCTACATGTCGAATCAGTCGACCTTCGAAGACGTCATCTCAGACAACTATGACGTTGTAGCCAGGCCCTCGAACGAGAGCGACCAACCTGTCCAGTTCGACTTCCTCCTTGGCATGGCCACCAAGAATATCGTGCTTTATGGCAGCGGGACTCGCCACGCAAGCACCATGCAAGGCGGCTGCTACCGAGTGGTGGTCCTACCGTGGAGCGCCGGACGCTGGCACGCTATCAGGTAAACATATTCTTGCTATTTATTGTACGGCATCCTTGTGGATAGTCGCCAGTCTAATATATCCTGAAGTAGAATTTTCATTAGCTCATTTATTTCCCTCGTGAAGAGAAAATGACGTTCAGTTGTGTTTGCCGGCCCTTACGTTGAGAGCACATCTTAAAATTAAAGTTTGAAAATAAGGAAACATTAAATGGGTTAATAAATAAAATACCAAAGGCTGGCGCCAATTTCATGATATATTTTAGAAATACTTTTTTAAGTATTGATAATTTAAACTGTAGGAAGGTTATACTGCAGAACATGGCCAAATGTAAGCGCGTTTGTAAAATTAGCTGTGAATTCCCAGCTATTCGTACACAAAACATCGACGTGAAGAATTATCCAGCAGGCGCTAAGAGAGACTTCCTAATGCCCGGCAGTCCATGCGGTTGAGTGCATTCGTATTACTATGTTTACATCGTTGCAATTTCACCGGTTTTGTTAAATTTGAACGAAATGAAAAGTTCCAGTTCCATTTACACTGGAAAGCAAAACTTGTGCCGCCAGCAACGCGTCACGACAAACGAGGAATCGAGATCGTTACTGTGCGATTCCAATTGTGCTTTTGCTTTCCGACTCACGCGAAGCGCTACTTTAAAAAAAGAGTAGAAACAACGGTATAATAACTGCAGTAGCTACTACGTCCACGATTCGCTGACATCTATAATACCGCCCGAGAGCTAATAAATCGTTCGTTGGTACCTGTGGTGTCAGGTATAGTAACCTCCACTGTATACATCTTGGAGTATTATATCATGTTTTAATATCGATGAACTTGTTCAATATTTAAAGAAACTGTGACGTATTTAGGCGATAGCGCGGCAAACGTATACACATGCAGTAAAGTTTCAGAAATTGTGTCTAAAATGTTCATTGCTTATTTGAATCCATGTCTTTTGACCAGCATCATGTGTGCACACTGAAGCACTGCCATAAATCGCGAAATGCTTAGTGCAAGAGTAGATTGTATGTCGCGTAGTGTCCTGGATATTCTTTGTATGTACTGGCGCTACTGTCACCTAAACACGTTTATCTGGGTAAGCGCATTTTATAATCAGTGATTTTTAGTAAGTGTAACGCCACGTTATTTCCCTTAGCCAATTACTATGACATGGCATTACCGTATAACTTCATGAGTGTATGATCATTTTCATTTTTCACAGGCTCTACTTGATATGGCAATGCAAAACGCATACATAAATACTATTTGTGCAAACCACATAGAGACTATACAACGCTAGTAAAGATAACAACTTTGTTTGCCATATATGCTATCCTGTGGCTAGTAACTGCACGCACCAAGTTTCATAGTAACAAATTTACTACATGGGCACCTACTGGGCGGGTAGTGAAACTTGGAAGAAGGATTTACTACTTCAAAGTTTGTAACTAGCATTATATGAAAGTTAATGTTACTATATAGTTAAATAGGACTGTTCCGGGCGCCTGTTAGAAAGCTCTTACCTGACAACTCTCTCTCATTTCCCAACAGACCCTCGAATTTGCCCACTGCATATTTAATGGGCATGGACATAAATCTAACGGTAAGCAGCCCTAATCTCACAGCGCAACGGAAATAACATTGTATAGTGGTACTAAATTCTTCTGGCCCTGTGGGGTGCTGATTAAATAGGGAACATTTCACTGAAGCAGCTGGCTGTTGTTCATGTAAGTCTGTTACCAAAGCAGTGCCCATTGTGATCTGGTGTCTATATCACAGCACGAACGAGCCAAGGACGCACGGACAGAAACCAAGCAAGGCCACCATTCGCCAGTTTGCCCAGTGCGGATCGTTGGACTATTGTGAGTGCAGCTTTGGTGCCATGGCCCGCATGCCCCACAATCACCTGCGAGACAACTTGCCGTTTGTGTCCATCAAGGCTCACACCAACACAGGCACAGGCGGCGCCGAAAATCCAGGCAGCTGCCTTTGGATGCGAAACGAGGTAAGGACCACCACTCTCCAGTAAGGACAACGAAGCTGCGCACCGGTCCCTATTCAACACTTCATTTTGCCTGACGGCTATCACAACGAAGAGTCTCTACACGGTCTTGGAATTGCTCAGTACTCCGATCCCATCGATAAGATTCGCATCTACACAAATATGTGGCATTTCTTCAGCAGTAAACAGTAATGCTGCGTAAACATTTCCCAATACGTGGGCTATTTTCTCCTTCTAAGCACTTTAACAATGATAGATGTCCTGAAATATTTTCGACAGGCGTATTCTCAAGTCAACTGTAGTATTTAAAAGCACCTCAGTGTCACGCGATCCGTCGGACAAAATGAGTGTGTGTTCGGAGGCTAGTTGCTAAGATAGTTTATCGAATATTCGAATTGCACAAAGATACGAGACACGAGCAGGAAAACAAAACGAGCGCTTTCGAGGCCGTTGTATTAACCTGTAGTTCTTTTTGAAATTTAACTCTATTCTGTGGCGACATCGATTTTCTTCTAGCGCTATGGTCACGCACAATAACACCTTTTTTCTTTTTTTTTTCTTCAGGTTGCCCCCGCGAAGTACAGACTGCGGTTGCGCAGCGCAGAACACCGCGCGGCCACTGACAGTCGCGGCAAAAGTTCGACGGAACCACTAACTTGGAGTGACGGCATTGTCTGCCACGCCGAAGCACGGTTGCTGTGGCACAGTAGTACCGTACTGTCCCCAATCCTACTGTGCCAATGTCATCAGCGGGCCCATGGATCCACCACCTATGGCGGCCATGATGCAGATATCACGGTGTTTCTAACCTAAGGCATGAACCCGAATTGGGTCCGCGGTGTCATTCCTTGACTGAGGGTATAGATGCGGACAGGCGGCCCTTATTTATTGATGCCTTTGCCTCCAAGGCCAAGCTTGTCGGCCGATGTGCCTGCACAGCGCTGCGAATCGGTCTACGCGCTGCTGTTCGTGGGACGATTGTGCAGTATTCAGCGGCCTCACAGCTGGAGCGTGCAAACGCCGTTGTTCCTTAATTTTGTGTGTTTTTTTAATGTGTATCCATGAATGTAATAACGTTGACTTGTTTGAAATACAGCGTGTCGCTGTCAAAATGCGTCGAGTCGACAGTTCGCTAGCCAAGCTCAAGGTCGCGGGACTGAATCCCGGTAAGGTACAGCCAGTTCCACTTCGTAAATATTGCCGAACAGTGAAGCTGTAGGTCACCCATCGCACGAGATATCTTTTGTCTGTTGTTTTTCTTAGAGCCTTGTCTATCTGCCTTTCTCCTGTATGCGAGTATCGGCTGCGCGATGTGACCGACGCCTCAGTCGTTCGACGCTTTCTGCGACGGGGAACTGGCTGTACTGTCGTGCAAGGAGCGGTTTACCTTTTCTACGCGGCCATATAAACGTTACACTGGATTAGTATAATACAAGTCTCCCAAGAAAGGGGGAACTGCTTTTCTGGTATTGCTTACGGAAAGCACCACTAGGTTTATTCCATGATCTTTGCTTTTCATTTGTGTTGCAATCGTCTGCACAACGAATTCATATGCTCACTGCCTACAAGGTTCGAGCAAAGAAGCAGCTGGGTGGATCGTCTAGCGGGGAAGCAGATGGCCAAAGTGTTTTGTGGATAGCAACGCGAGAATACTATACCTTCGAAATTTGGCGCAGGTCCGGGAGCCACGCCGACACCGAGCGTGCGTGCAGTACATTGCATCTTGCACTGTGCCGTAGTATTTGCTATCGTCGCGGGGTCGCTATACGAAATTGCGTACATCGTTGACTCCGCACTTGCTACAGGCACAGCATGCCAGACTCCACTCGGCCGAAAAGGCGAGATTTTTTGGAGCACGTGACGAGGAGGTCTATGCTATGCACATAGTGTGTCGTGACGTCAGGCTACAGTAGGAACCGAAACCAGCTTTTAAACACGTGCTCAAATTTTCACGGCACGCTCACGATTACCAATACGTTTTCTGGGCTTTGGAGGGCTTCGCCTTTCATTTGATGGCAAAAAAAAAAACGCCAATTGAAAAAATTTTAGTGTCAGTACGCCTTTAAGATGTGGTGGTTTATGTTTAGATCCGCAGCGTGAAAATGTTTTAGGGTCGAAGCTCCTTAAGGTTTGGGTCTGTTCGTCCGTTGTAGTAGCGCGTTACCTACGAGGAACGCGCTACTAGGAGGGCGCGTGTGGGAGGCGCCCCCTCGGCGCGTGCCTCCCGGCGCGCGAAGCTCTCTCACTCTTCCATCTGCTGTCTTGTGAGAGAGAGACAGAGAGCGAAAGGCGCGCGTTGACTATGGAAACGCTCTTTCTTCGATGAACGCACTACCAGCTGGCAAAGAAGGAGAATGCGCCCTCACCCGCGAGAGACAAGCTTGACGCAGGCAGCGTCTTCTAGCGAGTTTCCTGATTGAAAAATGCCGACTGCTCGCGCTGGAGAACCGTTCACCGGCCACCTATATATATATATATATATATATGCACTGAATCTTGACTTGCAATGAAGTGCCGGTGGGAGATTTCACTTATGCGTAGTTGAACCATAAGGATTCGTAGCGTGCGCGTTAACTATATTAGTGAGTTTTAGTATATCGGAAAGCAGCAAACGTAAAGATTTAGCGTTAAGGTTAACGTTACGGTAAAGCTGGGTGCACTTGGCGGCACAAACTAGACTTTTAGTATAGCGGAAGAGAGCGAAACGCTAAAGCTAACGCAAAGGCATGTACGGCGACAACTACACCTTAAAACAACTCTTATTAAATCCCTAAGTGCGCCACAAAATCATTGTGCCAGTATCGTGTGAGTGTGTTGTTAGTGCTGTATCAGCAGACCCGAAAAATATCGCTTCGTTTCAACATGCCGCCATCGAGTCTCCTTTCTGACCCGTACTGACTGTCATTTCGAAGTTGCGATAGCATAGGAGCGCTTAATTTATACTTTGGAAACCAGAGAAGCTACGCAGGCAGTCCATGTCGTCGAGGCTATGCCGTATATACGAGAAATAGAAGGCGGACTTTCCACTTGTCATCAGTTCCCCGGAGCTTCTGCAACATTTCTCCGGTGCCCAGGGGGTGCGCATCCGTGCATGTGCCTGCGAAGGCTGGCTTATCCAAGTCGCTTTTGTGACTGAAGGAATACTTCGCCAAACAGTACTGTCATTTCAAGCATTATACATACAGTAGTGCACCACACTACTCGTCTCGGCTTTATTTTGGTTGTAGCTTGAAACAGCCGATGTACAAAAAGAAAAAAGCCCCGGTGGCAGTGCCGCCATCTCGACGAGACTACCGTAAACGTGAGCAAAGCGACATGGCCTCTGAGATTTCGAACGCCGGCACGCGCAGTCTCGAAGGCCGTGAAAGCGAGTGCACTCACATTTTAAGCCTTGTGTGCCGCCTACTGAGTGCGTATCTTGAAAACGGCGACACATTGTCGCCAATACACGGCTGGCGAAGCTTAATTAGCCAAACCTAAGGCAAACAAGAACATGAGCGGGTAATGAATGAGCTTAACAATGCAGGCCGATGTCACGACAGATCTGAAGCGAGCGGTCTCACTTCGACTGACGCCGCCATCTTGCCAGACGTACGGGTCCCTTTGCGAGCGTTAGCGTTGAACGATATCTTCCGAAAATAGCGTAGGCACGTAAGGGTATCGTATACGTTAAGGTTCTGCGCATGCGCGGTGTGTTCCACGGTAACTTAACGTTAACGCTAAATCTTTGCGTTTTCTGCTTTCCGATATACTAAAACTCACTATTAATCCGGAACTCGGCACGATCTACGATGAACCTCCGGAGCTTCGCCCACTCATCATGATTCATTCCGTGGATATGCTGTGAATATTTTCAGTGTCCCAAACGTTCCTGAAGCTGTCGTGCAACCGACACACGACGCAGCACGTGCGACCTCTGAGCGTGTGCGAGTTGGCACGACACTAAAGACCGACGAAAACATCGCACAATGTTAGCAGTGTAACAACAGTTCATGTTGGCTAACCTGTCCAACCGAGCAAAATTGGTGCCTTGGTAAGGTCGCTCACACTAGCCTTGGTAATCACCAAACCAGGCTAAACGCTGAACTAAAACCAAACTGAACAGGCCGCACTATATTGTCTGTTTCACTAGTTCCGTGCAGCAGAGCCAAGGCTACGAGGCCCTCGAGCGCAGAATTGCCACTGCAACGCCCGCCATTGCCAGATGACAAGCCGCGGTAGGACACGTTTTTACACGCGTTCGCCCTCTTGGTTGGTCAAAGAGGCCGGTGGCTTCCACAGTGCTGCACGGAACTTCTGAAACAGAGCCGCACTTGCAAAGTGGATAGCGCGCGCTACGTCAGGTCGTGAGTGTTCCATTTCTGGTTGTGTTAGAGAGTGCTTGTGTCCTTAGTTGTGTTACTTCAAGCCCATTCCTTATCGCAGTTTGCGATAAGGAACGTCTAAGCATAAATTTAATTTGACCTGAAGCATATCAGGGAGCTAGAGCTTGACGTAGATAGACCTCCTTTAGGAGCTCGATCGCAGCAATGCTGCAAGTTCAATCACTGGGCGATCAAGCCGTCCGTTAAGTCAATAATACGGTGGCCTGTTCTCGATTACTACCCCCATCACTTAATGCTCCGAAAGACAGCGTTAAGTAGATATGGTCTTCCCTGCGAATCACGACAGGTGCACATTAGAATTAAGCGTTTGCGTTTCGAATAAAGCGGTCTTTGCTGTGCACTCGGTAAGCCATCAGCGTGTTTATGAACACTGAATTCTAAATCAAATTGTTGAGGCACGTCAGAAACAGACTGACCTGAAGGAATCCCAGCACGGTACTCGTACAGCGCCTGTCGACAACGCATGCCAAACAGCGCTTATTTCCACTGCTGCCGAGCATCACTGCACAACAAGAATTCCATACGGCAGAACATGCTCCGCAGCATAATAAAAACAAAGTTGCAGAGAAGATTCTAGAGAAAAATCTTGCTACACTCATGAGAAGCCACATAATGTCGCGCCCACCGTCTGCGCACATGCCCGTAGAGCGTTGACAACTGCAAAGGAAGAAAGAAAAAAAGAAGGTTACGAGCGCACGCGCCACGCAGTTCTTGTGAGCGAGCAGAAATTGGGCCGATCTAAATATGATAAACAGTGGACAGAACCTGAGGGACCATGCAGGCCATCTTGGGAAATCAATACGCAGGATGAGCGCGGGAACGCTGATAGCGCGCCCCGCACGGATTTTGCGTACGCTCCAAATGGCTTCACTGCGCCACAGCCTTCTACCAGAACTAAATCATTCGTTGCCAGAATGTTGCCACGTGACCACGGATGCGCGCTTCACAGGAAAGGGTTGCTGGAAAGTGAACGATAGACAAACTTTTGCGGCTTCGGAGCAGCCTTACAGCGAGGAGTCAACGAAGTCCGACTGCGGGTTGTGCGAGGCCAGAAAACAGCTGCGCGCAAAAAGCGGGCGCACTCAAAGCGGTGTTATCTGAGGCAAGTGCTCGAGCAGAGATGGTAGCGACTGCTGCAAATCGTGCCAGCTGCCGAAACGGCGTTTTTCGGATGGATGGATGGATGGATGGGAGTTATGAGCATCCCCTCTATAACGAGGCGCGTCGCAGCTCCCTTTGCCCCAGTTTTATTATTGGCGCGTCATCCAGCAGCCCGAGAAGAAAGACTGGCGCACAATTTCTTTAACAAACTTTTTCTTTACACAGTTTCTATCAGTATAGATGGTCTACAACTTGTAAGTAAACCCAGGAACTCTTAGATGTCTGGTTGTCGCGGCTCCTGCGCTAGCGATAATCTCGAACGGTTGTCGATTGTTGCATAGATAGATAGCGCAATGTTTTCGAGCACGAGATATGCACCGCGACTTTGCGTATGGGTAGTATGGGCTTCACGTCCTGCTGTGCTTGGTCGGGGTAGTGTCTCGTACTGTTATGGAACTCAATGCTTTTTTACAACTCAGAAGAGGGACCCCGTACTGCATCCTATTGTACTTTTGAGTCTCCGAACACAGTATGCCGGACCGAGCTGTGTTCTCATCGAAAAGATTTTGTCGGGCCCGAGATCCTTCGTGTTCTTGGGTTAAGGGGCACATTTTGCGCGTTCTACGAATTTATTAAATTGAAGCTTGTGCATCGCCGTGTTGGTCGTCGTGGGTAGGTTACCCAAGAATAGTTTAACCCAGTGCGCTCTGATTCCTCACAAAATACAGTCGCTTTCTATCGGCCAGAGCTGTCAACGTTTTCGCGAGTCGCTTGCTCTCACCAGGACACTTAATGGTTTTGCCTGAAACAAAGTTAGTTCAGACAAGGTCACTAATATGAGTCTGCTGTGATGGCACTGTGTGCGTGCAGGGCACTTGTTCATTAAACTCGCGTTGGAATTACAGTACGACACAACACTTTCGACCAGCATTGAATTTACCCGTTGCGAGCGACTCTTTCGCGCCAGTTGCAAGGACAGCTGGTGGCTTAGAAATTCGCTTAGAAACGCAGTCGAAAAAAATTGTTTTACTGATATAATAAATACTGAAATTAGATATTGTGCATGTCGTGGGAATGGTGAAACTGTTTACCCCAATTGATTGTAAAGTTGCACTAATACTTGCAGTTATGCGTTTTTGCTGTATTGTTTCGATAAAGAGCTTGAAGAAGTTGTAACTTGTTTAGCTTTATGAATTGTGTGTTTGCAAGTTTCAGTGGAACTGTGCACAGGTAGTAAAGGTTTGATGATATTCTACAAGAAATATGAGTGGCAAAGCAAATCAAACTTGTCTATACACGCACAAATCTTTGTCGCTTCAAATTCCACTCCAAACTCATCGTTGTGCAGTTCGGATAACCCTAGTCACAACGCTATCAGTGCAAACTGTTACACAATTTTTTAAAGAATGTGTTTATTTTTATTGTTAATAGCATTGTTCCTTTGGGTGTAGAAGGGGGAGGAAAAACTATCCTCCGTCCCTTTTAAATACCCTGAAGCCACATGATGAGGGCCCATTGTAGTCGAGGGGCGAGAAGCCCTTGCATCGGTGCTAGGATATCCACCTTTATAATTGAGTCTTGTTGCAAGGTTATACCAATTGTCTATTGAAGTATTAAATCAGATGTTTAATTAAGTAATAGCTTGTGCTGGAAACATTTGTGTGGTTGCTGGTTAAGAAAGCACTGGAGTTGTATTCTACGATAATCGCCAAGAGTGACAGTTTGCTTTACTTAGAATCCCAAATGGCGAAACGAATACTTGCTCGCTCTTCGAAACCAGCCAACCAGCGCGCATCAAGGGCAACACTTTGGCAATATCGCCGAACGCTGTTGTTCTCTGGCTATAGTTCTCAGAATACGGCTCCTATTCTTCTAGGATTTTGGTGGACCTTAAATCAACGCAAGTGGTGAGAATGTGTGCAGCATACCACTGTGCTCCTGATACTACGGTGTAGCTTTTGTGTTCTACTGTTCGCCGTAAGCAAGCTAACTTTAGAGGGGTGCAGAGAATTAAGCATCCTGGTGCATAGAAAGTTGCCTTATTAGTCCCTTAGCAGTTTCGAATGAGCTCAGCTCGTCTTTGCCGAAATACCCCAAAACAATTTTGGACGAGTGTAGCTTATCCGCTCGAGATATCTCCTCGTGAGCGTTTCAACGAGACACGCTCATTTGCTGGCTAGTTAGCATATCGCTTCGCAGGTGGCAGCACTCGGCTCGTTTCCTTTTTTATACTTTTTTCTTTCTTTCTTGTTCGCTCATTCACATGTTGGGGGGGGGGAGCGCTACTTGTGGTTCTAAACATGGCGTCTGTTGGAAACAATGCATGCGTTGTTAGTCTGTCGTCCGGCTCTTCGGACGATAATGACTCGGACACCAACGTTTACTTTTTTTCTGGAAGCAAAAGTGACAGCGATAACTTTGAAATTGGCAGTTAATAACATGAAAAAAGCCTGCTGATAAGGTGTCAAACCGAACTGAGACCTGAAGCGAAAGAAATCATGCCAATCGGTTCAAAACAAGGCCGTCGACAGTGTCGCGGCCAGCCTTGCTGTCTGTCGGCCTTTATCGGTTTATTTACTGGACTCATTTTCCACTTACCATTGACCCATCTTTCTCTGCTGCAGTGGTCTGGTGGCGTTTTTAATGTGGACGTGAACAAGTGCAAACCCGGCCACGGTGTCGCATTTGAATACAGGTGAAATGCTAAGGGTCGTGCGCTCTGCAGTGCTAGCGCACACTTAATAAACCCGAGGAGGTCAAAATTTTCGGAGCCCCCTTAATAGGATTCCTTCCTTCTGCTCGCCCATTCCCTTTCGACCACGACTCTGGGCCACAATACCTGCAAGAGATGCAGAACGCAGCGTTTTTTCCTTAAGCGAATCACAATTATATTTGTTCTTTCTCTTAAGATTTGCCTGTGCAAGTGAACGTGATTCGGCGCCCTGGAGTGGAGCACAAAAACATACATTGTTACTACCACAAACTGAAATTTCTGTATAGCTAAGAAAGCCATTTTCTAATGAACTTGCAAAAATGTAATTTGTGCAGACTGCGATATTTACACAGACAAGTTCTGAATGTATGCATACTTGTGAGCAAGGTCAACTGAGAGTCGAAGATCTGTGTTGGTCTCGCTTTGCAACTCCACGATTTCGAGCACAGCCTTTAAGAAACTCGTGAGCAAGCAAGTCTCTCCTTTGTGCAACCTATCAATCATGGGTTTCAGTTAAGACAAAGCTAATTATTGCCGTTATTCTTTACGTGCTTAAATTCACTCATAATTACGAGTCTGCTCAACGAGATGTACTCCACAGTCGGCACATTTATGCCGCATAGCTTCCCCTTCTTCATCACTAAATTGACGTGAGGTCTACACATGCAGTGCTGGTGCAGTGCAGATGTACCGAATTATGTAAGGACACTCTTTTGTGACTGTACGAAACACATTATTTGATTTCCTTTTGCTCCATATTAAACAATTATTTTTCTCTAACAGTGTTAACCCTCGCGGCTCGGAAAACATAGCCCTTCGTGCATTCTAAGAGATTTGTTTACCCGATTCGTTTATAACTAATAGCAGAATGAAAGACATGCAAAAGGGAGGTCAAGGTGGCATGTGTTCGTGAGGTGCGCAAAGGCTTGTCATCTAACACAGTTTTCACAAGATGGCCCTGTTTTTCACTTAGCCTACTTTAGCTATTTTCACTAAATATGGCTGATTTATATCGGAACATCGGTAGCGGTTTGCAATGTGCTAGCGGGCCCTTCCACAGTTTGAAAACACTTGCGTGTGGAGGACTTGTGTACCATGCGTGTGGAGCAGCATAGGATCGGACATGACGAGGGAACTAAATGAAAATTCAAAATGTTAGTTCTGCACGGCCAGGCCATAAAGGCTTCAAGTACGTGAGTGGTCATTGCCATTGTCTAGCGGCCTTAGATTTCCAGTGTTATGGGACATTGCCCAGAGTTTTCTGTAATGGACAGCTCCAGTGCGATATGGTGCTTCGTTGTGTGGGTGAATTCCAGTCATGATGAAATTCCGAACGCCACGACTTGCTTGGAGTGCTTCAGACTTGCATATACAGCACTGTCAAAGTTGAATATGAAGTTTACTGCGTCTAACCGGCTCGTGAACCGGTCCAGAGCTTCATTTCTCCAAACTGGTAGTGAACCGGAACGAAATGGTGTCCATTGAACCTGCACCCTAACCCGAACCCGTATTTCTTCCGGTTCGACACCCTGCTCACCAGACACTATTGCGAGTGTACTTTATTGGCGGCGCATTGACATGAATTGCATCCCCTCCATGAAGCCTCTTCAGTTTTCCATGGAGTTTCCTCAAATTAGCGTATACTTGGAACTACGGTCACCTTTGGAAGTGGTTGGCATGCACTCAATCTTCACATATCTGCGGCGATTTCAACGCGCATAACGACTTGTGAGGTAGTTCTCATACGTGCGCTTGTGGTGCTAAGCTGGCGAAGCTTCCTGAAACTTACATTATATAGAACCCTTGAATGATGGTGGCGTCACAACTTTCTGAAAATCCGGCAGACTGCTACCTGCATCGACATCACACTTGGATCACGTAGTCCCTATGTTCGGCCCGTGTACAGACTTACCGACTCAAGTAGAGATCACTAGCCTATCTTACTCACGGGATTCATCTTAGGACATCGCCCAGTAAGCTGAAGCTGATGTCGGTAAACTGGGCAACTCGCACCGCAGCCGTAGACAAAGGATGATGAACTAAATAACGAATGAAGAATAATACTTACATTAGCGCACTGCCTTAAACAGAAGTACCCACTTTGCAACGAAGCATTGTAATGCAACTACGAACGACGAATTCCGCCCGACTAACATAAGCCATTCTAGACGTGCAGAAATAAAGGCTCTACACACTAAGAACGTCGAAGACCTCAGACCTTGCCGGTGTACACAAAGACCAGCGCTTGCTATATACCTAATCAAACTGAACCGCAAAATGTGAAAAGACTTTTGCGGGACGCTGAACGTACGAAAACCACTGAGAAAAATCTGGCGATTCGTCACAGGCATTCGCAAAGAGGCACAACAGCTTTGCCATTTGCCCTTTTATTCCGTACTTGGAAGAGATGACAGAGCAGTGATGTCTATAGGCTCCTTCCCAGCGGACAAAACCTCTCAACGCTGGTAGTCGTCGGCCTAATCCCCCTCGAGTGTCGCTCCCTGACTTAGATTTACCATTTACAATTGATGAGGTAATAGCAGCAATCGGCGACACAAACAAGCGATCGTTACCTGGCAATGACGGGGTTGCTTAAGAAGCCTTCGCAAATCTGAGCCGCCCAACTCGCCGACGTCCTCAGGATTATTACAACTCCCCATGGATAACTGGCGACGTACCTGTGAAATATAAGCTTGCGAAAGTTATTCCTAACTGAACCCAGGGAAACGGCCAACAAATTACGCTAACTTCAGACCCATATCCCTGCGTAGTACCGTAGGTAAGCTGCTCAGAAAAACGCTTCACAAGGGCTAAACTTCTTCCTGGAAACTACGGAAGTTTACCAGGAGGAAACATACTTCATTATTTCAGGACATCAAGGCAGCATATGGCTCCGTCTATCATAAAGCTATCCTTGACACCCACAGCCTTCGATTAGCGCTGTACACATGAATTGCACTCCTTTCAAAGATGCCATCTGCTCATGCGTACTCCAGCTGCTCCCAAGCCGTACCACAGGGGTACAAGAAGTACCCCTGTGGTACTTCTTGTACCACAGGCGTAAATGATAACGCCGGTGATCTTGTAGTGTCCACTGATCTTGTTCAATTTCTCTTCCCTCGGTAGCTTTCAACAATAAGACGCCAAGCCAGGCGGTTGAAGTAATTTAGTTTTCCCCCGAAAATGAATTTGAAAACATTTTAGCGGATTTCTACCGCATTCTGCGGCGTAATTACCTACAACGCCCCCTAACCGAGCAGGCGGGCCCGTGAAAAGTAAAGCGGTCATACTTCAGCGCTGAAATCATCGCTGTGAAGTTCAGTGAAGCCGGTATAGCTCAATACACGGTTGCATGACCTTGCCACCTTCATTCTTCTGACACTAGCTCCATAATTCTGACGGCGGTGTGGTTATGACGTCAACGGATATTCTGCACAAAGTGTCTGCCCTGGTTCCGGCTTAAGTTTGAACAATTTTTTCATTGAGTTCCTTAAAATATTTGACGAGTTTGTGAGCAAATTGAACCACCTGGTTGCTTGAGGACTTTCAGTAATATTCTAAAACAGAAATATGAGGACATGGTGAAAAATGCCCCGGAGTTCCCCTTTAAGCCCTGCATGCAGGCAACGTGTCATTTGGAGCGCAGCGCCCTCCCACAATACCACCCAACGATGTTCAGAGGGCACTG